>CM066033.1:300177167-300585208 GCA_033557465.1 Ichthyophis bannanicus | reverse complement strand
ATAGAAAGGGGAGATGCTGGACCCGAACCCCCCCCCCCCCCCCCCCGCCCCCCCCCGGGGGAGGCTAACTAGATAGGGGGGTTGGAAAGGATAGATAGTGATAGAAAGGGGAGATTGCTGGAACAGGGTAAGAACGGATAGGGATCGAAAGGGGAGCTGCGGGAACCAGGGTTAGGAAGGATAGGGATAGAAAGGGAGATGCTGCGAAAGGGTAGAAGGGATAGTGATAGAAAGGGGAGATGCTGGATGGAACAGGGGTAGAAGAATAGGACTAGGAAGGGGAGAGCTCTGGAACAGGGTAGAAGGGAAGGGATAGAAAGGGGAGATGGGCTGGAACAGGGGGAGTTAGAAGGATGGGATAGAAAGGGGAGATGTGGAAACAGGGGTAGTTTATAGAAGGATAG
This sequence comes from Ichthyophis bannanicus, assembly GCA_033557465.1. Taxonomy (NCBI): domain Eukaryota; kingdom Metazoa; phylum Chordata; class Amphibia; order Gymnophiona; family Ichthyophiidae; genus Ichthyophis; species Ichthyophis bannanicus. The sequence continues at coordinate 300,584,804 of CM066033.1, read as the reverse complement.
GTGATAGAACAGGGGAATGCGGACAGGGGTTAGAAGGATATGCTGGGATCGAAAGGGGAACATGATGGCGGGGGGGTTGTTTAAAAGGATAGAGATAGAAAAGGGGAGGACTGCTGGAACAGGGGGTGGAGAAGGGATAGGATAGAACGGGGAGATGCTGGAACGAGTGGGTAGAAGATAGGGATAGAAAGGGGAGATGCTGGAACAGGGGTAGAAAAGGATAGGGAGATGAAAGGGGAGATGCTGGTGGAACAGGGGTAGGTAGAAGGATAGAGATAGGAAAGGGGAGATGCTGGAACAAGGGTAAGGGTAGAAGGAGAGGGGATAGAGAAGTGGGACTTGTGGACAGGGGGTTTAAACGGATATTTTTTGAGGATAGAAAAGGGGGGGAGGTGCTGGTTGAAAAGGGTTAGAAGGATAGGGCTATATCGAAAGGGGAGATGCTGGAACAGGGGTAGAAGGATAGAGATAGAAAGGGGAGAGGCATGGACAGGGGGGTAGAAGGAATAGGGCATGAAAGTGGTGGATGCGGGAACAGGGGGTTGTTGGGTTAAAAGATAGGGATTAGAAAGCAAGGGAGATGATGGCTGGACAGAAAAAGGGGTTAAAAGGATTAGGGTAGAAAGGGAGATGCTGGTGGAACAGGGTAGAAGGATAGGGATAGAAAGGGGAGATACCTGGAAACAGGGGTTAAAAAAGGATAGGGGATGAAAGGGAGAGATGCTGGAAAACAGGGTAATAAGGAGAGGGAATAGAAAGGGCAGATGCTGGAAACAGGGGTGAAGGATAGGGATTAGAAAGGGGAGATTGCTGAAACAGGGGTAGGAAGGATAGGGATAGAAAGGGGAGTGCTTACGGTTAAACAGGGCTAGAAGGATAGGGATAAGTAGAGTCTATAGTTAAGGGGAAGTGCTGGAACAGGGGTAGAAGGATAGGGACAGAAAGGGGAGATGCTCGAAGAGGGGTAGAAGTATAGGGAATAGAAAGGGGAGTTGCTGGAATGGGCGTGTAGAAGGAGAGGGATAGAAAGGGGTAGAGGCGGAAAAGGGGGTAGAAGGATAGGGATAGAAAGGGAGATGCTGGAACAGTGGGTAGAAGGATAGGATTAGAAAGGGGAGATGCATGGAACAGGGGTGAAGGATAGGGATAGAAAGGGGCGATGATGAAACAGGGGTAGAAGGATAGGGATTAGAAAAGGGGAGATGCTGGAAACAGGGGTAGAAAGGAAGGGATAGAAAGGGGAGATGCTGGAATGGGGTATAGAAGGATAGGGATAGGAAAGGGGAGATGCTGGAATGGGGTAGAAGGAATAGGGGAATAGGAAGGGAGATGCTGGAATGGGGGTAGCAGGATAGGGCTGGAAGGGGAGATGCTGGAAGGGGTAGAAGGATGGATAGGAAGGGGAGCATAGCTGGAATGGGGTGAAGGATAGGGGATACAAAGGGGAGATGCTTGGAATGGGGTAGAAGGGATAGGGATTAGATTAACGAGGGACCATTGGGGAAAAAGGGGGTTTAAAAGGATAGGGATAGAAAGGGGAGATCCGGAAACAGGGGTAGAAGGATAGAGGATATAGAACAGGGGAAATGCTGCGGAAGAGGGGTAGAAGGAAGAGATAGAAAGGGGACATGCGGGAACAGGGGTAAAAGGATTATGGATAGAACGGGGATATGCTGGAATGGGGGGTAGAAGGATAGGATAGAAAAGGGGAGATGCTGGAACAGGGTAGGAAGGATAGGGCTAAAGGGGACATGCTTGGAACAGGGGGGTTTTCTAGATAGAACATAGGGATAGAAAGGGGAGATGGCTGGAACCAGGGGTAGAAGGCTGCATAGTGATAGAAAAGGGGAGAGATGCTGGAACAGGGGTAGAAGGATAGGGATAGAAAGGGGAGCTGCTGGAACAGGGGTAGAAGGATAGGGATAGGAAAGGGGAAGATGCTGTGGAATGGGGTTAGAAGTGATAGGGATAGGAAGGGGGAGATGCTGGAACAGGGTTAGAATGATAGGGATAGAAAGGGGAGATGCTTGAAACAGGGGTTAGAAGGATTAGGGATAGAAAGGGGAGATGCTGGAAACAGGGGCTAGAAGGATAGGGATAGAAAGTAGATGCTGGAACAGGGGGTAGAAGGATAGGGAGGAAAGGGGAGATGCTGGAACAGGGGCAGAAGGATAGGGAGTTAGAAAGGGAAGATGCTGGAACCACGGGTTAGACGGGATAGGGATAGAAAGGGAGGGTCGAATGGGGTAGACGGATAGGGATGAAAAGGGAGAGGGCTGGAATGGGGTAGAAGGGAGGTAGAAAGGATGGGAATAGAAGGGGAGAGGGAGATGCTGGAACAGGGGTAGACGGATAGGGGATAGAAAAGGGGCGATTGCGGGAAACAGGGGTTGGAAGGATAGGTATAGAAAGGGTGAGATGCTTGGAACAGGGGTAGAGAAGGATAGGGATAGAAAGGGGAGGAGGAGAGCTGGAAACAGGGGTAGAAGGATAGGGATAAAAAAGGGGGGAGTGCTGGAAACAGGGGTGTTTAGAAGGATCGAGATAGCTAAAGGGGAGATGCTGGAACAGGGGGTAGAAGGATAGTGATAGAAAGGGGAGAGGCTGGAACAGGGGGGGTTGTAGAAGGGATAGGGATAGAAAGGGGAAGATGAGGAACAGGGGTAACAGGATAGGGAGATAGAAAGGGGAGAGGCTGGAACAGGGGGGTAAAAGGATAGGCGATAGTAAAGGGGAGATGCTGGAACAGGGGTAGAAGGATAGGGGATAGGAAAGTGGACATGCTGGAACAGGGGTAGAGGATAGTGATTAGAAAGGTGAGATGCTGGAAACCAGGGGTAGAAGGATAGAGATAGAAAGGGGAGATGCTGGAACGGGTAGAAGGATAGAGATAGAAAGGGGAGATGCTGGAACAGGGGGTAGAAAGGAAAGGGATAGGAAAGGGGACATGCTGGACCAGGGGTTTAAAAGGATAGGGATTAGAAAGGAGAGATGCTGGAACAGGGGTAGAAGGAGAGTGATAGAAAGGGAAGATGCGGCTGGAATGGAACAGGGGTAGAAGGATAGTGATTAGAAAGGGGAGATGTGGAACAGGGGTAGAAGGATAGAGCTAGAAAGGAGATGCGGTAAACAGGGTAGAAGGATAGGGATAAGAAAGGGGAGATGCTGGAACAGGGGTAGAGGATAGGGATAGAAAGGGGGAGATGCTGGAACAGGGGTAGAAGGATAGGGATAGAAAGGCGGAGATGCTGGAACAGGGGTAGAAAGGGATAGGGATAGAAAGGGGATTATGCTGGAACAGGGGTAGATAGGAAGGATAGGGAGAGAAAGGGGAGATGCTGGAAACAGGGGTAGAAGGGATAGGGATAGAAAGGGGAGGGTGCTCGAACAGGGGTAGATAGAGGATAGGGATAGATCGAAAGGGGAGATGCTGGAAACAGGGGGTTAGGAAGGATAGGGATAGAAAAGGGGAGATGCTGGAACAGGGGGTAGAAGGATAGGGATAGAAAGGGCAGATGCTGGAATGGGGGGGTGTAGAAGGATAGGGATAGAAAGGGGAGATGCTGGAAAACAGGGGGGTCGAAGGATAGGGATTAGGAAGAGGGGAGATGCTGGAACAGGGGTAGAAGGATAGGGACAGAAAGGGGAGATGCTGGGAATAGGGGTTAGAAGGATAGTGAAGAAAGTGGAGGTTGCTGGAAGGGGGTAGAGGTAGAAGGATAGGGATAGGGAAAGGGGGATATGCTGGAAAGAGGGGTAGAAGGATAGGGATAGAAAGGGGAGAGGCTGGAACAGGGGGTGGTTAGAAGGATAGGGATAGAAAGGGGAGATGGCTGGAACAGGGTAGCAGGAAGGGATAGAAAGGGGAGGATCCTGGCACAGGGGTGACGGATAGGGTAGAAGGGGAGATGCTGGAACGGGGTATTAGAAGGATAGGAAAGAAAGGGGAGATGCTGGAACAGGGTGCAAGATAGGGATAGAAAGGGGGAGATGCTGGAAATGGGGTAGAAGGATAGGGATAGGAAGGGGAGATGCTGGAATGGGGGTGGTTAGCGGATTAGGGATAGGAAGGGGAGAAGATGCTGGAATGGGGTTAGCAGGATAGGGATAGGAAGGGGAGAGGCTGGAATGGGGTAGAAGGATAGGGAATAGAAAGGGGAGATGCTGGAATGGGGTAGAAGTATAGGGATAGAAAGGGGAGATTGCCGGAATGGGGTCGAAGGAGATAGGGATAGAAAGTGGGAGAGCTGGAAATGGCGGTAGAAGGATAGGGATAAACGGGGGAGAAGATGCTGGAAATGGGGTAAGAGGATAGGGATAGAAAGGGGACATGCTGGAAAAGGGGTTAAAAGGATAGGGATAGAAAGGGAAGATCCTGGAACAGGGGGTAAGAAGGATAGGGATAGAAAAGGGGAGGAAAGGAAATGCTGGGAAGAGGGGTAGAAGGATAGAGATAGAAAAGGGAAATGCTGGAACAGGGGTAAAAGGATCGGCTAGAAAGGGGAGAAGAGCTGGAAGGGGGTAGAAGGATAGGGATAGAAAGGGGAGATGCTGGAACAGTGGTGGTTAAGAAGGATAGGGATAAAAGGGGACATGCTGGAACAGGGGTTTTAGAACGATTGGGATCGAAAGGGGCGATGCTGGACACAGGGGTAGAATAGAGGGATAGTGATAGAAAGGGGAGATGCTGGAACAGGGGTTAGAAGGCTAGGGATAGAAAGGGGAGATGCTGGAACAGGGGTTAGAAGGATAGTGATAGAAAGGGGAGATGCTGGAATGGGGGGGTAGGAAGGATTAAGGGATAGGAAGGGGAAGATGCTGGATGGATGGGGTATAACGGATAGGGATGGAAAGGGGAGATGCTGGAATGGGGTCGAAGGATAGGGATAGAAAGGGGAGATGATGGAATGGGGTAGGGTGGTAGAAGGATAGGGATAGAAAGGGTAGAAGATGCTGGAAACAGGGGTAGAAGGATAAGGATAGAAACGGGGAGATGCTTGGAACAGGGGTAGAAGGATAGGGATAGAAAGGGAAAAATGCTGTGGAACCACGGGGTAGACGGATAGGGATAAGAAAAGGGGGATGCTCGAATGGGTGTTAGCAGGATAGGGGATAGAAAAGGGAGATGTCTGGAATGGGGTTATTGAGAAGGGTAGGATAGAAAAGGGGGGATCTGGAAAGGGTTATACGGATCTAGGGGATAGAAAGGGGAGGATGCTGGAAAGGGGTATAGAAGGATAGTCTAGAAAGGGGAGGATGCTGGAACAGGGGTATGAAGGATAGGTGCTAGAAAGGGGAGGATGCTGGGGAAAGGGGTAGGAGGATAGGGATAAAACGGGGAGATGCTGGAACAGGGGGCGAGAAGGATAGGTATATAAAGGGGAGAAGATGCTGGAAACAGGGTGGTAAAGGATAGGTGATAGAAAAGGGGAGATGCTGGAAACAGGGTGTAGAAGGATAGGGATAGAAAGGGGGAAGATGCTGGACACAGGGGTAAAAAGGTTAGGGCTCGAAAGGGGGAGATGCGGGAAAACAGGGGATTTAAAAGGATCGAAGGATAGGTATATAAAGGGGCGGATGCTGGAACAGGGGGTATAGAAGGAGAGTGATCGAAAGGGGGGATGCGGGAAACAGGGGTAGAAGGATAGGGGATAGAAAGGGAGAAGATGGTGGAAACGATGCGTTAAAAGTATAGGGATGAGAAAGGGGAGATGCTTGGAACAGGGGGAAAAGGATAGGGATAGAAAGGCGAGATGCTGGAACAGGGGTAGAAGGATAGGGATAGAAAGTGGACATGCTGGAACAGGGGGTAGTTTTTTTTTTTTTTTTTTTTTTTTGTTTTTCTTTTTTATTGTTTTTTTTTTTTTTTTTTTTTTTTTTTTTAATTATTTTTTTTTTTCTTTTTTTTTTTTTTTTTTTATTTTTTTTTTTTTTTTTTTTTTTTTTTTTTTTTTTTTTTTTTTTTTTTTTTTTATAATTTTTTTTTTTTTTAGTTTTTTAGAAAGGATAGTGATAGAAAGGGGAGATAGAGCTGGAACAGGGGTATAGCAGGGATATCGGGATTTAGAAAGGGGAGAGATGCTGGAACAGGGGTGGTAGAACGGAAATGGATAGAAAGGGGACATGCTGGAAACAGGCCCCGGTTAAAAAGGATTAGGGATAGAAAGGAGAAGATGCTTGGAACAGGGGGTAGAAGGATAGTGGATAGAAAGTGGAAATGCTGGAAACAGGGGTAGACGGATAATGTGATAGAAAGGGGAGAAGATGATGGAACAGGGGTAGAAGGATAGAGATAGAAAGGGGAGAGATGCTGAAAACAGGGGGGTAGAAGGGATAGGGATAGAAAGGGGAGATGCTGGAATGGGGGTTAGAAGGATAGGGATAGAAAAGGGGAGATGCTGGACACAGGGGTAGAAGGATAGGGATAGGAAAAGGGGAGAGGCTGGACCGGGGTAGAAGGATAGGGATAGAAAGGGAGAGGGAGATGCTTGAACAGGGTGAAGGATAGGGATAGAAAGGGGAGATGCTGAGAACAGGGGTAGAAGGATCGGGATAGAAAGGGGAGGATGACTGGGAACAGGGGAGAAGGATAGGGTAGAAAGGGGGAGATGCGGGAAACAGGGGTAGCAGGTAGGGATAGGAAAGGGGAGATGCTGGCACCGGGGTAGAAGGATAGGGGGATAGAACAAGGGCAGATGCTGGAAAGGGGTAGACGGATAGGGATAGAAAGGGGAGATGCTGGAACAGGGGTAGAAGGATAGGGATTAGAACGGGGAGATTGCTGGAACAGGGGTTAGAAGGGATAGGGATAGAAAGGGGAGATGCTGGAAACGGGTAGAAGGATAGGGACCCAGGAAAGGGAGATGCTGGAATAGGGGTAGAGGATAGTGATAGAAAGGGGAGTTGCTTGGAAACATGGGGTATTAGAACGGGATAGGCGATAGAAAAGGGGAGATGCTGGAACAGGGGTAGAAAAGGAAGGGGATAGAAAGGGGAGATTGCTGGAACAGGGGGTAGAAGGATAGGGATAGAAAGGGGAGAGCGTGCTGGAAACATGGGGGGGGTAGAAGGATAGGGATAGAAAATGGGGAGAGGCTGGACCAGGGGGTTAGTGGGGTAAGAAGGATTAGGGATAGAAGGGGGAGATGCTGGAAACAGGGGTTAGGTTAGAAGGATAGTGATAGAAAGGGGAGATGCGGGAACAGGGGGGGTAGAAGGAATAGGGATAGAAAGGGGATGATGCTGGAAGGGGGTAGGGTAGAAGGATTTATCGGGGATAGGAAGGGGAGATGCTGGAATGGGTGTAGCAGGAATAGGGAGGCGGAAGGGGAGATGCTGGAATGGGGTCGAAAGGATAGGGATAGAAAGGGGAGATGCTGGAACAGGGGTTTGACAGGATAGGGACTTAGAAAGTGGAAATGCTGGAACAGGGTTAGAAGGGCTAGGGATAGAAAGGGGAGATGCTGGAAACAGGGGTAGGAAGGATAGGGATAAGAACAGGGGAGATGCTGGAAACAGGGGGGGTTAGAAGGAACGGGATTAGAACAGGGGACATGCTGGAACAGGGTGTAGAAGGATAGGGATAGAAAGAGAGATGCGGGAACAGGGGGTTAGACGGATAGTGATAGAAAAGTGGACATGGCTGGGAACAGGTGGTAGAAGGGCTTAGTGATAGAAAGGGGGAGATGCTGGAACAGGGGTGGCTAGGAGAAGGATTAGAGATAGAAAGGGGAGATGCTGGCAAACAGGGGTAGAAGGATAGGGATAGCAAGGGGAGATGCTGGACTGGGGGGTAGAAGGATAGGGATAGAAAGGGGAGATGCTGGGGAACAGGGTAGTAGAAGGATAGGGATAGAAAGGGGAAGATGCTGCAAACAGGCGGTAGAAGGATATGGATTAGAAAGGGGAGATGCTGGAACAGGTGGTAGAAGGATAGGGATAGAAAGGGAAGCCGATCTGCTGGAAAACAGGGGGTAGAAGGATAGGGAATAGAAAAGGGGAGAAATGCTGGAAACCAGGGGTAGAAGGATAGGGATAGAAAGGGGAATGCTGGAACAGGGGTGTAAAAGGATAGGGATAGAAAGGGGAGGATGCGTGGAAACAGACGGGTGAGAAGGAATAGGGATAGAAAAGGGCAGATGCTGGAACAGGGGGGGGTTTAGAAGGATAGGGATAGAAACGGGAGATGCGGGGAACAGGGGTTAGAAAGGATAGGGATAGAAAGGGGAGATGCTGGAACAGGGGTTAGAAGGATAGGGATTATAGAAAGGGGAGATGCTGGAACAGGGGTTAGCAGGATAGGGACAGAAAGGGGAGATGCTGGAATAGGGTTAGAAGGATAGTGATAGAAAGGGGAGTTGCTGGAAATGGGGGGGTAGGAAGGATAGGGTTAGAAAGGGGAGATGCTGGAACAGGGGGTAGCAAGGATAGGGATATGAAAGGGGACATGCTGGAACAGGGGGAGAAGGATCGGGATTAGAAAAGGGGGGGGGGGAGGATTGCTCGAACAGGGGTAGAAGAAGGATAGGGATAGAACCAGGGTAGAGATGCTGGACCAGGGGTTAGAAGGATAGGGATAGAGGGGGCGATGCTGGAACCAGGGGTAGAAGGATAGTGAATAGAAAGGGGACGGAGATGCTGGAAACAGGGGTTAGAAGGATAGGGATAGAAAGGGGAGATGCTGGAATGGCGGTTATAGAAGGATCAGGGAATAGGGATAGGGGGAGATGCTTGCTTGGAAATGGGGTATGCAGGATAGGCGATGGAAAGGGGGAGCTTGCTGGAATGGGGGGTTGAAGGATAGGGATAGGAAGGGGAGATGGCTGGAATGGGGTATAGAAGTGATAGGGAGGAAAGGGGAGATGCTGGAATGGGGTTAGAGTAGATAGAAGATAGGGATAGAAAGGGGAGATGCTGGGGAACAGGGGTAGAAGGATAGGGATAGGAAAAAGGGGCGATGCTGTGGAATGGGGTTGAGAAGGATAGGGAATAGAAAGGGGACATGCATGGAAAAGGGGGGTAAAAGGATAGGGAGTGATAGAAAAGGAAGATCCATGGAACAGGGGGTAGAAGGATAGGGATTAGGAAAGGGGAAATGCTGGAATGAGGGTTGGTAGAAGGAGAGGGATAGAAAGGGGACAGGCGGGGAACCAGGGGGTAAAGGATTAGGGATAAGAAAGGGGAGATGCTGGAACAGGGGTAGAAGGATAGTTAGGAAAGGGGAGAGGCTGTGGACAGGGGTTTAGAAGGATAGGGATAGAAAGGGAGATTTTGGAACAGGGGTAGTAGAAAGGATAGGGATAAAAAGGGGAGGGGAGATGCTGCGAACAGGTGGTGTAGAAAGGTAGGTTATAGAAAGGGGAGATGCGGAAACAGGGGTAGGAAGGATAGTGATAGAAAGGGGAAGATGCTGGGGAACAGGGGTTAGAAGGCTAGTGGAGAGAAAGGGGAGGTGGCTGGAAACAGGTGGTAAAAGGGTAGAAGGATTAGATAGAAAGGGGGAGATGCTGGAACAGGGGTAAAAGGATAGGGATAGAAAGGGGAGATGCTGGAACAGGGGTAGAAGGATAGGGATAGAAAGTGGACATGCTGGAACAGGGGTAGAAGGATCGTGATAGAAAGGGAAGATGCTGGAACAGGGGTAGAAGGATAGGGAGAGAAAAGGGGCGATGCTGGAACAGGGGGGGTAGAAGGAAAGGGATAGAAAGGGGACATTGTGGAACAGGGGTATTTAGAAGGATAGGGATAGAAAGGGGAGATGCTGGAACAGGGGTAGAAGGATAGGGATAGAAGGGGCGGATTTGTGGCTGGTGGAACAGGAGTTAGAAGGATAGGGATAGGGGAAAAGGGGGGGAGATGCTGGAACAGGAGGTAAAAGGATTAGGGAGAGCAAGGGGGAGAGAGAGTGCTGAAAACAGGGGTTGGTAAAAGTATAGGGAGTAGAAGGGGGAGATGCTGGGAATGGGGGTAGAGGGATAGGGATAGACACGGGGCGATGCGGGAACAGGGGTTGGTGTCAGAAGGATAGGGATAGAAAGGGGGGATGCTGGAAACAGGGGTAGAAGGAATAGGGATAGCCAGGGGAGATGCTGGAACAGGGGTAGAAGGATAGGGATAGAAAGGGAGATGCTGGAATAGGGGTAGATGACAAGGATAGGGGTGATAGAAAAGGGGAGCGGCTGGAATGGGGTAGAAGGATAGGATAGAAAGCGGGAGCTGCGGGAAACAGGGGTAGAAGGATCGGGATAGGAAAGGGGAGATCCTGGAACAGGGGTCGACGGATCGGATAGAAAGGGGAGACCTAGCTTGGACAAAGGGGTATAGACGGGATAGGGATAGAAAGGGGCAGAGAGATGCTGGGAACAGGGGTAGAAGCACTAGGGCTAGAAAGGGGAGATGCTGGAAACAGGGGTAGAAGGATCGTGTTAGAAAGGGGAGATGCTGGAAATGGGGTAGATAGAAGGAGAGGTGATTGAATAGGGGAGAGGTGCTGGAACAGGGGGAGTTAGTAGAAGGATAGGGGATAGAAAGGGGAGATGCTGGCGGGCGGTTAGCAGGAAAGGTAGGGCTTAGGAAGGGGCGGATTGCTGGAATGGGGTAGAAGGAATAGGGGATAGGAAGGGGAAGATGCTGGAATGGGGGTTGAAGGATAGGGATTGGATAGAAAGGGGAGATGCTGGACAAGGGGTAGAAGGCTAGGGATAGAAAGGGGAGATGCTGTGGGGACATGGGGTTAGAAGCGATAGGGATAGAAAAGGGGAGATGCTGGAATGGAATGGGGTAGAAGGATAGGGATAGAAAGGGGACATGCTGGGGGAAAAAGGGTGGTAGAAAGGATAGGGTTCGAGAAGGGGAGATGCTGGGAACCGGGTAGTGGGTAAAAGGATTAGGGATATAGAAAGGGAAGAAGATGCTGGAACAGGGGTATGAAGGATAGGGAGAGAAAAGGGGAGATGCTGGAAACAGGGGTAAAAGGATAGGGATAGAAAGGGGAAATGCTGGAAGAGGGGGGTCGGAGACGGCTAGAGATAGAAAGGGGACCTGCTGGAAACCGGGGGGAAAAGGCTAGGGATAGAAAGGGAGGAAGATGCTGGAATGGGGGTAGAAGGATAGGGATAGAAAAGGGGAGATGCTGGAGAAAAAGGGGTAGAAGGATAGGGGGATAGAAAGGGGAGATGCTGGAACAGGGTAGAAAGGGAGGTAGTGATATAGAAAGGGGAGATGCTGGAAACAGGGGTTAAAAGGATAGGGATAAGAAGGGGAGATGCTGGAACAGGGGTAGATGAGATAGTGATTAGAAAGGGGAGATGCTGTGAACAGGGGTTAGTAGAAGGATAGGGATAGCAAGGGGAGAGTGCTGGAACCGGGGGTAGAAGGATCGAGATAGAAAGGGGGAGATGCTTGGAACAGGGGTTAGAAGGATAGGGCAATAGAAAGGGGGAGAATGCTGGAAAGGCGGTATATAGAAGGAATAGGGCGGATAGAACAAGGGGGAAGATGCTGGAATGGGGTAGAAGGATAGGGATAGAACGGGGGAGATGCTGGAACAGGGGTAGAAGGGATAGGGATAGGAAAGGGGAGATGATGGAAAGGGGTAGAAGGATAGGATAGAAAGGTGAGATTCTGGAACAGGGGTAGAAGGATAAGGGGATAGAAAGGGGAGATGCTGCGACAAGGGGTAGTAGAAGGATATGTGATAGAAAGGGGAGGGAGATGCTGGAACAGGGGTTATGAAGGATAGGGTTAGAAAGGCGGAGATGCTGTGGAACAGGGTAGAAGGATAGGGATAGAAAGGGCAGCTGCTTGGGAAGGCGGGTAGACAGGATAGGGGATAAGAAAGGGGAGATGCTGTAACAGGGGTAGAAGGATAGGGATAGAAAGGGGAGGATGCTGGAACAAGGGGTAGTAAAGAAATAGGGATAGAAAGGGGAGGAGCTGCTGGGAAACAGCGGGGTGGTAGAAGGATAGGGACAGAAAGGGGAGAGCAGATGCTTGGAACGGGGTGGTAGAAGGATCAGTGATAGAAAGGGGAGCTGGCTGGGAATGGGGTGGGGTAGCAGGATCTTGATAGAAAGGGGAGGATGGCTGGAACCAGGGGGTTTTAGAAGGATAGGGGCTAGAAGGGGATATTGCTGAAACAGGGGTAGAAGAATGAGGGATGTGACAGTTTAGATGCTGGAATGGTGTAGAAGGATAGGGATAGACAAGGGGAGATGCTGGAACAGGGGTAGAAGGATAGGGATAGAAAGGGGAGTACTGCTGGAACAGGGTATAAGCTATAGGGATATAAATCGGAGATGCGTGTAACATGGGTAGAAGGATAGGGATAGAAAGTGGTATATGGCTGGAACAGGGGTAGAAGGAATCTGTGTAGAAAGGGGAGAGGCTGGAATTCAGGGGTAGAAGGCATCAGGGATAGAAAGGGGGAGATGCTGAAACAGGGGTAGAAGGATAGGGATAGAAAGGGGAGATGCTGGAACAGGGTAAGAAGGATAGGTAAAGAAAGGGGAGGAGATGCTCGGAACAGGGGTAGAAGGATAGGGATAGAAAGGGGGAGATGCTGGAACAGGGGTAGAAGGATCGGGATGAAAAGGGAGATGCTGGAACAGGGTGTAGAAGGATAGGATAGAAAAAGGGGAGGATGACTGGAACAGGGGTAGACGGATAGGGATAGAACGGGGGAGATGCTGGAATAGGGGTAGAAGGATAGAGATAGAACGGGGAGATTGCTGTGGAAAAGGGTAGAAGGATAGGGATAGAAGAAAGGGGAGATGCGGGAACAGGGGTAGACGGATAGGGATTAGACAAGGGGAGATGCTGGAACAGAGGGTAGAAGGATAGGGATAAGAAAAAGGGAGATGCTGGAACAGGGGTAGAAGGATAGTGATAGAAAGGGAGATGCTGGAACAGGGGTAGAAGGATTAGTGATTAGAAAAGGGACATGCTGGAACAGGGGTAGAAGGATAGGGATAGAAAGGGGAGATGCTGGAACAGGGGGAGAAGGATAGAGATAGAGAAAAAAAGGGGAGATGCGGAAACAGGGGTAGAAGTCTATGGATATAAGGGGATATGCTGGAATGGGGTGAAGGATAGGGATAGAAAGGGAGATGCTTTAACATGTTATAAGGATAGGGATAGAAATGTGAGATGCTGGAAACATTGTAATAAGGGATAGGGATAGAACGGGGAGATATGCTGGAACAGGGGTATAAGGATAGGGTTAGTAAGGTGAGATGCTGGAACAGGGGTAGAACGGATAGGGATAGAAAGGGGAGAGGCTGGAAAGGGGTTAGGACCGGATAGAGATAGAAAAGGAGAGGATGCTGGAACAGGGGTTCGAAGGATAGGGATAGAAAGGGGGATGCCTGGAACAGGGGGAGACGGATAAGATGAAAAGGGAGATACTGGAACGAATGTGTAGAAGGATTAGGGATAGAAGGGGAGATTGCTGGAAACAGGGGTAGAAGGATCGGGATTAGAAAAGGGGAGATGCTGGAACAGGTGGTAGAACGATAGGGATAGGAAAAGGCGTGATGTGCTGGACCAGGGGGGTAGAAGGATAGGGATAAGAAAGGGGAGATGCGGTGGAAACAGGGGTAGAAAAGGATACGGGATAGGAAAGGGGAGATGCTTGGAACAGGGGTAGAAGGATAGTGTAGAAAGGGAGATGCTGAGAAGCGTGTTCGAAGGATAGGGATATGAAAGGGAGATGCTGGAACAGGGGTAGAAGGATAGGGATAGAACGGGGATATGCCGGAACAGGTGTTAGAAGGGATATAGGGGTATAAAGGGGAGATGCCCGGGAACAGGGGTTAGAAGGGATAGGGATAGGAAAGGGGAAGATGCTGGAATGGGGGTAGAACGATACGGGATAGAAGGTTTCTGCTGGAACAGGGTATAGGATAGGCTATAGACGGGGAGATGCTGGAAACAGGGGTAAAGGATAGGGATAGAAAGGGAGATGCTGGAAGCAAGGGGTTAGAAGGATAGGGGTATCACAGGGGAGATGGCTGGAATGGTATAACGGCTCGTGACAGACAATGGTGATGCTGGAACCGGGGTAGAAGGATAGGGATAGAAATGGGAGAGCTGGAATGGGGTCAGAAGGATAGGGGTAGAAAGGGGAGATGCTGGAATGGCGGGGTAGAAGGAATAGGGATAGAAAGTGGAGATGCTGGAACAGTGTTCTGAAGATAGGTAGCAGTGGAGATGCTGTGATTGGTCGAAGGATTAGGAGATAGAAAGGGAGATGCTGGAAAACATAGGGTAGAAGGATATGGATTAGAAAGGGGAGAATGCTGGAACAGTGGCTTAGAAGGATAGGGATAGAAAGGGGACATGCTGGAAAACAGTGTGTAGAAGGATAGGGATAGAAAGGGGAGATGCTGGAAGGGGGTAGAAGGATTTAGGGAATAGAAAGGGGGAGATTGCTGGAAAAGGGGGTTTAGAAGGATTTAGAAGGATAAGGATTAGAAGGGGAGAGATGCTGGAATGGGTAGAAGGATCCGGGATAGAAAGGGGAGATGCTGGAATGGGGTAGAAGGATAGGGATAGAAAGGGGGAGATGCTGGAACAGGGGTACAAGGATAGGGCTAGAAAGTGGAGATGCTGGAACAGGGGTAGAAGGATAGTGATAGAAAGGGAGATGCTGGAACAGGGGTAGAAGGTTAGTGATAGAAAGGGGAGTTGCTGGAACTGGGTTAGATGGTTTTGGTTTGAAAGGGTGTTGCTGGAACTGGGGTAGAAGGATAGAGATAGAAAGGGAGATGCTGGAACAGCGGTAGAAGGAGAGAGATAGAAAGGGAGATGCTGGAACAGGGGTAGAAGGATAGGGATAGAAAGTGGAGATGCTGGAACAGGGGTAGAAGGATAGTGATAGAAACGGGAGATGCTGGAACAGGGGTAGAAGGATAGGGATAGAAAGGGGAGATGCTGGAACAGGGGTAGAAGGATAGGAATAGAAAGGGAGATGCTGGAACAGGGGTAGAAGGATAGAGATAGAAAGGAGATGCTGGAACAGGGGTAGAAGGATAGAGATAGAAAGGAGAGATGCTGGAACAGGGGTAAAAGGATAGGGGTAGAAAGGGGAGATGCTGGAACAGGGCAGAAGAATAGGGATAGAAAGGAGAGATGCTGGAACAGGGGTTTAAAAAGGATAGGGGTAGAAAGGGGAGATGCTGGAACAGGGTTAGAAGGATAGGGATAGAAAGGGGAGATGCTGGAAAAGGGTGAAAAGGATAGGGGTAAAAAGGGGAGATGCTGGAACAGGGGTAGAAGGATAGGGATAGAAAGGGAAGATGCTGGAACAGGGGTAGAAGGATAGGGATAGAAAGGGGAGATGCTGGAACAGGGGTAGAAGGAGAGGGATAGAAAGGGGAGATGCTGGAACAGGGGTAGAAGGATAGGTATAGAAAGGGGAGATGCTGGAACAGGGGTAGAAGGATAGGGATAGAAAGGGAGATGCTGGAACAGGAGTAGAAGGATAGGGATAGAAAGGGGAGATGCTGGAACATGGGTAGAAGGAGAGGGATAGAAAGGGGAGATGCTGGAATGGGGTTAGATAGAAGGATAGTGATAGAAAGGGGAGATGCTTGTACAGGGGTAGAAGGATAGGGATAGAAAGGGGAGATGCTGGACACAGGGGTAGAAGGATAGGGATAGAAAGGGGGAGATGCTGGAACAGGGTAGAAGGATAGGGATAGAAAGGGAGAGGCTGGAACCGGGGTAGAAGGATTGGGATAGAAAGGGGAGATGCTGGAACAGGGGTAGAAGGATAGAGATAGAAAGGGAGATGCTGGAACAGGGGTAGAAGGAGAGGGATAGAAAGGGGAGATGCTGGATCAGGGGTAGAAGGATAGGTATAGAAAGGGGAGATGCTGGAACAGGGGTAGAAGGATAGGGATAGAAAGGGAGATGCTGGAACAGGTGTAGAAGGATAGGGATAGAAAGGGGAGATGCTGGAACATGGGTAGAAGGATAGGGATAGAAAGGGGAGATGCTGGAATGGGGTAGAAGGATAGTGATAGAAAGGGGAGATGCTTGTACAGGGGTAGAAGGATAGGGATAGAAAGGGGAGATGCTGGACACAGGGGTAGAAGGATAGGGATAGAAAGGGGAGATGCTGGAACAGGGGTAGAAGGATAGGGATAGAAAGGGGAGATGCTGGAACAGGGGTAGAAGGATAGGGGTAGAAAGGGGAGATGCTGGAATGGGGTAGAAGGATAGAGATAGAAAGGAGAGATGCTGGAATAGGGGTAGAAGGATAGGGATAGAAAGGGGAGATGCTGGAACAGGGGTAGAAGGATAGGGATAGAAAGGGAGATGCTGGAACAGGGGTAGAAGGATAGGGATAGAAAGGGGAGATGCTGGAACAGGGGTAGAAGGATAGAGATAGGGAGATGCTGGAACAGGGGTAGAATGATAGAGATAGAAAGGGAGATGCTGGAACAGGGGTAGAACGATAGGTATAGAAAGGGGAGATGCTTTGCACAGGGGTAGAAGGATAGGGATAGAAAGGAGAGATGCTGGAATGGGGTAGAAGGATAGGGATAGAAAGGGGAGATGCTGGACACAGGGGTAGAAGGATAGAGATAGAAAGGGAGATGCTGGAACAGGGGTAGAAGGATAGGGATAGAAACGAGAGATGCTGGAACAGGGGTAGAAGTATAGAGATAGAAAGGGAGATGCTGGAATGGGGTAGAAGGATAGGGATAGAAAGGGAAGATGCTGGAACAGGGGTAGAAGGATAGGGATAGAAAGGGAAGATGCTGGAACAGGGGTAGAAGGATAGGGATAGAAAGGGGAGATGCTGGAAAAGGGGTAGAAGGATAGGGATAGAAAGGGGATATGCTGGAACAGGGGTAGAAGGATAGGGATAGAAAGGGGAGATGCTGGAACAGGGGTAGAAGGATAGGGATAGAAAGGGGAGATGCTGGAAAAGGGGTAGAAGGATAGAGATAGAAGGGGGAGATGCTGGAACAGGGGTAGAAGGATAGGGATAGAAAGGGGAGATGCTGGACAGGGGTAGAAGGATAGAGATAGAAAGGGGAGATGCTGGACACAGGGGTAGAAGGATAGGGATAGAAAGGGAAGATGCTGGAACAGGGGTAGAAGGATAGGGAAAGAAAGGGGAGATGCTGGAAAAGGGGTAGACGGTAGAAGTATAGTGATAGAAAGGGGAGATGCTGGAACAGGGGTAGAAGGATAGGGATAGAAAGGGGAGATGCTGGAAAAGGGGTAGAAGGATAGGGATAGAAAGTGGAGAAGCTGGAACAGGGGTAGATAATAGGGATAGAAAGGGGAGATGCTGGAACATTGGTAGAAGGATAGGGATAGAAAGGGGACATGCTGGAATGGGGTAGAAGGATAGGGATAGAAAAGTGAGATGCTGGAACAGGGGTAGAAGGATAGGGATAGAAAGGGGACATGCTGGAATGGGGTAGAAGGATAGGGATAGAAAAGGGAGATGCTGGAACAGGGGTGGAAGGATAGGGATAGAAAGGGGAGATGCTGGAACAGGGGTAGAAGGATAGGTATAGAAAGGGGAGATGCTGGAACAGGGGTAGAAGGATAGGGATAGAAAGGGGACATGCTGGAATGGGGTAGAAGGATAGGGATAGAAAAGGGAGATGCTGGAACAGGGGTAGAAGGATAGGGATAGAAAGGGGAGATGCTGGAACAGGGGTAGAAGGATAGGGATAGAAAGGGGAGATGCTGGAACAGGGGTAGAAGGATAGGGATAGAAAGGGGACATGCTGGAATGGGGTAGAAGGATAGGGATAGAAAAGGGAGATGCTGGAACGGGATAGAAAGGGGACATGCTGGAATGGGGTAGAAGGATAGGGATAGAAAAGGGAGATGCTGGAATGGGGTAGAAGGATAGGGATATAAAAGGGAGATGCTGGAACAGGGGTAGAAAGATAGGGATAGAAAGGGGAGATGCTGGAACAGGGGTAGAAGGATAGGGATAGAAAGGGGAGATGCTGGAACAGGGGTAGAAGGATAGGGGTAGAAAGGGGAGATGCTGGAATGGGGTAGGACGATAGGGATAGAAAGGGTGATGCTGGAACAGGGGTAGAAGGATAGGGATAGAAAGGGGAGATGCTGAAACAGGGGTAGAAGGATAGGGGTAGAAAGGGGAGATGCTGGAATGGGGTAGAATGATAGGGATAGAAAGGGTGATGCTGGAACAGGGGTAGAAGGATAGGGATAGAAAGGGAAGATGCTGGAATGGGGTAGAAGGATAGGGATAGAAAGGGGAGATGCTGGAACAGGGGTAGAAGGATAGGGATAGAAAGGGGAGATGCTGGAACAGGGGTAGAAAGATAGGTATAGAAAGGGTAGATGCTGGAACAGGGGTAGAAGGATAGGGATAGAAAGTGGAGATGCTGGAACAGGGGTAGAAGGATAGGGATAGAAAGGGGAGATGCTGGAACAGGGGTAGTTGTATTGTGGTTGACAGGGGTGATGCTGGTATGGGGTAGAAGGATAGGGATATAAAAGGGAGATGCTGGAAACAGGGGTAAGGTAGAAGGATAGGGGTTAGAAAGGGGAGATGCTGGAGCAGGGGTAGAGGGATAGGGATAGAAAGGGGAGATGCTGGAACAGGGGTAGAAGGATAGGGATAGAAAGGAGAGATGCTGGAACAGGGGTAGAAGGATAGGGGTAGAAAGGGGAGATGCTGGAACAGGGGTAGAAGGATAGGGATAGAAAGGAGAGATGCTGGAACAGGGGTAAAAGGATAGGGGTAGAAAGAGGAGATGCTGGAACAGGGGTAGAAGGATAGGGATAGAAAGGGGAGATGCTGGAACAGGGGTAAAAGGATAGGGGTAGAAAGGGGAGAGATGCTGGAACAGGGGGTAGAAGGATAGGGATAGAAAGGGGAGATGCTGCAACAGGGGTAGAAGGATAGGGATAGAAAGGAGAGATGCTGGAACAGGGGTAAAAGGATAGGGATAGAAAGGAGAGATGCTGGAACAGGGGTAGAAGGATAGGGATAGAAAGGAGAGATGCTGGAACAGGGGTAGAAGGATAGGGATAGAAAGGAGAGATGCTGGAACAGGGGTAAATGGATAGGGGTAGAAAGGGGAGATGCTGGAACAGGGGTAGAAGGATAGGGATAGAAAGGGGAGATGCTGGAACAGGGGTAGAATGATAGGGTTAGAAAGGAGAGATGCTGGAACAGGGGTTAGAAGGATAGGGATAGAAAGGGGAGATGCTGGAACAGGGGTAGAAGGATAGTGATAGAAAGGGGAGATGCTGGAACAGGGGTAGAAGGATAGGGATAGAAAGGGGAGATGCTGGAACAGGGGTAGAAGGATAGGGATAGAAAGGAGAGATGCTCGAACAGGGGTGGAAAGATAGGGATAGAAAGGAGAGATGCTGGAACAGGGCGTAGAAGGATAGGGATAGAAAGGGAGATGCTGCAACAGGGGTAGAAGGATAGGGATAGAAAGGGGAGATGCTGGAATGGGGTAGAAGGATAGGGATAGAAAGGGGAGATGCTGGAACAGGGGTAGAAGGATAGAGAGAGAAAGGGGAGATGCTGGGAACAGGGGTAGAAGGATAGAGATAGGAAGGGGATATGCTGGAATGGGGTAGAGAAGGATAGGGATAGAAAGGGGAGATTCTGGAACAGGGGTAGAAGGATAGTGATAGAAAGGGGAGATGCTGGAACAGGGGTAGAAGGATAGAGATAGAAAGGGGAGATGCTGTAACAAGGGTATAAGGATAGAGATAGAAAGGGGAGATGCTGGAACAGGGGTAGAAGGATAGAGATAGAAAGGGGAGATGCTGGAACAGGGGTAGAAAGATAGGGATAGAAAGGGTTGATGCTGGAAGGGGGTTGAAGGATAGGGATAGAAAGGGGAGATGCTGGAACAGGGATAGAAGGATAGGGATAGAAAGGGGAGATGCTGGAACAGGGGTAGAAGGATAGGGATAGAAAGGGGAGATGCTGTAACAAGGGTAGAAGGATAGGGATAGAAAGGGGAGATGCTGGAACAAGGGTAGAAGGATAGGGATAGAAAGGGGACATGCTGGAACAGGGGTAGAAGGATAGGGATAGAAAGGGGAGATGCTGGAACAAGGGTAGAAGGATAGGGATAGAAAGGGGACATGCTGGACACAGGTGTATGAAATGAGAGAGGGAGAGAGATGCTGGACCACAGAGAAGGGAGAGTTGCTTAGAGACTGGGGAATAAGGCTGAGAATGGGTAGAAGGATAGGGATAGAAAGGGGAGATGCTGGAACAGGGATAGAAGGATAGGGATAGAAAGGGGAGATGCTGGAACAGGGGTAGAAGGATAGGGATAGAAAGGGGAGATGCTGTAACAAGGGTAGAAGGATAGGGATAGAAAGGGGAGATGCTGGAACAAGGGTAGAAGGATAGGGATAGAAAGGGGACATGCTGGAACAGCGGTAGAAGGATAGGGATAGAAAGCGGAGATGCTGGAACAGGGGTAGAAAGATAGGTATAGAAAGGGGAGATGCTGGAACAGGGGTAGAAGGATAGGGATAGAAAGTGGAGATGCTGGAACAGGGGTAGAAGGATAGGGATAGAAAGGGGAGATGCTGGAACAGGGGTAGAAGGATAGGGGTAGAAAGGGGAGATGCTGGAATGGGGTAGAAGGATAGGGATAGAAAGGGGAGATGCTGGAACAGGGGTAGAAGGATAGGGGTAGAAAGGGGAGATGCTGGAACAGTGGTATAAGGATAGTGATAGAAAGGGGAGATGCTGGAACAGGGGTAGAAGGATAGGGATAGAAAGGAGAGATGCTGGAACAGGGGTAGAAGGATAGGGATAGAAGGGAGAGATGCTGGAACAGGGGTAAAAGGATAGGGGTAGAAAGAGGAGATGCTGGAACAGGGGTAGAAGGATAGGGATAGAAAGGGGAGATGCTGGAACAGGGGTAAAAGGATAGGGGTAGAAAGGGGAGATGCTGGAACAGGGGTAGAAGGATAGGGATAGAAAGGGGAGATGCTGGAACAGGGGTAGAAGGATAGAGATAGAAAGGAGGAGAGCTGCTGGAACAGGGGTAAAAGGATAGGGATAGAAAGGAGAGATGCTGGAACAGGGGTAGAAGGATAGGGATAGAAAGGAGAGGTGCTGGAACAGGGGTAGAAGGATAGGGATAGAAAGGAGAGATGCTGGAATAGGGGTAAATGGATAGGGGTAGAAAGGGGAGATGCTGGAACAGGCGTAGAAGGATAGGGATAGAAAGGGGAGATGCTGGAACAGGGGTAAAAGGATAGGGGTAGAAAGGGGAGATGCTGGAACAGGGGTAGAAGGATAGTGATAGAAAGGGGAGATGCTGGAACAGGGGTAGAAGGATAGGGATAGAAAGGGGAGATGCTGGAACAGGGGTAGAAGGATAGGGATAGAAAGGAGAGATGCTCGAACAGGGGTGGAAGGATAGGGATAGAAAGGAGAGATGCTGGAACAGGGGGTAGAAGGATAGGGATAGAAAGGGAGATGCTGGAACAGGGGTAGAAGGATAGGGATAGAAAGGGGAGATGCTGGAATGGGGTAGAAGTATAGGGATAGAAAGGGGAGATGCTGGAACAGGGGTAGAAGGATAGAGATAGAAAGGGGAGATGCTGGAACAGGGGTAGAAGGATAGAGATAGGAAGGGGATATGCTGGAATGGGGTAGAAGGATAGGGATAGAAAGGGGAGATGCTGGAACAGGGGTAGAAGGATAGTGATAGAAAGGGGAGATGCTGGAACAGGGGTAGAAGGATAGAGATAGAAAGGGGAGATGCTGGAACAGGGGTAGAAGGATAGAGATAGAAAGGGGAGATGCTGGAACAGGGGTAGAAGGATAGAGATAGAAAGGGGAGATGCTGGAACAGGGGTAGAAAGATAGGGATAGAAAGGGTTGATGCTGGAACATGGGTAGAAGGATAGGGATAGAAAGGGGAGATGCTGCAACAGGGGTAGAAGGATAGGGATAGAAAGGGGAGATGTTGGAATGGGGTAGAAGGATAGGGATAGAAAGGGGAGATGCTGGAACAGGGGTAGAAGGATAGAGATAGAAAGGGGAGATGCTGGAACAGGGGTAGAAGGATAGAGATAGGAAGGGGATATGCTGGAATGGGGTAGAAGGATAGGGATAGAAAGGGGAGATGCTGGAACAGGGGTAGAAGGATAGTGATAGAAAGGGGAGATGCTGGAACAGGGGTAGAAGGATAGAGATAGAAAGGGGAGATGCTGGAACAGGGGTAGAAGGATAGAGATAGAAAGGGGAGATGCTGGAACAGGGGTAGAAGGATAGAGATAGAAAGGGGAGATGCTGGAACAGGGGTAGAAAGATAGGGATAGAAAGGGTTGATGCTGGAACGGGGTAGAAGGATAGGGATAGAAAGGGGAGATGCTGGAACAGGGATAGAAGGATAGGGATAGAAAGGGGAGATGCTGGAACAGGGGGTAGAAGGATAGGGATAGAAAGGGGAGATGCTGTAACAAGGGTAGAAGGATAGGGATAGAAAGGGGAGATGCTGGAACAAGGGTAGAAGGATAGGGATAGAAAGGGGACATGCTGGAACAGGGGTAGAAGGATAGGGATAGAAAGGGGAGATGCTGGAACAAGGGTAGAAGGATAGGGATAGAAAGGGGACATGCTGGACACAGGTGTAGGAAAGGAGAGAGGGGGAGAGATGCTGGACACAGAGAAGGGAGAGTTGCTTAGAGACTGGGGAATAAGGCTGAGAATGGGTAGAAGGATAGGGATAGAAATGGGAGATGCTGGAACAGGGATAGAAGGATAGGGATAGAAAGGGGAGATGCTGGAACAGGGGTAGAAGGATAGGGATAGAAAGGGGAGATGCTGTAACAAGGGTAGAAGGATAGGGATAGAAAGGGGAGATGCTGGAACAAGGGTAGAAGGATAGGGATAGAAAGGGGACATGCTGGAACAGCGGTAGAAGGATAGGGATAGAAAGCGGAGATGCTGGAACAGGGGTAGAAAGATAGGTATAGAAAGGGGAGATGCTGGAACAGGGGTAGAAGGATAGGGATAGAAAGTGGAGATGCTGGAACAGGGGTAGAAGGATAGGGATAGAAAGGGGAGATGCTGGAACAGGGGTAGAAGGATAGGGGTAGAAAGGGGAGATGCTGGAATGGGTTGTAGGATAGGGATAGAAAGGGGAGATGCTGGAACAGGGGTAGAAGGATAGGGGTAGAAAGGGGAGATGCTGGAACAGTGGTATAAGGATAGTGATAGAAAGGGGAGATGCTGGAACAGGGGTAGAAGGATAGGGATAGAAAGGAGAGATGCTGGAACAGGGGTAGAAGGATAGGGATAGAAGGGAGAGATGCTGGAACAGGGGTAAAAGGATAGGGGTAGAAAGGGGAGATGCTGGAATGGGGTAGAAGGATAGGGATAGAAAGGGGAGATGCTGGAACAGGGGTAAAAGGATAGGGGTAGAAAGGGGAGATGCTGGAACAGGGGTAGAAGGATAGGGATAGAAAGGGGAGATGCTGGAACAGGGGTAGAAGGATAGAGATAGAAAGGAGAGATGCTGGAACAGGGGTAAAAGGATAGGGATAGAAAGGAGAGATGCTGGAACAGGGGTAGAAGGATAGGGATAGAAAGGAGAGGTGCTGGAACAGGGGTAGAAGGATAGGGATAGAAAGGAGAGATGCTGGAATAGGGGTAAATGGATAGGGGTAGAAAGGGGAGATGCTGGAACAGGCGTAGAAGGATAGGGATAGAAAGGGGAGATGCTGGAACAGGGGTAAAAGGATAGGGGTAGAAAGGGGAGATGCTGGAACAGGGGTAGAAGGATAGTGATAGAAAGGGGAGATGCTGGAACAGGGGTAGAAGGATAGGGATAGAAAGGGGAGATGCTGGAACAGGGGTAGAAGGATAGGGATAGAAAGGAGAGATGCTCGAACAGGGGTGGAAGGATAGGGATAGAAAGGAGAGATGCTGGAACAGGGGGTAGAAGGATAGGGATAGAAAGGGAGATGCTGGAACAGGGGTAGAAGGATAGGGATAGAAAGGGGAGATGCTGGAATGGGGTAGAAGTATAGGGATAGAAAGGGAGATGCTGGAACAGGGGTAGAAGGATAGAGATAGAAAGGGGAGATGCTGGAACAGGGGTAGAAGGATAGAGATAGGAAGGGGATATGCTGGAATGGGGTAGAAGGATAGGGATAGAAAGGGGAGATGCTGGAACAGGGGTAGAAGGATAGTGATAGAAAGGGGAGATGCTGGAACAGGGGTAGAAGGATAGAGATAGAAAGGGGAGATGCTGGAACAGGGGTAGAAGGATAGAGATAGAAAGGGGAGATGCTGGAACAGGGGTAGAAGGATAGAGATAGAAAGGGGAGATGCTGGAACAGGGGTAGAAAGATAGGGATAGAAAGGGTTGATGCTGGAACATGGGTAGAAGGATAGGGATAGAAAGGGGAGATGCTGGAACAGGGATAGAAGGATAGGGATAGAAAGGGGAGATGCTGGAACAGGGGTAGAAGGATAGGGATAGAAAGGGGAGATGCTGTAACAAGGGTAGAAGGATAGGGATAGAAAGGGGAGATGCTGGAACAAGGGTAGAAGGATAGGGATAGAAAGGGGACATGCTGGCACAGGGGTAGAAGGATAGGGATAGAAAGGGGAGATGCTGGAACAAGGGTAGAAGGATAGGGATAGAAAGGGGACATGCTGGACACAGGTGTAGGAAAGGAGAGAGGGGGAGAGATGCTGGACACAGAGAAGGGAGAGTTGCTTAGAGACTGGGGAATAAGGCTGAGAAGGGGGAAAAAGAGAGAGAGAGTAGGGGAATAAGATTGTTTAAGGGTTGAGTAGGTAGATGGAGTAAAAAGAAGACTGAGGACTGGATGGTGAGGAGAAGCACAATATGAGTTGATAGAGACTCATGAAATAAATGGAAGAAAGCTCAAAGGAAAAGATCCATGTCAAATGAAAGAAATTGAAGACAGGAGAGGAGAAAAGTGGCAGATGGACTAGAGACTCTAGAAAGCGAGTAAAGAGAATGCCGAAGAAAGCAATAACCAGACCGGCATCAGTACAATTAGAGAATAAAATGTCCAGGAAAAGGTAGAAAAAGTCACCATTTTTCAATTTAGTGATTGGAATATGTCAGTCTTTGGAATGTACATGTTCTGTCTTTATATTTTGCACGGTATAGTGGCACCCACATCTCTGTATTGCATGCAAAATCTGGCTTCTTGGCGTTTCAGTTTAATTTCTATCAACTTAGTTCTATGTTTAGTTTGTGGTCACTTATTCTGTACTCGATGAGAGTCTTTCTATGTTCTGCATTTTTGAGCAAAGCCAGTGGAGTTTCCGTTTAGGGATCTGTACTGTAGTAATCTGGCTTGTTCGGTTTTCTGAATAGGTGTATGGATGTTCTAAGGCCCATTGCAAAAAGTAAGAATCACAGCATAGTTTACAGCAACAAAATACAATTATTTATAATGATTTAATTTTGGTGTTTTGGTTCTCTTTCTCTTTTTGTTCCTTGATGTACAAGCACCTCGAATCTCCTTTGTTTTTTGCAGAATATGTATTTACATGCAACACTGTGCCAGTCCAGTGTGTAGTATCAGGCATTAATATGTTTTACATTAAATCCCCAGGCCACATAATTAAACTGCTCTATATAAACAGCATTCAAAAGCTTCTATTTTAATTTTATAGCCTGGGATTCTGTCGCTTTCTTTTTTCTTTGGGCAACCTTCTGATGGTGTTCTGTTTGAGGGGATCCCGCGTCCCCTGCGTAGAACTCTGATGATTCCCCTCCATTTTGGGTGCCTGGTAGGACTAGGCAGTCACTAGGGCAGCAGCTTCTGAGAGGCAGCAACGAGCTGCACCAATCAAACCGAAATAATAGATCCTGACAAACCCAAAAAGTCAAAGAGCCAGTAGCACATGCAGAGTGGGCTCACACATACATAAATACAAAACAAAGAATGTTCCCCAATTCTGCATTTTTGCAGGATTGTTATGGGATGGTTGGTGTTGGGATGATCATGATTATTGAATTAATTATCAAAATCTTAGCGGGAGGGGCATAAGGCTAGAAATTTGCTAAGAAGCTCAATTTCCTTGCACCGGCCCTGTTGTCCAGAGGGGAGGAGACATACCAGCTTATCACTTGCCTCAGGCAGTAGATTGCCTTGAGCCACCCCTGGATAGGAGAGTGTGCATCCAGTATTAGCGAGATTACATTGGCTGCCTATTGGAGAGAGGTGCCATTTTACATTAATGGTAAGAACATAAGATATGCCATACCGGGTCAGACCAAGAGTCCATCAAGTCCAATATCCTTTTCCTACAGTGGCCAATCCAGGTCTCAAGTACCTGCCGGTTCCCAAAGGTATACACATTCCATTCTACTTGTCCCAGGGGTAAGCAGTGGATTTCCCCAGTCCTCTATAATAATGGTTTATGGACTTTTCCTCCAGGAACTTGTCCAAACCTGTTTTGAATCCAGCTACACTAACAATTTTTACAAAATCCCCTAGTAATGACTTCCAGACTTTGACTATGCACTGAGTGAAAAAAAATTTTCTCCAATTCATCTTAAATGTAAACAACAATCTACATTTACCCATTTCACTCCTTTCATTATTTTATAGATCTCTATCATATGTCCCCTCAGCTGTCTCTTTTCAGAGTTGAAGAGCCCTAACCTTTTAAGTCTTTCCTCATGGGGATATCCTTCCATCCCCTTTACCATTTTGGTTACTCTTCTCTGTACAATTCTGCTATATCCTTTTTAAGCTATGGTGGCCAGAATTGCACACAATATTCAAGATGCGGTCACACCATGGAACGATACAGAGGCATTTTAATATCCTTGGTTTTATTTTCTATTCCTTTCCTTATGATTCCTCTCTAGTTATTCGGATTTACTATTCTTTGGTGTTCTTGGCTGCAGCTGCACACTGGGCAAAAGGTTTCAACGTACTATCCATGGTAACATCCAGATCCTTTTCCTGAGTGATGATTCCTAATGTGGAATCTTGCATCATGTAACTGTAGTTTGGGTTGTTCTTCCCTAGGTGCATAACTTTGCACTTCTCCACATAAAATTTCATCTTCCATTTGAATGCCCAGTCTCCCAATTTTTCAATGTTCTTTTGCAATTTTTCACAATCCACTTGTGCTTTAACAACTTTGAATAATTTTGTGTTATCTGCAGAATGTTGTCCAGTTCATAACAAATCCAAAACCCTCTTCCTTGCACCATTGCCTCACCCACGAATTGAGATTTCAGAGCTCTGCCTGCCTCTTGGGTCCTGCATGTGGAATGGGAAGAATTTCCAAGAATGCTACCCTGGAAGTTCTGGATTTCAGCTTTCTACCTAAAAACCAAAATTTAGCTTCCAGAACCTGCCTCCCACACTTTCCTATGTCATTGGTACCAACAAATACCAAGACAGCAGTCTCCTTCACAGCACTATCTAAAACCTTATCTACATGTCGCATGAGGTCTGCTACCTCTGCACCAGGCAAGCATGTTACCAAGCAATCCTCACATCCACCAGCCAGCCAGCTATCTACATGGCTAATGATCGAATCACCAACTATAACAGCCTAACCCTTCCCTCATAGGCACATGGCCCTGTAGACACATCCACAGTGCAAAAGGGTATTACAATACTCGGAGGACAGGTCCTAGCTATAGGAGCACTTTCTGCCACACCAAGGTGATGCTCTCCTTCCACATGGCCTCTCTCTTCCATGGCAGCAGAAAGGCTTCCAGACTGGAGGTGAGACTTCTTTGCTATATCTCTGTAGGTCTCATCTCTATACCTCTCTGTCTGCCTTGGCTTCTCCAAGTCTGCTACTCTAGCCTTCAAAGACTGAACTCATTCCCTGAGAGCAAAGAGCTATTTGAAACTAGTACACACATAAGACCTCTCAGCAACTGAGAGGAAATTATACATATAGCACTTGGTGTAAAAGACTGGATAGCCTCCATCATTCTGCTGGACTGCTGTCTGCATCATAAGAGTTTAAGATTTCTTTTATCTATTTAAAGTTGTTCAGTTGTTTAAAGTTGCTAGGGGCATATGAATATTTGAATCAATACAATTATACCTAAAACAGTAAGCATAAGGAAATTTTAGTTTTCACCTTAAAGTGAATTGCAAGGACTTGACTAATCTACTCTTAAGGCCTAATAACTTGCTTATTAAGATAATCAGTTAAACCAGAAAGTGAGCAAGATCACTCCCTTCCCTTAACTGGTTTAGGAGGCTATAAATCAAGGATTATGCCTGGGATAGGGGGAGGGAAAGAAACACTAACTGAAAGCTATCTTGTAATAGTAAGCCCTAACTGCCTTTAATTTTAATGAAATCTGGCTTGTTTTAGCATGCCCTAACTGCCCTAACAAAAACACTGATTTTTAATATACACAAGTTCTATCAGCTTTAACCCAAAAAAATTCCCCTTTCCCCAAGATTTATAGAATTTCCCAGCAGATAAATACAAGTGCAGATTTCTTCCCAGCAGTAGCAGTCGCTCTTGGTAGTCCTTCAAAGATGTATAGCTTTTCAAATTATATACTCAAAAGTGATTATATTTCATGGATTGATTGCAGTGTTATGTACCAGAAAGAAGGCTTTGTTCACAACATGGGGATTTTTTAGTTTTTCTGTCTGTTGTGGTAAAGAAATCTAGATGGAGGGCTCAGGCATTTAGGGTTGTGGCTGCAGAGGAGTGGAACAAACGTCCAGAGCAATTCCTTGAAATTACAAATGTTCTATTGTTTTGCAAATTATTAAAAACCTGAGTCTTCCCTTGGGAAAAATGATGGATTAGAGATGGAAAATGGAAAGAGGGATTGATGATATCATTTGAAATTATTATGTTTATTTTGTTTCTATTTTATTTTTTTTTACCTTTGGTCATGTTTTATTTACTATAAGTAAATTGTAAACCATTTTAAATGAACTTGTTTGACAAAGGTGGTATATAAAAATTGTATAAATAAATAATTTTGCATGTTATGTGATGTGGTTGGGCAGAAAGACCAATCATTGACAATGGGCACTCACTCCAGTGTTGGCAAATGCAACTAAAAACAGACAATTTAGAAAATACTCTGCCTTTTCTATTCCAGGAGTTCCCTAACCTTTCGCATGGATAGCACTTTGATTACAATTACAAAAGAATTGAAATAACAAATTATAAGTTAAACATATCATACACTGGCACAGTCTTACTGTGTTTTTTGGAAATTTACATGTAGTTGAAATGCTCATATGGTCTGCGGATTAGGTTGTGATCTCTTGAATTGAGTGAAAGGATGAGTTAGGATGTGCCAGAGGGAATGCAGATCCGGCACACAGCAAAGCAGTTTCCACAGAATATAACTCTTAAAGATCGCTTCATTTTTCATTTTCTAGTAGTCCATCATGATAAAACCATAGCTTGCAACCCACTGCATGTGAACCTGTATGAGGAGACTTTCTTCAGTTAAGAGTGGGCAGATTTAGCAGTGTAGACTCAGTGCAGCAGCTATATATTAGGATGGGAGAATGGCACCCTGAGGATCTAGAAGGAATTTACTTCTGTACCTTTTAGTGTTAGGCATACCAATCTCTATATTTCATTGGAAAACATGAAGGCATGAGCCATTCTGATTTGATGTAACAACGGATGTTCATTTTTTTAAGGGGGTCATTCCAGAAGCTCTATTTGCAATTTGCATATCTGAAAATGCCCATTCAGTTGTCCCAATCACATCCACGTCCCAAGAGCCATTTAGAAAGGCCCAAATTTAACCATGTCCAGTGTAATCACATCTATGTTGCAAGGGGACCAGCAGAGGCATGTCCGGGGCAGTCTGAGAAACATCTACATATACAGGGTGGCCCAAAAAAAGTGAGAACATCTCATAAATTAAAAGCTTAAATAGTTTACTTATTTACCTTTTTTAGCCATATAATGTCTTTATTTCGACAATTTCCGGTCGCCATCTTTTTTTTTAAAATTTGTCAATCGTTTACATCTGTCTTTTTGAATTTTTAAATAACTTATATGCTACGAAATGTTCTCATTTTTTTTGGGCCACCCTGTACATCTGAGTTCAGAATGGCACCAAATATTTGTGAGCAAGTATAGAGATAATGTGTAAAATTATGTCTATAACTGCTCCCAGGCCAAATAGGCATTTGAAAAAGGCTTGTTACAACCAGAAAACAGTAGGGAGAAGACCCCCCATAACCTTCGCCCCCTCAAAAAACATACAACTCAATACAGAGGCCATTTTGTGAGCTGTGGAGCCACTGCATGTCTCCACTCACAAAATGGCGGGCTGGAAAGTGTATATGGCAACAGCTACACATGTGCATTCTTAAATATCATCACAGACATGTCTATCTTGTCGGTTTTGCAGATGTGTGTGTTTTACACATGCACCTCTATAAAATCGATTGTTTCCCCACACATGTGTGAGGGCTGTTGCTACGTGTCCCTGTTTCCTGGTGTGTTGGTGGAGATGTTTATCTTTTAGGATAGAGATAGGTTAAGTATGGAACGTGTTTACACGTGCCCAGTTTCTCTGCACCCCTCCATGGAATTTCAGACATTTTGACTTGAACGTCCTAGATGGCACCTAAACGTCCTTTCTCGAATGTTGCTTTAGAACTATTAGTTCACAATATTGGCTTTACGAGTTGCTCAAGAAATCTTTCAACTTGAAGAGTTACAAACAAATATTTTATTTCAAAATTGTAATACCCCACACTACCAAGAGAATTATCTACAGGTATCAGGGATTATTACTAAATGAAACAACTGTAATCTTGTAGTCAGGTAGTAAGGAATCAAAGACATATTTATGTTTCACAAAGTTCTTACAGCGGAGATTAGTGTTCGTCTTTATGTGCATTAATAGAAATATTCATTTAATTTTATTTCATTTATTGATTCGATATTCTGCCTCTTACTATTACCATCAAAGTGGATCACTATCAATCACAAAATATTTATTTATTTAATGACACTGGTTAACCACAAAATCAGAACTGCTCCTTGTGGTGTACAAACAAGCAGAGATACCAAAAACAGTGCATTCTTTCTATCCCTCAGTACAGATTACTCCACCCTCCTTATCCCATGCTCACTGCAGAAATACTTTCTTAATCTGTAGTCTTTAAATCTCTACAATGGTCTTTCAAATTGTCCAAGAGATGCAGTTCACTAGGGAGGGAATTCCAGAGGAATATTTCTAAACATATTACAAGCAGGGGAGGCCCAAGGGGGGTGCGGGGCCATGTGTGGAGACTCAGTGCAGGGCCTCATTTGCATAAGGGACCTCATTTGCATAAATATTTGCATAATGTTACCATACACTAACTTTTAGTAAACATGCCTCTTAATGAGTATACGGATAAAGAAAGACTAAAAGATTTCTACATTACTATAATCCAGTGCCAACCGCCAGGCACATTAGGAACTACTACAAACACTGCCCATTTAGAACCCATAGCAAACCCGCCGTATCCTAACAGCACTACCAGGACTCACAAAGCACCATACCCTACCTATCAAAAGGAAACACTGCAAATATTAAACCAATACATTTCAGAGAATAATAATACATGACCTACTGGGGAAAGAGAGCAAGTGGCAATGTCAAATAGGAATTACATAAACAGAATACTTCAGCTCAATTACACATGCAGAACATAGAGCATCACCAAACAAGGAATCACAATTTAGAAATAGGAAGACAATAATTAAACTGGGAACCCCAAAAGCCAAACTTGGAATGTACAACAACACTGTAGAAATAAAACTATAAATTAATTTCCTCTTGTACTAAACAAAGTGCAGATGTTAATGATGCACATTTCCCAGAGCTGACATATTCCAGTTAATAAATTCAAAATAAAGAGATATTTTTCTACCTTTTGTGCATTTTTTTCAGTTGCAATTGCTCCAGCCACTTTCTTCTGGTTTCTTCGTGTCTTCTGCTAACTCTCCATCGTCTGCTGTCCATTTGTCCTTTCTTCTCTCTTCTAGGTTTTTTCCATTCTCTCTCTACATCTGCTTTACAATACTAAACTTTCTCCTTTTGCTCTTTCCTCATTCCTATTTCATCCACTCAAATTTTACACCTCCATCCTCAATCCCCACTTACTCTCCCAATATCCGGCCAATTGTAGATTTCTCTTCCCTCCCACACAAAATATCTTTTCCTCTCTCCATTTCACTCTCCCAGCTCCATCCCATTCTAATCCTCCCCCAACATCAGCTCCCTTCTAGTTCCAGCCCCACCCAGCATCCACTCCCTTCTAGTCCCCACATCAGCCCATTTCCAGTCCTAGCCCCCCATAAGCCCATTTCCAGTCCTAGCCCCCCATAAGCTCATTTCCAATCCTATCCTAGCCCCACCATCAGCCCATTTCCAGTCCTAGCTCCCCCATCCATTTCCAGTCCTATCCGAGTCCCTCCATCAGCTCATTTCCAATCCCAGCCCCCATCAGCCCATTTCTAGTCCTTTCCTAGCCCCACCATCACCCCCATGTCAAATCCTAGCTCCACTCCACTCAGCCCATTTCTAATCCAAGCCCCCCATGAGCCTACTTCCAGTTCTAGCCCCTCCATGAGTCCATTTCAATCCAAGCCCCCACCATAGCCTATTTCCAATCTTAGAACCCCCAAAAGCCCATTTCCAGTCCTATCCTAGCCCCTGCAATGCAATGTGTGCCTTTGAGTCAGTCCTGACTCCTGGCGACCCAGACGCTCCTGGGTTTTCCTGGCAGTGTCACCGGAAGTAGATTGCCAGGCCTTTCTTCTGAGGCAATGGAGGGTTAAGTGACTTGCCCAAGGCCACAAGGAGTGCTAGTGGGAATTGAACCCTGGTTCCTAGCCCCTACATCAGCCCATTTCCTGTCCTACCCCCCCACTCAGCCCTTTTCCAGTCCTAGCTCCCTCCCTTCACAGCCCATTTCCATTCCAAGCCCCCCTCCCCATCAGCTATTTGCAGTTCAAGCCCCCCCAGCCCATTTCCATTCCAAGCCCCCATCCCCATCAGCTATTTGCAGTTCAAGCCCTCCTTCCACAGCCCATTTCCAGTCCTAGCAACCCCCCCAGCCTATTACCAGTCCTAGCCCCCCCATAGCCCATTACCAGTCCTAAGCCCCCAACAGCCCATTACCAGTCCTAAGCCCCCCATAGCCCATTACCAGTCCCAACCCCCATCAGCCCACTTCCAGTCCTATCCCACCCATCAGCCCATTTTTAGTCTTAGCCTCCCCATAGCCCATTACTAGTCCTAACCCCCCCCCATCAGCCCATTTCCAGTCTTAGCCCCCCCATAGCCCATTACGTCCTAACCCCCCCATCAGCCCATTTCCAGTCTTAGCCCCCCATAAGCCCATTTCCAGTCCTAGCCCCCACCAGCAGCCCATTTCCAGTCTTAGCCCCCCATCAGCCCATTACCAGTCCTACCCCCCATCAGCCCATTTCAAGTCCTAGCCCCCCATAACCCATTACAAGTCCTAACCCCCCCCCATCAGCCCACTTCCAGTCTTTGCCCCCCCCCCATAGCCCATTACCAGCCTAACCCCCCTCCCCCCATCAGCCCAAATAGATAAAAAAGAAAACCGGCTGCTGCTACACCTGCTGCTGCCACTGTGGCAGTGGCAGAATCAAGCATCCCACTGCGGGGACCCCCCTGCCCAGCAAAGCCTTCTTGCAGCATCAGCTCTGGACGGAGTCCCAAAGCGCGGGCTTTCAGAGCCGCGAGAGTTTCTCTTTCTCGGGCGGCTCTGTTAATCCCGCCAGGGCTGATGGGATTTCCCATCAGCCCTGGCAGGCTTAACAGAGCCGCGAGAGGTCAGAGAAGCTCTCCCTTCGCGGCTCTGAAAGCCCGCGCTTTGGGACTCCAGAACTGATGCTGCAAGAAGGCTTTGCTGGGCAGGGGGGGCCCCGCAGCGGGACGCTTGATTCTGCCGCTGCCACGGTGGCAGCGGCAGCTGTGGCAGCAGCCGGTTTGCTTTTTTTTTTTAATCAATTTGGGCTTATGTAGAATGTTTTTTGTGCGGGGCCCCCTGAAACGCGGGGTCCTGTGCAAAAAACATTCTTGCTCAATGGACAGGCCGGCCCTGATTACAAGCATTAAAATGGAATCTTAAGGAGCCCTTTTACTAAAGGGCACTGTGATGTTGCACCAAATGCCAAGATAACACGCAAATCCATGGCACAATAGGGCAACACCACAGCAGTAACAGCTGGAAGCATGGAAAGCATATTCAAAGCATATTCCTGGCAGTTCCAGTGGTGCAAGCAGCCCTGCCATAGCACGACAATGTGTGGATGAGATGATGCTGCAAAGAAGAGGGGTTTGGATTTCTTAGGAACTGGGGAACATTCTGGGGTAAGGAGGGGCTTTTCTGAAGGTATGGGTTCCACCTTAACAGGGATGAAACCAGGCTACTGGCATTAACCTTTAAAAAGGAGATAGAGCAGCTTTTAAACTAGGTAATAGGGGAAAGCTGACAGTCACTCAAGAGTGCATGGTTTGGATCGATGTATCGTTGAAGGATACTAGCAAAAGACTGAAGTTAGGACATATCAGCAGAGAGGTTCCAATAAAGATAAAAGTAACCCAAATGCCCTTGCATACAGAGCAGACAGAGCTTAAAGATTCCAAATTACCACTGCCTACCGATAGCCAGATTAATATGAATAAAATACAGCCTCTAAAATGCTTGTATGCAAATGCTAGAAGTCTAAAAAATAAGATGGGAGAGTTAAAATGTATAGCACTAAATGAGAGTTTGGATATGATTGGTATCTCAGAGACATGGTAGAAGCAGGACAACCAGTGGGACACTGTGATAGCTGGGTACAAACTATATCGTAATGATAGAGTAGATCAAATTGGTGGGGGGCTGCACTCAATGTTGGAGAGGGCATTGAGTCAGAAAGGATTAAAGTTTTGCAGAAATCAAAATACACTGTAGAATCTCTATGGATTGAAATTCCATGTAAAAAGGGGAAGGGGAAGGCGATGGTAGTGGGGTGTACTATCGACCACCTGACCATAATGAACAAACGGATGATGAAATGATAACAACTCTGCCAACTTCAGCCCCACCTGGTCCAAGGCAATCCTCCCATAACACTAGTGGGACACACTGCCAACATGACGCGGGGTGACTCCCCAATAGAGCCACAGGTCTCCCTTGAAGATCTTGCAGAAAATGTCTCTACTTTACCTGAATACCAGGGCCTACCGTGCAAAGACTGCACCTCAGATAAAACTTCACAGCTGCCAATGCCAATGGCAGAACCAAGATCCGCAGCCCCGGGCTGCGTTCTGTCCTCCAGAATGGGAGCAACAGCATGTCTTTCAGATACAGGGGCAACTGGCTTCCACTATGTTTCCCCTACAGAGTGTCTCCTACTGTCCACACTGGTGTCCACAGTGGCTTAGGGCACCAAAACCTAAGCCAGTGTGGACACCAGTGAAGGGTGGCAGGCTCAATGCCATTCATGGATCACCGGTCTAGGTATACTCCTTATGATCAACCCAAGTGCAACACTGTAACACACACACAAGCACAGGGCATATCAACAATCAAGACCTGGCTGCACAAGCATTAGTGCAACATCACAGGTTCAAGACCTCACTGCAGGCCCAGTTGGGCATTAGAACACACACCTGGGCAGCAGAACACACGCCAGAGTGCCACAACGGTTTTCTCCCTAAGGCCTGATAGTCAACAAGGTGGCCATAGTCCCACACCTGCACACAAAGGGAACAGGTTCCCACTCCCTTACAAGACTTACCACTCTGAACCCTGACTCACCACTGCAAGCAGTACCCACCCATCCAAGCAGGGCTGGCTGCAAGGGGCCCTACCAGGGACAGCTACCGACCTTGGGCATCAACTCCGTCTTACATAGGTGGGGCTGACCACTGATCAACCTGCCACCACGTGGGAAAGGACCACTGATCACCTGCCCACCACGTGTAAAACATGAAGAGCAACTGCTAAAAATGGACAGAGTCCAAGCCATCCTCATCAGGTTGTAATTCAGATCTGATCCTGTGGCCTTGTACTTACCAACGCAATACAAAGGAAACTCGTGCCTTCGCACCAGGCCTTCTACTTACCAACGCGATATGAAGGAGACTCGTGCCTTTGCACCATCACCATGCAAGTCCTACAGTGCCTGGCACAAGTAATAGCGACCAGACAGGTTTCCCAATCCCCTGGCTTTGCAACCCTGACGATTGCTCTCGGCAGCCGAGCTGGCACACTACTCAACCAACTAACATAGTGAGCATCCCGAGAACAGAACTAGTCCTGATGCCATCTCAGATAGCGCTCCAACCGCTAGTCCTGATGACACACATGTCACACATTCTATGCTACCATGACCAATGCTACCACAACCAAGCCACACCAACCAGGCCATCGGACTGCGGGATCCCTCCCAGGAGGAGCAGAGACCCCATACCCTGCATAGCTTCACATCCCTACTCAGCTGTATGCCCAGGATGTACGCAAAACAACACACCAGCAACAAGGGACACAACTCCACCTTGGCCAGGGGCTCAAGCAGGGGCTCCAGCCATGCCTTGGGCAAGCACGGAACCACGCCGAAGGTCCACCCCCAACCAGCAGCCGTACTTGGGCAGGACCACCGGGCTACCACTACACCCTATCCAGAAACAACACCACCTAGGGCGTCGCGACATGGACGTCATGACATGGATAAACACATCGCCTAGCTGCTATGGACACACCCGACCAGGCCATGAACTACTCATGGCTGATTGCTGCTGTTCCTTGCTCACAGTGCCCTCCTCGCTGCAGTGGCTGTGTTAATATTTAGCGAATCCATTATTGATGCCCGTTATTGATGCTGTGGCTCTCCTTACTCGCAGTGACTACCGCATCTGATATTGATGCTATGGCTACCCTTACTCACAGTGACTTCCTCACTACTGTTGCTTGATGGGACTCCTGTTGCTGTTTCAATACCTAGCGCATCCCATATTGATACTGTGGTTCTTCT
The DNA here is from genome assembly GCA_033557465.1 of Ichthyophis bannanicus. Taxonomy (NCBI): domain Eukaryota; kingdom Metazoa; phylum Chordata; class Amphibia; order Gymnophiona; family Ichthyophiidae; genus Ichthyophis; species Ichthyophis bannanicus. Next base: position 300,547,783 of record CM066033.1, on the reverse strand, counting down.
TACTAGCAGTGACTACCGCATCCGATATTGATGCCTTACTCGCAGTGACTACCTCACCACTACTTCTAGATCTCAGCTGCTGCGCATTGAGACCATATACCCTCTCAATCACTGCACAATCACTGCTGCGACACATGCGGGCATGCTGCACTCCATGATTATTACACGCTGAATCTCATGGGCGCCCGCCCACTATCACTACAAACTGCATGTTGCACTGCGTGCATGCACGCTGCACGTTTGGTCCTGCCACCAGGCGCACCACAGTGTTACCCTACCTAAGGGTGATGTTCAGAGCCCAATAAGACACTTAGCCCTCGTAAAGTAAACCGCACTGATGCAGAATAGCGCGGTATATAAGAGAATTAAATAAATAAATAAAGTGTCGCCCTGAACCTGATCTGGCCCTCGGCCTCCCCCTTCCACCTCACCACATGGCAGCTTGGGAGGCACCAAGTATGGCTGACTCATCCTGCTTGTCCTAGGAGAAAGCGAGGTCACTTACCTGTAACAGGGGTTCTCCGTGGACAGCAGGATAAGTCAGCCACACTCCCCGCCCTCCTCCCCTGGAAGGGTTCAGCCTCCGACCGATGCCCGCCTCCTAGCGGCAAAGGCTCAGCTAGTGACAAACTGGCTAGCTAGGGGCGGGCCGGGGGGTAGGGCCAGTTGGCTCATGCTCAGAAGGGCGAAAGCCCTTCTGAGCTATGGAGAGTACTTCCGTCAGCGCCATCGGATGACGTCACCGAGTGTGGCTGACTTATCCTGCTGTCCACGGAGAACCCCTGTTACAGGTAAGTAACCTCGCTTGTTCCGTTTGCTGAAGAAAGTGTGAAACAAAACTGATGCATGTGGTATCAATTATCCTAGGATTATTTATTATGTACTATCCATGGGGTCACCAAGAGTGGGCATTAACTCGATAGCACTTAAACAAACATCTATTTTCATGCATTAGGGATTTTCTGTCACCCAATTAAAGGGTCTTCTTTTTAAAACTGGTTTCTTCCATTCTATACCTGTAGCACAATGTCTTGAAAATTAGCGTGCAAGGATTCAGTTTACACTCATGGAACTCAGCAGCTGACTAAATCATAGATCTTTTCAAGAAGGGAGTGATTTCATAGCAGGATGCCTATGTAAAATTTCCAAAAAAGATGCCTTTTAATACCCACTTTATAAAGTCAATATAGGCACCTATGGGGCCAATATTTAAACCTGGGAATATTTAAACGCTGTAGCCGTCAGCCACAGAATTTATATATAATCCAGATATATTCAGAAGTGGTACCTGGATAGTGGCAGGCCCGGAATAGCCACATGGAGCAGTCAGTGTCAACAACAGCGATATTCAGTCGCTCTCCAGATAGTAATTAGGACAGCTTTTTTGCTTTCCTTTTACAGCTAGGCTCTCTACATTAGGATGGAATTTATCTGAATAACAGCTGAATATCGCCACTATCCAGGTGGAGGCACATTCCAAGTTGGCCGCCCCGGCCCCTGTGCGCCGGATCAGAAGTGGGACGCACAGAGGGAGACCAGAATCTCATCACGTGAGGGCTAGACATGCCCCGTGGAATCAGAATTGGGCTGGGACCAGATTCAGATCGGCCTGCACATACAGGCCCCTGCCCGGCTAACTCAGTCAGGCTCCTGAACGGAGCCGTGGTGCCATGGTGTCCCGTTGCCATGACACTGTGACTCTATTCAGAAGCCGCGATACCTGGCCACCGGCTATTTGTTTCTTTTTCCGCAGCCTGACCCTTGATATGGCCTCCCATGGCCAGGGTTGGGCTGCGGGGAACCCCCTGCACCCCCTTGCCCACTTCTGCCACCCAGGCCTGCCATCCCCCAATGTCCAGGGGGACTTATTTCACCTCTGAGGTGGAATAAGTCCCCCATCCAGTCTGCCAGCCCCGGACATACAGAGCCAACTTCAGAATCGGCCCTGTACATCCGGGGCTATGGATCGCCTCTGCCCATCCATCCCACCACCTCCGCGAAACCCCCTCCCACCCCGTCTAAGCCTCCCTGTACAAACTCCTTGTTCGTACAGGGAGGTTTCGCCGGGGATGGCAAGGGGGGCGAATAGAGGGGATGGACGTCCCAAAGGGACATCCATCCCTGCTATTCACGTGTCGGAATAGACCTCTTAGTCTCTGGCACTGCCCTCAATCTTCTCAAGGACTGCCCCCCACACTAACCAGTTCGTGCTGAGGCAGGCTGGTGCCATTGAATCTCTCTCTCTCAGCGCCTTTATCCAGATAATCTTCATAGTTATGCAGCTAAGGGCTTCTGAATATTGGCGCCCTATGTGCCTTTATAAAACAGGCTCTCAGAATTGCTCACAAATTCTGTGCTCTGAAGGTGTAAATGTGTGTGTGTGCTCTATCAGACTAATTTCATAAACTCCCGCCTAGTTAATGCATTTTTATGTGTATTTTATGCCTGTTCGATAAAGTCGAGTACACAAGTATATGAAGAATAAATGGCAAAAGCATGCATTCATTTAAGGTGCAATCACTAGAGGGCATGTAAATTCCCAAGCCGAAATTTATTTATTTATTTATTTATATTCTCTTATATACTGCGCTATTCTGCATCAGTGCGGTTTACATTGAACAAACTGAAATTACATTGAACAGGGCATTATAACTTGGAGATAACTATTTTACAGGGAACATGGGCTATGGAGGGTTATGTGGCTTGCCCAAGACCACAAGGAGCACCTGTGGGACTAGAAACCCCAGTCCTTCCGGATTCATAAGGAACGTGTGTAAAGTATAGGATTTTATCATTTATGCATTTCATCTTTTGCTTCACCCAACCTCTGCCCCTGTGCGCACCCACAATGAAAGAATACACATACTTACAAAATGGCACATACTTACTTACATCAACCATATCATTTATGTGCATGCATGGCTAAAATACCTTGATTTATATATATTATTCATGCATAAATCTAGGCAGCCCCTTATAAAATTACACCCTATGTGCGTACGCATGTATTTTGTAATATACATGTGCTTATTACAACTCCACCCCTGTAAATGCCTACACACATGTGCATAGAAGTATTTATGAGCTTATCAGCTCCACCACTGGTATATGCATATTCAGCTAAGCTTCTTACGATAGCCATTTGCTGCATGCAAAACATGCTTTCCATGCCCTAAAAGTGTCATACGAGGAGAGCAGAAATAAGTGGCATCATAAGTGTGCTGGCAATGTCTTAACCCAAACAGACCATGTTCATCTCTGCGCAAAGCCGAAGAAATCTGAATAGCAGTCTGTCCATCTCCGTTTTGCTTGCTTTTCCTTGGGAAGCCATGGTGTCCTGCTTACTATAATTCCGCCTGCATCTTTCTTTAACACCAAGTCTCCTTTATGACTCTGGAAGATAAACGTCTCCGTTTATTATTAAGTATTCATCTATTTGATGCATCTCAAGCCAATCAATCTCTCAGCGCTATAGCTTGTTCAGAGACTTTTAGGAAGCAGGCGCTGATTAAATGCTTATAATAGACTCCATTAATTTAACCATCAGTTTAAAAATCACCAATGCAAACTGCCCGAGTCATTTTGTGTATAGTACTGTTGAATGATGGGTTTCACGGAGTATATGCAAGTGTATGCATATAGGATTTAATTATATTCTGTTTGCAGAGAATCCCACGCTAATGGATATCTATCACGATCAAAGTGCTGAAAGAATAATTTTACATTAGCTGTAGGTCCAGAGCTAAGGGTCTGTCTTTTCAATAAATCACTTAACATGAGATGATTAAGTACATATGAAAGCTGCTAGAAGTATAAACGCTCCCCTGCTTTCTTTAAACATGGAAAAGGAGCACTATTTTACTGTCATGTGCCGTTTTATTTAGAAAGGGCGCCTCAAAATGCTTTATTTCTTAACGTTTAGCGGCATGCCTGCGGCCACACTGCAGAATGACTCTGTTCAAGGCTTGTCCATGTAGCTGGAACATTAAAGCTGGTAAGTAGAGATTCCATTTGAGGTGGCCATTTAATTATATTTTACAAAAGCAGGGGTTTCAAGAGGAATAGTCTAGAGGTTAGATCAGCAAACTAAAAACCAGGGTAAGCCAAGTTCAGATGCCAGTGTGGCTCCTTGAGATGTTGGTCAAATCACTTAACCCTCCGTGGCCTCAGGTAGAAACGTAGGGGCCTGTTTACTAAGTCCTGTGTTGGCAGACCTTAAGCCTTACACCCCCCCCCCCTCCCCTTTGACTGTCAAAATCTATCATTTCGCTTTGAATGAGCTGCTTCTTCCCTCCTCCTAGAAGCTTCCGCCTTAGGCAACTGTCTATTTTGCCTAATGATGGGACCAGCCTCGTGTGGCCTGCGTTACTAATGTGTGGCTGTGTGGTAACTGCAGGGGGTCGTGTACAGCCATCTGCCTGCAGCTACAACATGTCACCATGCTACACCAGCTGCGGGTGCAACTAACGCCACCCACTGAGGCACTTGGCTACTTATAACACGGTGGGAGCAGCCCTGAACTGCCCAGATGTGTGCTATAAGGCAAGTTTGGGGATTTTAGTGCAGGACCTCATGCTATTTTCCCTGATAACCCCAACTCTAAGCCCTCCAAGGCATAGAAGAATATCTACTGTACCTGAACGTACCTGAAAAAGGTGAGAGTTAAATCCAAACTCTCTTCCCCTTCCCTACAGATGTGCAACTATTTAGCTTTCAACACAGGAAGAAACTAAATTAACTTTGCTGCTTTTACTTAAATTCTCCTTCACATTAAACTATACAACAGAGGCATATTTTAATTGAAAATGTGGTAAAAATGCTGTGGAAAGGGTTGATATTGTAACCCCTCCGCTATCAGGAGGGAGTGGAAATATACCGTCAGACTCCTACAATAGTATAGATGTAATTCAAGTGTAGTCAGGGTAGCCGAGGGAGAGGTCTGTTTCTCTCTCTCAGGGGAGGGATGAACAGAAAAACACTAACCTCGTCTTATCTTCCTCCACCATGAAGTGAAGCATAGAATTCAAATGTTCTAGTACAAGTTCGTTGCACTAGAGCATTTGAATTCTATGCTCCCACCATATGGAACCAACTACCTCCCACCTTACGCTGTATTCAATTCCACACCCCTTTCAAAAAGCACCTCAAAATGCTTCTCTTTGAAGAACACTATGGTACATCCTCCACAACCAAGCCTCTGCTCCCACACACCACTTCCTCTTCTCCTCCCCCATAATCTTCTTTCCACATTTTGGATATATTGGAAACATTCCTTCTCCCCTCACCCCTACCCCTCATTCGCCCTCCCCTACCCTCCCCATCCTCCCAGCCCTTCCTACTTCAAAGCATTCTGTAATGTAGGTTCTAACTCATATCTCCTCGGTATCACTCCCCTCCCCATGCCTAATGCTATTCTTCAGGTACTTGTTACTGTTGATAGTTGGCTGTATATTTACTCAATCTGTTCATTGTAAATTGTTTTGCTTTGTTCCATGTAAACTGTTTTGTTTTGTTCCTTGTAAACTGTTTTGCTTCATAGAAAAATGGTATATTAGAGCCAGTTAAATAAATAAATACGGTGCCCTAACATGAGATAAGGCATCTTAACAGGAGATAAGGTGTCCTAAGGAGAGACAAGGTGCCCTAAGGTGGAAAGCATGCACCTTAAGGCAGGAAAACGGCTGTAACCCAAATGCTGGATAGAGCACCAAGGAAGATGTTTAAATACCTCCATGGCATACAGTAAATGTACAGGGGGAGAGCCTCTTTCAATTGAAAGCAAGTTCTGCTACGAGGGTATGAGGGTGAAGGGGATAGATTCAGGAGTGATATGAGGAAATATTTATTTACAGAAAGAGTGCTGGATCTATGGAATAGTCTCCCAGTGGAGGTGGTAGAGATGAGGACAGTATCTGAATTCAAAAAAGCATGGGACAAACACAGAGGATCTCTAAAGGAAAAAAGGGGACTGTTGTAGTTGTTGATATGGAAGGACAGACTAGATAGGCCATGTGGTCTTTTTCTGTCATCATATTTCTATGTTTCTATGAATGTCAATGTAAAGGTGATGGAAAAAAGGACAGGTGAGAGTTGATGGACCTACCATGTTGGTGGGCACCCTATGTGGCAGCCAGTAAAGTGGACGAGTAGCTGTACCGATGCACAGGGTGGTGCCAATGTAAAGTGCTGCAATGACATAGGATGAGGAAGACGAGTCCCCCAGCAGAGGCAGAAATGGCAGGATGTTTTCAGTGACAGGAGGAGGAGAAGTAGTGGTTACATGCAGATAAGGCAAAGGAAAGGCAAGCATGAAGAGCCATAATGCGGAAAAGAGTACAAATTTAGGGAAGCCATATTGGACCTAGTCCTTAGTGGAACACCAGATCTAGTGCAAGAGATAAGGGTGTTGGAGCCACTTGGCAATAGTGATCATAGCATGATCATGTTTGATTTAATTAGTGGAGAAGGTATGGTAAGGAAATCCACAGTACTGCCTTTTAACTTTCAAAAGGGAGACTATGATAAAATGAGGAAAATAGTTAAGAAAAAACTAAAAGGAGCAGTTGCAAAGGTTAAAGACTTACATCAAGCTTGGGTGTTGTTGAAAAATACTATCTTGGAAGCCCAGACCAGCTGTATCCATGCTTTAAGAAAAGTGGAAGGAAGTCCAAAAAACTGCCAGCATGGTTTAAAGGTGAGGTCAGAGAGGCTGTTGTTGCAAAAAAAGCATCTTTCAGGAAATGGAAAAAAAAAAGCCAAATGACAAAAACTGGAAACAGCACAAGAAATGGCAAGTTAAATGCAAGCAAATGATAAGGCAGACAAAGGGAGAATTTGAGAAGAAGCTTGTTGTGGAAGCAAAAACCCGTAACAAAGACTTTTTCAAGTACATTCGTAGCAAAAAAACTGTGAGAGAGTCAGTTGGTCCATTAGATGATAGAGGGGTTAAAGGGGCACTAAGAGGCAACAAGGCGATAGCGGAGAGACTGAATGAATTCTTTGCTTCAGTCTTTACTGAAGAAGATGTAGGGATGTTACCCATGATTGAAGTGGTATTTAAAGGTGCGGAAGAATTGAAGGAAATATTGATACATCGGGAAGATGTATTACAACTATTTGCTAAACTGAAGAGTAGCAAATCACCTGGACCGGATGATATGCATCCAAAGGTGTTGAAAGAACTGAAATATGAGATTGTAGACCTGCTATTAGTAATCTGTGAACTATCATTAAAATCATCTGTAATACCTGAAGATTGGAGGATAGCCAACGTAACGCCAATTTTTAAAAAGGGTTCAGGGGTGATCCGGGAAACTACAGACCGGTGAGCCTGACGTCAGTACCAGGAAAAATGGTAGAAACCATCATAAAGAACAAAATTGCTGAACATGTAGATAGTCATGGCTTAATGGGAGACAGCCAACATGGCTTTAGACAAGGAAGATCTTGTCCTACTAATCTGTTATGTTTTTTTGAAGGTGTGAATAAACAGGTAGACAAAGGTGAGTCGGTTGATATAGTGTATTTGGACTTTCAGAAAGCCTTTGACACGGTCCCTCATCAGAGACCTTTGGCAAAACTAAAGAGTCAAGGGATAGGAGGCAGTGTACTATTGTGGATCAGGAACTGGTTAAAAGATAGAAAGCAGAGGGTAGGGCTAAATGGCCAATTTTCCCAATGGAGAAAGGTGAATAGTGGTGTACCCCAGGGATCTGTGTTGGGTCCGCTGCTTTTTGACATATTCATAAATGACCTGGAAAAGGGAATAACGAGTGAGGTTATCAAATTTGCAGATGACACAAAACTATTTAAAGTTGTTAAAACCCATGAGGATTGTGGAAAATTGCAACAGGATCTTGATAAATTGGAAGACTGGGCATCAAAATGGCAGATGAAATTTAATGTGGACAAGTGCAAAGTTATGCACCTAGGGAAGAACAACCCAAACTATGGTTACACAATGCAAGGTTCCACATTAAGAACCACTACCCAGGAAAAAGATTTAAGCATCATTGTGGACAACATGTTAAAACCTTCCGCCCAATGTGCAGCGGCAGCCAAGAGAGCAAATAGAATGCTAGGTATCATAAGGAAAGGAATGGAAAATAAAACAAAGGATATTATAATGCCTCTATATAGCTCCATGGTGCGACCACACCTTGAATATTGTGTGCAATTCTAGTTGCCGTATCTTAAGAAGGATGTAGCGTTATTAGAAAAGATTCCGAGAAGAGCCACCAAAATGGTAAAGGGGATGGAAGGATACCCCTATGAAGAAAAGCTAAAAATGTTAGGGCTCTTTAACCTGGAAAAGAGACAGCTGAGGGGAGATATGATAGAAGTCTATAAATTAATGAACGGAGTGGAACGGGCAAATGTAGCTCGATTGTTTACGTTATCAGAATATAAAAAGGCTAGGGGACATGCAATGAATCTACAAGGTAAACTAAGACAAATAAGAGAAAATATTTTTTCACTCAATGTGTAATCAAACTCTGGAATTTGTTACCGGAGGATGTAGTAAAGGCTATTAGTGTAGTTGGGTTTAAAAAAGGTTTGGACAAGTTCCTGGAGGAAAGGTCCATAAACCATTATTAAGACGGGACCCAGGATATCAATGCTTGACCCAGTACAAGCATTGTGGAACCTGTGTCCCTTGGGAAAACTGCTAGGTACGTATGACCTAGATTGGCCACTGTTGGAAGCAGGATACTGGGCTCGATGGACCTTGATGTGACCCAGTATGACATATCTTATGTACTTATGTTCTTATGAGTAGCAGCATGCAGAAGAAGACAGGACAGTACACAGCTGACAGAGGCAGACAGATGGGCTGAAGGACAGATGGTGGCTGAGAAGAGGGTGGTATGGGCTGTGTGACAAGGCAGAGCTGTCAGAGCACAAGAAAAAGGCTTTTAAACAAACTTTTTCCTCTGAACCTGCCAGGAATACAGGGCAGCTGAGGGTTAAAACCTCAGCGCACAGAGTTGCAGGGCAGGAGAGAAAAGAAAGGGAGCCACACCCTAGCTCTAGGCTGACAGGGAGAGCTAGCCAACCAGGGAAAGGGGTGGACTCTCACCTGATTGGACAAACCACTCCACTTAACCAGGAAGTGGTAGGTTCAGGGGGATCTGCAGGATCAGCCAGATCAGCCCGAGCAGCAAGATCAGCAGGATCAGCTGGATCAGAGAGGAGATCACAGGAGGAACGCAGAGAGCTACAGGAGGAAGGAAAAAGGCAAAATAGGAACTTACCTTTGGCAAAGCCAGAAAAAGGGGACTCCAGGAGTGCAGATACAGCCTTGGAGTCAGGCATTCTTGGCAGAGGAACAGAATCAGAATCCTTATCCAAAAGGGGCCGAGCTCAGAGCAAGCGTGACCAGCTGGGATCCAATTACCTGGACCATTGCCAGCCACCTTGCAGAGAGAGAGCCACGTCTCTGGGGAAACAGCCGAGAATCCTCCCAGGAAGGGATTGCCCTCAAGAAAAGCTGAACCAGGTCAGAAAAACTTATAAGCCTTTTAAACAGAACATAGAGCCTGTGTCTGAAAGAGACAGAAGTAGTTCCTCTGATAGTTTACCTTGCAATATTGGCAGTGAACGTGGTAGAACTTGTAAGCTAGAAGCCAGCACAGGTGCACGTCAGCTAGCTCATAATTGGCAGCAGCGTGATTCAAGCACAGATACTGAGCTAGAGGAATGGGAGATTGGTAGAGTCCCTGAAAAGCCTAGTTACAAGCAACACGTAGTTCCTCAACAGGGAATAAGGTATAGGAAAAAGGAAGAAGGAAGAAATCCTTATGCCCAGCTCTTTAAGAGGCTGAATAAACAGTTATCCTTACAAGACTGCAGGACAGGCAGTGAGAGGGGAGAAAAGCAGATACAAGATCTCCTCCACCATTTAAGAGCCCTAGAATCGAATAGGCCAGATAGCCAAGGAGCTCAACTCAGCGACGAAGAATCCATGCAAACTGACATCCCATTGTCTGATCACAGTAGCTCTGAGATGGAATGCGGGATTTGCCAGTGTGACTTTTAAATGTACAGCTTAAACAGAAGCAATGTTTTAAGGCTGTTTTAAAAGCATGTAGAGAATAGAGTTTAAAGTACAGACAGGAAGTTGTCTGACTGCTGATACTAGTGAAGTGCATAATTCTAAGGCTTGAAGTGAATTATCCAGGTGAAGGTGGAACAGGAAAACCACGCTTGTTGGAAGTTCTTTATTGAATGCCTTGAATGAGTATCGCTGTTAAGAAAGTCTACAGTTGTTTTGGACTACAGTAACCTGAGAAGTATCAGGGAACATTTGTACAGGACTTTATTTACTATAAACATGTTGTTATCCTTAAATATCTGTTCTGGGGTGAAGAAAACCTGCTGGGAACAATAAACCTATTGTTTACCTTCAAATTGCTTTGGCTGTGATCACTGGGCCTACAACTACAATTTTGCTCAACCAGATAACAGCGATAACAAAGTAACATACATGGCGCTGTAACCAAATACACTGCGTCACAAGTTGGTGTAATTGGTAAGACGAGGCGTCACAGCTGGCAGCACCGATCTTCAGAGCTCTGACTGTTACAGGAATGAAAATTATCTGAGTAGCACAGTCTCAAAAAGAGCAAGTAGGAATTGAACCCCTGTCCACTACTTGCAGAGACCTTGCACTTACCAATAGGCTACACTTCCACACCTCTCTACATAGCAATGGCTGGATACAAAGAGACTGCATGTCACCGCCTAAAATGTCTGCTGTGTGCACCGTCATAGGGCAGCCCCCCCCACCAGTACCCATGATGCAGTGCACATGCAGAACAGCGGTCTACAGCTGATTAATGAATGAAGAAAGCACTTATCCATCACCTCAGCTCAGTAAGAGGCACTGATAGTGTGTGATACAAGCACAGAGCAGCTACCAACTGTGCTACTGAGCAGTTTCTGTAGTCACCCTGAGGGTGAGATTGGGCACCCAGCACCAGGTCCCCAGTACCTGCATCACTAGAGATAGTCTTTGCCACAGATCCTCATCACTGCCAGTGTGTGGCAGGTGCTGGTTGCTGTGTGATATGTTAGTCACCTTGTGTCCTGCAGCATGCACTAGTCATTTCTGACCCTATTAGAGAGGGACCCACCTAGAACAATGCATGTCAATACCCAGCAGTACAGTGCTGATGCTATGGTGGTCAACTACTGGTGAGGAGGCACATCTAGATTTGCATGTGGTCGTTACTAGGGTCCTGCTGGCCCTATTAGTACCACTGAGCGTAGGCCTGGAATACTTCACATCCTGACCACCTAGGTCTAACATTCATCCACAGCAAGCACAGTCAGACTGCACTTGCTGCCCACCACTGGACTTCCAGCCATGCACATACCAACTGTGGACAGTCCGCTGGTCAGTACACAGAGTGACTATGTGCACCCAGGCTTGAGATATACAGCATGGACACCAAGCAGTTGGTTCAGTGATCAGGCCCCCAGGACAGGAAATGCACCCATATCACTAGAGCCAGATACTACATAGCACTTTGTGGTTACATAGCCGTGCCATGGTCGCTGCTCAGTCAGAGTGAGAGTGCCCTCCCGGCATAACATGCTGTGGCCAGCTGGCCCATACAGGTGGCAGTCAGGCACTACAATGTCCCAACCATTGCCTACTCCCAATGCAGATACATTCTGGCCAATCCGCCATGTTCAGGCCATACCCACAATATTTTGCTCCTCATCATGCACATTTTCAGGCTACTGCTGCTACAGCTTATGCATTGTAAGGCTTGGTGAAATGTAGAAAGCCACAAAACAATTGATAGACATACACACACACAAACACTCATATCGACACACTGCAAAAGTGGGGATGGTTGGTATTCCTGCCTGCCACTCTGGTCCCAATCTCAGTTTAGGCATTGTTAAGGTGTGCTCACTGCACAGGAGCTAGTGTGCTCTGATGTTACTGGCTGCTCAGTGTGCTGGTGCTGTCAGCCTGACTCCCCATCCAGCTGAGGATAGTGGAGCCTGTCTGTGTGGATGTTTGTACCCTTGTTGGCCGATTCATTGGGGGTTGCACATGTTGGTGTTGGACCTGCACTGTGAGATAAATTTTAGCCACAAGGACATGCACTGCATGATCCACAGCTGGGACCCAAACCTATGGCCTTCTGCTGATATACCCACTAACTGTGCACCACAGTGCTGCCACATGGTTGCAACAGTCCCTGAGGATGCTTCCCATCAAACAGATCTTGGCACATGTTGCACTGCACATGGCGCACTGGATCAGAGCATGACCTTGGTCTGCTGCAGGTGGGTGCCGCTGCCCCCTCCGCCAACACCGCCCACACCATGTTGACATGCCCTTGTGCTGTCAGTATTGGTGGTTCACAGTCCCAGGCCAGCCAACATGTGGGTTGGCAGGTGCCTAGGGTGCAGGGTCCGGAGGGGGGGGGGAGGAGGCATACATGGACAACCACACAACCCCACCACAACCATCTGCCTCTCCAGTGACCCCATCACCTCCTGCCAATGTTATGTCTCTCCAACCTGGGGAAGAGACAGCTGAGGGGTGTTATGTTAAAGGTCTAGAAAGTATTGCCTGGAGTGGATTTGGTAAACATAGATCAATTTATTTTTATGCCATCAAAATGTAGTAGGACTAGGGGACATGCAATGCGGCTACAGTGTAAGTCATCGAGGACTATCGGGAGTGAATGGTTTCTCAGTCAACATGTATTTAAACTCTGGAATTCATTTCTGGAGGATGTTGTAAAGGCTGTTAGTGTAGCTGGGTTTCAGAAATGTTTGGACAGGTTCCTGGGGAACAGTCCATAAACCATTACTAATAAGGAGCCCAGAATATCCCCTGCTTACCCAGTACACACACTGTGGATCCTGTGTGTCTTTTGGGGAAACTGCACAGGTACCTGTGACCTAGATTGGCCACTGTTGGACACAGGATACCGATCATGATGGACCTTGGTCTGACATAGTGTGGTATATTTGCAAGTCTTATGTTCTTATGTGTCACCTAGGCAACTGCCTGGTCCACTCTGTGCACCAGCGGCCCCCACTACATGACCCACATGCACCCTTCTTTGCTCCATCAACATAGTGCCCTTTCATACTTGGGCACTATGCTGTTGCTGCTAATAGAGCACTACTATCACTTTATTGGGCTCACTTGCCTATGCAGCACATTGCAGACATTTAAATAGGCTCTCTCTCCTCAAAATACACCCTTCCCGCGAGATTTTGATATGTGTTAGTGTTCCTGACGTTAAGGTGCCATCGTTAAGGGAGCAAGCCTTGTTCCTACCTACTCTCCGCCTACTCTCCACCCACAGGGCGCTTTACCTCTGCCGGTACTGTTAATGTGTGATAAATCGGCGTTAACACTCGTTAAGGGTACATTAGTGGATGTTAACGGCACACTTGCTCCTTTAGCACAGTTTAGGAAACATACCCCTTAGTCGCCACATCAGCTTCTCTCTTCTTTGGACCTCAGGTGGGTACCAACTCCTCTTCTCACACTCGAAAACATTGTAGTAGAATGTACTTTCTCAAAATATCATAAAACCTATTTAATATGAGTTAAGTACAAAATGATATTCTGCCCTGGACTGTATAAAAATCCAAAAAACAATTCAAAAATAGTGTCTCTGAGGAAGAAAAAAAAACAGGTAAAAGTACCTCAGTTCTCCAAAGACAAACATTCACCCAAAAACTGTAAAAACTCCTCATTAGCCAAACATTGCCAAAATACTCAAAAATCCTCCTCTGTGTGCAAGAGATACACCGGGGTTTGGTCCCTCACACTACAGCCTGGACTTCCCAGAATAAATGGAATGTACCCTCCAGATTCCTCTAACTTCCTGTGGTATACAAAATTTACTCCTACAGCTGGACTCCTTCAGGAACACTTGGTTTTGTCCTAGGGCCGCTGTTAGACATGCATTGGCACAGGGCAGAAACTGGTAAGGAAGCCCCCAAAGCCCACTTGCAGGCTATTCCTTCATCTCCTTGAAGCAGGCTTGGGGCCCCCTGTGGCAATGGGACCCAGGGCAATTGCCCTGTTTGCCACCCCCTAACACCAGCCCTGAGTCCTTCCAGACCTCTGCTGCTTCAGTAATTGTTCACAGTTGGTATTCCACTCTCTTTAGGTCTCTTTTATTCTCTTAGATCAAATTGGCCTGGGGAACTTCCTCTCCATTTCTCAAGGCATGGCCAATCATGCAGAGAGGTAGTTCCACCAGCAGGCCTGAGCCCTTGGGCTTAGACAGCCTTAGCACTGCAATAGCAAGGGACTCCTACAATCTCCACCTGCTCTAGAGGGTTTTTTTAAGTGCCATCAAGTCAATGCTGACTCCTGGCGACTCAGCCTAGTGTTGGGATTACCCTCACCCCACCCATGGACCGCCCAGGAACTCTCCAGACAGTGCCACAGTGTTTAGAGGGGATATTCTGCAACACTGGCCGGTTGGTGCTGTTGAATATTTCTCTCAGCGGGATTTACCCACTTAGCAGATCCTGCTGACCAGATACACCCCTTTGAATATTAGGCTGTACGGACATATTTTATCTTAATAAGCTGCACAGTAGAGGGGCATGTGTAGCTCTTTCCATTTCACTGGTATTGTATTGCATGCAGAGTCTGGGTTTTGGGGATTTCAATTTAAATTTTGTCTACATAATTGTATTTTTAATTTGTGTTCATTTATTTTATGCTTGGTGAGGATCTATCTATATTCTCAGTGTGTGGCCTAGGTCAGGTATTCTGTTAGCATGGAGTTTCTATATAAGGATCAACAGTAATCTGCCTTTCTTGGTTTTCTGACTAGATGTATGAATATTTTAGGATCCATTGCAATAAAAATATTTAGGCGGATGTTTACTAAGCTGGGCTAACTGTTAATACATGCTATCTGGGTGCGTTAGCAGGTAATAAAGGGAAATTGTAGATAATTTTCACCTTTCCTACTTCCTCTTACACTTGTTCTTACCTCTTTCCTTTGTCCTGTCTCTACTGCTCTGGTCTCTTTGCCCTTGTTCTTATCTTATTCGTCTCCTTTTCTTGTTTTGTCTTTTGAGATTGAGCAGGGACTGTCTCGTGTGTTTTTTCTTTCTACAGCGCTGCGTGCGCCTGGTAGCACTATATAAATGCTTAGGGGTATGTTTACTAAACCGCGCAATTGTGCGGGGCGCACTTGAGCGTGCGCTAAGGTACCTTAGCGCATGCTAATAGTGTGTTTTTTTTGCCCTGCACACGTGCGCGTCACACTAACGGGCCCGCACAAGTGCGCAGCGCGCTTATCTGCGATAGGGGCGTGGAAAGGCATTCCGAGGGTGGAGGAAGGCTCCCGAGGGGCGGAGGGACGGGGTCAATGGGTGGAGAGTGGGAGGGGAGAGGCTCCCCGCACAGGAGCGGGGCTGCAAATCAACCTAAAAAATACCGCGAGTGAAAACCTCGCATTAGAGACGATTTAAAGGGAAGAGAAACCATTTCCGTCAGCAATGTACAGTAAAACCAGGGAAACCTACAAAACGTGAGCAGTGTGATACATGTGCACAGAACAAAATATCAAATAAAACTTTAAAATGACCACAAGAAATATTGTAAAAATTATAGGTCAGCTGGGAAACAGTGATAGCAATGGGCAACAATAAAAAACACTCCTAGGAAAGCTCCAAAAAAAAGAAATGATTTTTGGAAGGGTCTACGCTCCGTAGACCCTTTCAAAAATCATTTCAGTTTATTGGAGCTTTCCTGGGAGTGTTGTTTAATGTTGCCCAGTGATATCACTGTTGCCCAGCTTGGTTATGGGTGTTTGCCCCTTTTTTCGAGGTCATTTGTGAGGTTTATTTGCACTTTTGTCTCCATACAAGGTAAATGAGCCCACAGTAATATTGTGCAGAGCAGGGTTTCTGACTCATCAGGCCAGGTTTCCTAACTCCAGGGACTGCACTGTCTCTGTGGCCACAGTGTGGTGCAACAGACACAGCCAATGCTTGTAAGACCAGAGAGTCACAGGTTCAAATCCTAGCTTGGGCTCCTGTCAACCCAGTCTCCACATTTTTACCCACCACTAAACAGTGATAGTAAAGACACTCCTTTATTCCAGAGAACATAAGCATGGTTCAAACACCCATATTTTACCCTACACCGCACACAAACCATAACAATGGGCATTACCTACAGCCGAGTCCCCCAAATTCAGTCCTGGAGTGCCACAACTCAATCAGGTCATATGCTTTTTCCCAGATAAGGACATGTCTGCATGTTGGCGGAAGGGTACAGGTGGTGGAGGGGGCAGTGGCTGCAAGCCACAGCAGACAGTGGCCTAGGCCTGTGCAGGCTGGCACCGTCCACCGCAACAGACAGGCTCTGTTGGATGTACAGTCATGGACTCCCCAGGGAATGCAGCATATCTGTGGCAACACAGTGGTGCAGTGCACACAGACAGTGTGTGCAAGAACAGAAAGTCACAGGTTCAAAGGCCAGCTGGGGCTACTGCCAATCCTGTCCACTAGTAAGGACAAACCTTTATTGCTGAGAACCTACGCATGGTTAATACGCCTATATTTTACCACACCAAACACAGACACCATAAACAGCCGCATTACCTAGAGCAGAGTCTCCCAAATGCAGTCCTGGAGGGCCCCACACCATTCAGGTTCCATGCTGCCTCTAATAAAGATGCCTGTGCTGCATATCTATGCACCACCCCCATGGTATGCAGATGTAGCTCATGCATATTTATGAGGGATAGCATGAAAACCCGAACAGTGTTTGGAACACCAGGACTGCAGTTGGGAAACTCTGCCGTAAAGCAGCAGCCAACAGGGCCAGACACACTCACACACATACCCACAGGCCCCATTGGCCAATGCCTCCTGGAGAGGCAGGACATTGGGCCCTGCCTGTATCTCCCAATACTAGCAGTTGCATACCTTAGCAATGCCACCCTACACCTGGGTATATGGTACACAGCTATCAAACGTTTCCCATGATAAATGGCAGATATCAATTCCTACGTTAAGCACATTTTGTTCATGGAGCTCCACCATAACAATCATTCTGATGTCTGCGGTGTGTGCTGCAGGTTTGGTCTCTGACAGTGTTTACCACCCTGGGGAGTGACCCCCAACAGTATTGCGTACCATATCCATGCCTGTACTGTGCCCAGGACTGGTGTGGTGGGTATGGCTGCTGAACTCCTCTATAGTAGCACAATGCTGGCATAGGTGTGGGGGTGGCTGTCTGTCTATCCAGTGTGTGGTGGCTGCAAACACCTTCCACAGCCCACACTGCCAGCAATGTTGCCAGTATTGGGCTGCCAATGTGCATAATGAGGAGCAAGGTACCATGGGTATAGGCCGGACAGGGTGGCCTGGCCAGGGTGCATCTGCACAGGGCATAGGGCACTGACTGGGACATTTTAGTGCCCGGCCACCACCTACACAGACAGGGTGACCTCAGTATGTCCTGCTGAGAGATCACTCTCACCCTGACTGTGCAGTGACCACAGCATGGCTAGGCACCCCCGTAGTGCTATATAGCATTTCTGTCATGTGATAGGTATGGGTGTCCTTTTGGGGCCCAGTCACTGATTGATCTGCTTGCTGTGTATGCTGACATCCCACTTCTGGGTGCATGCGTCTCCACTGGGAACATGCACTATGGACTAACTAGCACACTGTTTGCAGCTGGTATGTGTCTTGATGGAGTGGCTTGCAGTGGCTGATGACTTACTGCAGGGGAATATCAGACAGTGGTGGGGTGCAGTGGCTGATGACTTGCTGCAGGGGAATATCAGACAGTGGTGGGGTGCAGCTTACCAGATCCAGGCCTAATGTCTGTCTGCTATTGTGTTAGGGATGTGTATAGAGCTGCATTGACTGCCCTGTGGGGTGTCTGTTCCTCAGCAGGAAATTACTGTATATAGCCTAAGAATCTAATTTAAAATATACTGACCCCTGACATTGCACACTGGATTGGCCTGCTATTACATTTAACTGTATACTGTATATATTTTTTAAAAAGAAAGGAGATGCCGGGTGATCACAAACCAAGGAGCAAAATGAAAAAGCAAGAACCACGGCTAATTTTATTTTAGAAACTGCGCTGAGCTTTTTATTTTTGAACATATATTCTACATCCAAAGAAACCCTTCTCCCAATGAGTGCAGAGGACATTTTCCCATAGAATGTAACCAGTGTTCTCCCCAGGAATTCTATTTATTTATTTAGACAGATTTGTATACCACCTTTTGGCACGAATGACTAGCTGGGTGGGCTACATTATAAGCAGACTGGCAGCGGACAACATAATTAGTCTTCTTTCCTTTTTTCATTCCTGCTCATTATTTTGCAATGTTGATTCACCAGATTATGTTAGCCTGGTGGTTAGTAAAATCAGCCGGGTGGTGCACCCATTCAAAAGGTCCTGGGGAGAACATTGTCAACATACACAAAATCATTTCTGATTCTGATGTCATCTCAGTATCAGCAATATAAACTCTCACTAGTCATGGACATATTGTGAGATAATGTAAAACCTTACAAAAATTATTTAAGACCTATAGAGAAAATCTACAATACCATAGCAGCACCAACTTCCAAAACCCATAGAAGGAGCCTACCCGGAAAAAGCCTGCACGTCACCACACAGACAGTCTGCTGTGGTCACCAGGATAGGGTTAGCCTACCCATACCCATGATGCACTGCACATGCAAATCAGCTGTCCACAGATTAACACAAGATGGGCAATGCACCCCCACAGCACCTCTGCCCGGTAGAGGGAAGTGACCATGTGCACTCACACACCACCTCGGCCTGGTAGGGGGTACTGACCGTGTGTTTTACTGGCACAGAGTTGCTACACACCGTCACATTGTGCGGGTACTGTGCTCACCCTGAGGGTGCAATGAGGCGCCCAGGACCAGGTCCACAACACCATCCATGGCTGAAAGAGGCCATGCTGGAGGTCCAAAGCAGTGTTAATGTGTGAGATAGTTTCTGCACAAACACCTTGGATATTTCTGTCTGTTTCAGTCAGGTTTGCTAAGCTACACCCCACCACCATCTGATATTCTCCTGTAGCAAGTCATCAGCCACTGCACCCCACAAGCTGCTCCATCAAGACACATACCAGCTGCAAACAGTGTGCTAATTAGTCCACAGTGCATGTTCCCAGTGGAGATGCATGCATCCAGAACTGGGATGTCAGCATACACAGCAAGCAGTTACATCAGTGACTGGGTCCCAAAAGGAAACCCATATCTATTACACAAGAGAAATACTATATAGCACTATGGGGGTGCCTAGCCATGCTGTGGTCACTGCACAGTCAGGGTGAGAGTGATCTCTCAGCAGGACATACTGAGGTCACCCTGTCTGTGTAGGTGGTGGCCGGGCACCAATATGTCCCAGTCAGTGCCCTATGCCCTGTGCAGATGCACCCTGGCCAGACCACCCTGTCCGGCCTATACCCATGGTACCTTGCTCCTCATTATGCATATTGGCAGCCCAATACTGGCAACATTGCTGTCAGTGTGGGCTGTGGAAGGTGTTTGCAGCCACCACACACTGGATAGGCAGACAGCCACACCCACACCTATGCCAGCATTGTGCTACTATAGAGAAGTCCAGCAGCCATACCCACCACACCAGTCCTGGGCACAGTACAGGCATGGATATGGTACGCACTACTGTTGGGGGTCACTCCCCAGGGTGGTAAACACTGTCAGAGACCAGACCTGCAGCGCACACCGCAGACATCACAATGATTGTTATGGTGGAGATCAATGAGCAACATGTGCTTAACGTATGAATTGATATCTGCCAGTTACCATGGGCAACGTTTGGTAGCTGTGTACCATATACCCAGGTGTAGGGTGGCATTGCTAAGGTATGCAACTGCTAGTATTGGGGGATACAGGCAGGGCCCAATGTCCTGCCTCTCTAGGAGGCATTGGCCAATGGGTTGGCTGCTGCTTTACGGCAGAGTGTCCCAACTCCAGTCCTGGTGTTCCAACCACTGTTCGGGTTTTCATGCTGTCCCTCATACGTATGCATGAGCTACATCAGCATACCATAGGGGTGGTGCATAGATATGCAGCACAGGCATCTTTAGTAGAGGCAGCATGGATCCTGAATGGTGTGGGGCCCTCCAGGACTGCATTTGGGAGACTCTGCTCTGGGTAATGCGGCTGTTTATGGTGTCTGTGTTTGTTGGTAAAATATAGGCATGTGCACCATGCATATGTTCTCAGCAATAAAGGTTTCTCCTTACTATCACGGTTTAGTTGTAGAAAAAAATATGTGGACTGGATTGGCAGTAGCCCCAGCTGGGCTTTGAACCTGTGATCTTATGTTCCTGCACATGCTGTCTGTGTGCACTGCACCACTGTGTTGCCACAGATATGCTGTGTTCCCTGGGGAGTCCATGACTCTACATCCGACAGAGCCTGTCTGTTACGGTGGACGGTGCCAGCCTGCACAGGCCTAGGCCACTGTCTGCTGTGGCTTGCAGCCACTGCCCCCCCCCCCCCACCACCACCACCACCACCACCTGTACCCTTCCGCCAACATGCAGACATGTCCCTATCTGGAAAAAAGCATATGACCTGATTGAGTTGTGGCCCTCCAGGACTGAATTTGGGGGACTCGGCAGTCGGTAATGCCCATTGTTATGGTTTGTGTGCGGTGTAGGGTAAAATATAGGTGTTGGAACCATGCTTATGTTTTCTGCCATACAGGAGTGTCTGTACAATCACTGTTTGGTGGTGGGTAAAACTATGGGGACTGGGTTGGCAGGAGCCCCAGCTGGGATTTGAACTTGTGACCCTCTGGTCCTACAGGCACTAGGCTGTGTCTGCTGCACCACACTGTGGCCACAGAGACAGTGCAGTCTCTGGAGATAGGAAACCTGGCCGCACGAGTCAGACACCCTGCTCTGCACAATTTTACTGTGGGCTCGTTTACCTTGTATGGGGACAGGGGTGCAATTAAACCTCAAAAATGACCTCCAAAAAAGGAGGAAAAAAACAAAACCAAGCTGGGCAACAGTGATATCAATGGGCAACATGAAAAACACTCCCAGGAAAGCTCCATTAACATGCAGTGAGTTTTGAACGGGTCTACGGAGCGTAGACCCTTCCAAAAATCATTTCTTTTTTTGGAGCTTTCCTTGGTGTGTTTTTTATGGTTGTCCATTAATATCACTGTTGCCCAGCTGGATTATAATTTATTTAAAATTTTTTTGTGGTCATTTTCAATTTATATTTGCTATTTTGTTCTGTGCACATGTATCACACTGCTCACGTTTTGCAGGTTTCCCCGGTTTTGCTGTACATTGCTGACGGAAATGGTTTCTCTTCCCTTTAAATGGGGCTCTAACGCGAGGGTTTCACTCGCGGTATTTTTAATGCCCAGATTCAGCCCCGCTCCTGTGCGGGGAGCCTCTCTCCTCCCACTCTCCACCCATTGACCCCGTCCCCCTGCCCCTCGGGAGCCTTCCTCCGCCCTCCGTAAGCGTTTCCCCGCCTCTATCGCACATGAGCGCCCCGCACAGGTGCGGCGGCCCGTTAATGTGACGCGCACACGTGCGCGGTGCTTAAGAGCTCTTAAATGCATCATTAGTGGCCGCTCTTGTGCGCCGCGCACGTGTACGCGGTTTAGTAAACATACCCCTTAGAAGGGGCTTGGCAAGTCCATAGTGCGAGAATGTTTTTCACACAGGGCCCCATACTTCAGAGAACCCCATGCCAACAACATCTCACATATTCGGCACCGGCAGGGTGGCTTTAGACGGAGCCGGAGAGGCCCTGGCTCACATCTGACAGCTGCTGACATGAAGAGCGCCTTTTTTCTTCACTTTGGCAGCTGTATTGTTGTATAGGATGCTGGCTCACTGAGTGCCGGGAAACAGGAAGTTCCCTTTGACCTCCGGTGCGCCAGCGGCCTATACTTCAATACAGCTGCCGAAGTGAAGAAAAAAGGCGTTCTTCACTTTGACAGCTGTCAGAGGTGAGCTGGGGCCTCTCCTGCTCCCTCTAAAACCTGTCAGACAGCCGCGGGGCTCTTCGGGTTGAGGGGTTGAGTGGGGGGGGGTTGGACAGGAAATTGGCTGAGTGGGGGTGGGAGCTAGGACTGAAAATAGCTGATGGGGAGGGGGGCTTGGACTGGAAATGGGCTGAGTGGGGGGCTTGGACTGAAAAATTGGCTGAGTGGGGGGAGCTAGGATAGAAATAGCTGATGGGGAGGGGGGCTTGGAATGGAAATGGGCTGAGTGGTGGGGGGCTTGGACTGGAAATTGGCTGATGGAGGGGCTATGATAGGACAGGAAATGGATGGGGGAGCTAGGACTGGATAGGGCTGATGGGGGGCTAGGATTGTAAATGGACTGATGGGGGGCTTGAACTGGAAATGGGCTGGGGGCTAGGATAGGACTGGAAATGGCTGATGGGGGGCTAGGACTGGATATGGGCTGATGGAGGGGCTAGGATAGGACTTTAAATGGGCTGATGGGGGGCTAGAATAGGACTGCATATGGGCTGATGGGGGAGCTAGGACTGGAAATGGGCTGATGCGGGAGGATGGGAGAATGGGACTAGAAGGGAGCAGATGCTGGTGGGGCTGGAACTAGAAGAGAGCTGATGTTGGGGGAGGACTAGAATGGGATGCAGCTGGGAGAGTGAAGATGGAGAGGGGAAAAAATATTTCGTGAGGGAGGGTAGAAAATGTACGATTGGCCAAGTATTGGGAGAGTAAGTGGGGATTGAGGATGGAGGGGTGAAATTTGTGTGGATGAAAAAGGAATAAAAAAAGAAATGGAGGAAAGAGCAAAAGGAGAAAGATCAGTATGTTAAAGCAGATGTAGAGAGAGAGAATGAAAAAAAAAAACTAGAAGAGAGAAGAAAGGACAAATGGACTGCAGACAATGGAGAGTTAGCAGAAGACACGAAGAAGGCAGCCGAAAGTGACTGGAGGAACTGCAACTGAAAAATAAAATGCACAAACAACAAAATGTAGAAAACTACTTTTTTTAAAAAAAAATATTAATTGGAATATGTCAGCTCTGGGAAATGTGTGTCTTTAACATCTGCATTTTGTTTAGTATAAGAAGAAATTAATTTATAGTTTTATTTCTTCAGTGTTGTTTTACATTCCAAGTTTTGCTTTTGGGGTTCCCAGTTTAATTATTGTCTTCCTATTTCTAAATTGTAATCCCTTGTTCTTTGTTTGGTGACGGTCTGTGTTCTGCATATGTAATTGAACTGTAGTATTCTGTTTATGTAGTTTCTATATGACAGTGCCACTTGTTCTCTTTCCCCAGTAGGAGATGTATTGGTACGAGCATATTTTCTGAAATGTATTGGTTTAATATTTGCAGTGTTGCCTTTTGATAGGTAGGGTTTGGTGCTTTATGGGTCCTGGTAGTGCTGTTATAATATAGCGGGTTTGCTATGGGTTCTAAATAGGCAGTGTTTGTGGTACTTCCTAATGTGCCTGGAAGTTGGCACTGGAGTATAGTAATGTAGAAATCTGGTAGTCCTTCTTTATCCATACACTCATTAAGATACTTGTTTACTATAAGTTAGTGCACGTTAACATTATGCAAATATTTATGCAAATTAGGTCACATGCAAATGAGGCCCCATCTCCGCATATGGCTTCACACCCCCCCTTGGGCTGCCCCTGCAGAGTATTACTATTTTGTGTATAATAGAAAGCCAAACTACCAGCCTCTTTACTCATTTTATATATAGGCCAAAAACTAACCAGAACAAAAGAATGAACACTAAAAAGACAATTTTATAAACTTGTACCTAGTTAATGCATGTTCAAGAGCCTATTTTATGGCTCTTTTATAAATTCAAGTATGTATGTTGACTATAAAAGAAAGAGGCAGCAGAGAACATGCCTTAAATTAAAGAGTGATCACTTACTGCAGCCCTAGAGCTGGGGTAAACGATTGGCCTGCTTTTGGAAGTATGCACATAAATGATGGTAAAAACGCATACATGCTCGCACTGACCATGCTCTGCCCAAACTCCGCCCACATGCACACCTAGAGCGCATATATACACCATGCAAACAACGTGCATACTTTATTTTTATTTTTTTACTTTTTATTGATTTTAACGACTCTTGTTCACACTCCAACAGTTCCAACAATTCACTCTAACAGTTCCAACAATTCACCACGTGGACTAACAATTCCTTCCCCTCCCCTACCCTGTTCAACCACTCCCCAGTCCTCTTCCCCCACCCCCTTTCCTGACCCAGTCTCTTTCCTTGCTCTAACTCCGGTGGATTGCACGTATCATTGCTAGACATATCTTTCCTAAATATATCATGACTCAGCTTATCTTGACAGGTCTCAGCTACTGCACCTTTCTACTGCACTTTTCTCTGGATAGACACTTCTTGCACCAGCATGGTGTAGTCGAATCCAACCCTTGCCTCCAAGGGAGGGGTGATTGCCTAGCCCTCCATTAGTTTACTCATAAACAGTCTCCATGCTTTTTCAAATCCCTGCACTTTATCCTTCTGTATTGCAGTTAGCTTTTCCAACAGGTAGATTTCATGCAGTCTGGTTTCCCATAGTTGTGAGGTGGAATAAAGCCTCGATCTCCAGTGGGCAGCAATTATACATCTAGCTGCCACCACACACTTCCGTACTAACTTTCGCTGTTCCCCTCGCCAAACTTCCCCCTCCACCCCCAGCAAGACGCTTTCCTTACTCCAACTTGTGTTACGGCCTCTCCTATCATGTCTTCTACTTTACTGTGCATTGCGTCCCAAAACCGCTGTATTAGCTTGCATGTCTGTCACATGTGTGGGAAGGTGCCCTTTTCGGTGTACCCCCTCCAGCATGTCTAAGGCATGCTACCTACTTGTTTATGTAGTCGTGCCGGTGTCATATATCACGTATAGAAAACCTTGAATGTGTTTTCTTTATGGCTAGCTGAAACATGACCCCGTGACAGCACCTCTCCCCACTCTTCCTTAGTCATTTCCCGCCCCAAATCTTCCTCCCACCTCTTCTGGTACAATAATTTCTTAGTGCTGACTACTGTTTGTATCAGTCGGTATATTTTTGAGACAGAGCCTCTCCACGCCAAGGGCTTCCAGCACAACTTCTCAAAATCCGTTGTCATAGGGTGGACCTAGGGCAGCATGAGAGAATGCAGGGCAGTATGAATGATCAAGGAAAAAGTGACAGGATGAATGAAGGAATGCTTGACAGTTGCCAGGGACAACGAAAGCACACGTGCCCAGAGCCTGGAGAGACACACCCCGGGAGTAAGGCACGGGACTCTGCTTCACCTAATGAAGCGCAGCTGAAGAAAGGTGGAGTCAGAAAATACATAGATAAAACGGACTACCAAACATTCAGTGGTAGGCAAGCTTGGAGAGAGAGGCAAGCTTGGAGTGAGAGACTACCTTGGAGAGAGAGACTACCTTGGAGTGAGAGACAATCTTGGAGAGAGAGGCTACCTTCGAGTGGGAAGCAAGCTTGGAGAGAGAGGCAAGCCTGGAGAGAGAGACAGCCTTGGAGAGAGAGGCGTTCTTACAGGCAATCTTGGAGAGAGGAGCCGAGTAGGCAATCCTGGAGAGAAGAATTGTGGAAAGAGTCCAGAGACCTGTGTGGCTCTGAGAGAAGGCAAGTGAAATATAAGAAAGCTGCAACAGCAGATACA
Organism: Ichthyophis bannanicus; assembly: GCA_033557465.1. NCBI lineage: Eukaryota > Metazoa > Chordata > Amphibia > Gymnophiona > Ichthyophiidae > Ichthyophis > Ichthyophis bannanicus. The sequence goes on along the minus strand of CM066033.1, from coordinate 300,522,076 downwards.
GGGGAAAAGAAGGGATATAAGGGATATCTGCCCTCTAAAAGAGAAGAGTCTTGGAGGCAGAAAAATACCCTTACAAAGCCTAGACATTCAGAGGCTGATAGCAAGTTTTCTCCTGTTTATAAAAGTATTAAAAGAAGGGAGTTTCACCTACCGAGAGAAGCAGAAGAAATCCCTTATTACAGTGAACTCTTAGCTCCAAGAGAAACGCCGTTACACAGTTTGCAATCGGGTACAGCTGAGCCGGGAGAGCTGAGGCAGACCCAGCAGGGAGCGTATCACAATTACTCAGCTAGCAAGCTAAACAGAGACCTGAGCTATCCACTGAAGCACCAGCGGGGGCAGGGTTCTAGAAAACAGCATACAGAGTTTGATGACCTTCCCCAGGGAAGCAGTGCTACTCAGAGGAAGAGGAACTTCCTAACTAACGAGGCAAATCTGCCATACTTTTATTCCACATTAGAAGTGGGCAATGCAGATTCCTCCGGACCAGAATTGATGGAATATGAAGATTCTGGTACATTAGAAGATACAGAATTAATGGAATGTTCTCTTACTACAAAAGAACCTGAATACTCCTTAAGGTAAAGGTTTGTGTAACCTTAATTCCATGTGCAGGTAGCAAAGGCTACAAACTCTCTCTCTCTCTCCCTAGCCAAACAGACAAAGTAGGCTGTTTGTTCTTTTCTTTTGTTTGACGTTATATGCTGAAGAAAGCTATTTGTGTTATCCAGTTACTTTATGTTATAAGCCAAGTTAGGCTATTTATTTCTGTTGTTAAAGAAGAAAACCTCAAAGGGACGGGGAATAAAACCCTAAAAGAAAAGAAGGTTTATGTGTGATTTGTATAGATACAAGCACGGCACAACTACCACCCTCATAAGCCAAACCATACCAGCAGTCAAGGCTGGGGCGGATGAGGTGTGACACCGTCAATCCCTTCCTAACAGCTTCCCTCATCTCCCCCGCCTGGATCCAGTGCCTCGCTTGTAAATAGCCATAAAAATCTCTATGTGATAGTCTAAATTTAGCACGGATCTCTTCAAAGGACATTAGCTTTCCTTCATGGCAGAACTGCTACAGTATATCACACATAATCTCTTCTTTTCCCATCTCTGAAACAATGAATCCTGCATGCCAGCAGGAAATGCCCCATTGTAACATAAAGGTTGGAGGAGAGATTGATGTGCTCCCCACCTGTGCCTCACACCCCTTCCCCTCCCCCTCCCCCTCCATATTTCCTCTACCTCCTGTACTATTGGACTTTTTATCTATCCAGGGGGTTTCTCTATCCATGCCAAATACTGTAGAGGCACTCCCGGACTCTCGGCCTGTACAATTTTAACCCACTTGTGCTGAACCCCTTCCTGCCAGTACAGCACGTTGGTAAGCCGCACTGCCTGGTAGTACCACAGTAAGTTCAGGATCGTTAACCCTCCCTCCCGGCATGCTCTGTATAGTGCATCCTTTGCCATCATCGGGGGACGGTGGTTCCCTATGAATCAGAACAATATACGCTGCACTAGGATAATAGCTTGGTTTGGTTTGGTACATGTACCAGAAAGGTTTGAAAGTAATATAATATTCTCGGTAATATAACCACCTTGGCGCTAGCAACGCATCCCAGTCAAGACAGAGAGTAGTGGCTCCACAGTTCAGGATCCACAAAGACCTTCTGCCACAATGGGCCATAGTTCACCTGGTATAGTTGTGTCTCGTCCATACACAAGTTGATACCCAGATATCTCAGGGGACCCTTGCTCCATCGAAAGGGGTATTGTCTCGCTAGCCTCTTCCCCTCTGCCCCCTCCATCTTCTCCAAATTAGTTTTAAAACCCGACACTTGTTGGTACTGCTCTAATTCCGCCATTACTCTCTTGAGGGAGTTATCTGTCTCCATTATAACTGACAAAATGTCGTCCGCAAAGAGAGATTTTATACTCCTCACCATGTATCCGAATACCATGTATATACTGTCACGCTCTAATTTTCATTGCAAAATATTCCACCGACCTGGTGAACAATAATGGAGAGAGTGGGCATCCCTATTGCGTTCCCTGCTGAAGCTGAAAAAATTGAGACTACCCCACATTCACTTTTACTGCTGTTACAGGGTGCGTGTATAGTGCTTGCACCCACATTTTATAGTTGCCCCCTATTCCCACCCTTCTTATTCTTATCCATAGGAATGCCCAGTGTACTCTATCAAAGGTCTTCTCAGCATTGATTGCTAGTACTAGTGCTGGAAGACCCTCTCGCTGTGCCCACCCACACAGGGATATCACTCTCTTAACATTGTCCACAGCGAGTCATCCATGCACGAACCCTGTTTGATCTCTGTCTATCAATTTAGGCATGTAAACCCCCAGTCTCAGCACAAGGATCCTTGCCAAGATCTTTGCATCCAAGTTAATGAGTGAGAAAGGTCTGTAGGATGCACAGTAGGAAGCCTCCTTCCTGGCTTTGAGCAGGACATTGATCCCTACTTGTCCCAGAGACTCAAGTAGGCTACCGCCCTCCAGAATTCTATTATATGCCCTTAACAAATGTGGGGCCATTTTGTCAATCCATCCAGCCCTAGCGACTTACCATTTGGCAGTGCTTTGATGGCCCTAACAACCTCATCGGGCTGAATCAGTTTATCTATGCATTCCCGTTCTTCCTCTGAGAGAGCCGGCAGTTCTAACTCCCCTAGTATTTCTCTATCTCTCCATCTGGGACCGTACCTTCTTTGCTATACAAGCGATGATAAAATTCCTTAAATTCCTGTCTTATCTCTCCATACACTGTGGCCCACGTACCATCTGCCTTCCAAATCTTTACCACTGCAAATTGAGCCTGGAGAGCTTTTAAGCTTCGAACTAACCAGGACCCAGCTTATTACTATGCTCATAAAATCGTTGACATGCACACTGTAATTGATATGCTAAAGCCTCGGTTTGTAAATCCCAGACTCTTGTCTGTGCCACAATCATTTCCCCTCATAGCTTTTCCTCTTTCCCCTGTACATACCCTTCCTCCAAATCCTGGAGCTGGCCCACCGCTACTTTCATCTCTTGTCCCCTTCGTATCTTCTTCTGGGTGCCCCATTTAACAAACCAACCCCTTAAATAGGCTTTGAAAGCATCCCATACTACCTCCTCTCTTACCTTCCCCCCCCCCCTGCATTATTCTCAAAGAATTCCTCAATGTCACCACTCACCTCCTGCACTATGCCTGCCTCTCGCAGCAAGCTACCATTTATTTGCTAGAACCGAGTGCCCGGTTGAGCCCCCCCCAGTCCCTCAGATCTATCCATTCCAGTCCACAGTTGGATCAGGTTGGTGGCTCGTATTCTACCCTGCCCACCTGATCCAGAACCCGAGACAGGATCAAAATCAAATCGATCCACGCCGAGGATCCATGAAGTGCTGAGTGATGGGAATAAATCCTGCTCATGGGATATCTTTCCCTCCAGCAATCAGATAGTCGCCACAGACGCATAAGCTCTTTTAGTCTCTGCCTGTGCAGACGCTCCCCTGGATTCCTTCCCCTGTACTGTCCAGTCCCAGGCTCAGCACCATGTTAAAGTCCCCTACTGCCACTACTACTCCTTCTAGGAAACCTGAGAGTTTTATACCCTATCTATCAAAAAATCCCCCCTGTCCCTGGTTGGGGGCATACACACATATAAAGGTAACGTCTTTACCTTGGCTCTTCCGCTTCACTGCCACGTACCTACCTTCCCTGTCACTCATACTGCCCTTATCCTCAAACGCTACAGTGTTCCGAATTAACAACGCCACTCCTCCTGCTTCCCCCCTCCCCTCACTGAGGCGTAATAGTCTATCTGATAGAATTTATGCTGCAAAATCCCTAGGTTGCATCGGAGATGTGTCTCCTGTATTCCCACTATATCAAGCTGTAGTCGGCTTAGTTCTTTGAATAATAATTCTCTTTTGCACAGGAGGTTTAGTCCCCACACATTTATTGTACCCAGTTTCACTACCCCCATTATTGAGAATCCCCCTCTGGACCTCATCCCCAGTCTTAGGTCATCATCTTCCTCTACTCCCTTCCAACCTCCTTCCCCTCCACCCCCTCCCTTCAGGCAGATCCTTCTAGTGGAGTAAGTGATCGTCACCCTCCCAAACCCTGCTCCTCAATCTCCCTCCTATTCCCACTTCCGGTCCCAGATCCTTCATCTGTCCACTGCTAGCTAATCCCTTTCCCCCTTTGCCTCCCTGTCCTCTCCCATTTGCCACTTTCTACATAGCTAACCCTTGAAGTTCCCACTGTCTCTCCCTTTCACCCCCATACATTCGCACCACATCCACACCCTCCTTCTCCACCCCTTCTGGGTTACAGTACCCCCCACATCATACTAGTTTCCCCCAAATAACACAATACCCTTGCCATTCATCCTCCCCATTCAACCCCTTTCAAACCCTAGCTGAACAATGCAACAATATAAAACTTATATCACTTAAAAGTATATGGATTGAACAGTTAAATAAGGGTAATAAGTGTGTCCCCATCATATTGAGCTCTTTGTGCCCATTATCACCTCTTGTATTCACCATCTGTGCTCGCTGACACTGACACTTAAGTCTCTCCATTTTGTCCTCAGAACTCAATCATTAGTGTCCAAGATATTGCGTGCTCTTGAATTGCCCTGTTGTCTCTGCAGCCTGCACCTGCCGTCTACTCATTGTCATGCAGCCATTCTGGAGGCTGCTCTTTCATGATATCTCCAACACCCTCAACTCCCAGGTCTTCTAATGCAGCCACTACTTCCCGCACTGTTTGGCCCTCTTCAGTAATTGTGATGGCGAAGGAGAACTGCCACTTATTTATTCTCCCATTGTGCAATTTCATGGTAATGTCCCGTAACTCGCGCCTATGCCACAGCATAGTTGGCGAGACGTCTGCAAAAATGTCAGTTTTATGACCCTTCCAGGTAATACCGTTTTCTTTGCAGGCTCTGTCCTTCACTTCTTCTTTAAGAGTATACTTGTAGAAACATACGATTATGTCCCAAGACAGATTAGTCTGAGTCGGTCCCAGAGCCCTGTCTGCTCTATCCAATTCAATTAAAGGAGCCTCTCCAGTGTTCCATAGATGCTGAATAATCTGAGTCACTACTGCCGTGCAGTCCGCGTACTCTGGCTTGTCAGGGTGGGATGCCTCGAAAGCAAAATTCCACCTCTGATTTCATTTTTGATGTCCTCCAGCTTATCAGCCATTTGTGCATTTGTTGTCTCCATTGCTGATAGCCTCTCATCAAGCTCCATAACTGTCTCTCCCTGTTCCCCGACCTGATCTTCCACCGTCTCAATTCGTTGGCCCATATCATGTAGTTCTGCTCTCAGATCCGCTACTAACATTCCTAAGACTCCTTGCATGCATTGCATTTCTACTTTTAAATCCTCCAGCCAGTGTCTTAGTTCTGCCGCTCCCATCATCCCGGAGGCCTCAGGCTCATGTTCGCTCTCCTTATTGCCCTCGTCAGCTTGTTCCTGACCATGTACAGTGTTACCCTGCACCATCTTGCCTTCTCTCCGAGGGGTGGTGGTTCGATCGAACGCAAATGCTTTTAAATCTAGTTCTTTCTTTTTCCCAGACATATCCTCTCGGTCTGCAGATGGTCAGGCACCAGTTCGGGTATGTATAGCTTATTTCTGAGATCTCTAACACACTCTTTTTGCAACAGGGGGCGAGAAGCTCTGAGTTTACACCGCCATTATCGTCTAGTGACATCACTTCCCCCTAATGTGCAGACTTTCACATTGGCCGGTATTTAATAAGAGTTCACTTACATGCATAAAGGACTAAAATATCACCATTTATGTGCTCCTTATAAAATTTCCCCCCTAAGAGGGGAAAACGGAGTTACTTACCTGTAACTGGAGTTCTCCGGGGACAGCAGGATAAGTCAGCCACACATGGTGATGTCATCCGACGGCACCGAGACGGAAGTACTCTCCTATAGCTCAGAAGGGCTTTTTGCCCTTCTGAGCATGGGGCAACTAGCCCCACCCCCCCTGCCCGCTCCTAGCTAACCAGTACGTCACTAGCTTAGCCTTTTTGCCGCTAGGAGGCGGGCATTTGGACGGAGGCCGACCCCTTCCCAGGGGAGGTGGGCAGGTATGTGTGGCTGACTTATCCTGCTGTCCCCGGAGAACTCCAGTTACAGGTAAGTAACTCCATTTTCTCCTAGGACAAGCAGGATGAGTCAGCCACACTTGGTGCCTCCCAAGCTGCCATGCGCTGAGGTGGATGGGGGAAGGCCGAGACAATTCGTTAGGGCTAGCATGCACCCTTGTGGTACCGCATGTTGAACCCAGATCCTGTAGGTACGAACCTGTAGGCCTGTAGTGATGTTGAGAGGGGTGCAGTTACCAGGTACCATACGCTGGTCTGCGCGGTTGCGATGCACACAAGTGCGGAGGATGTAGTTGTAAGGCACACCTGTGTGGTAACCAAAAGGGTTTTGTTTTGTTTTTTGGTTGGTAATCAACTCTGAGGCTTGTTACCAGAGATGTTATGAGGCCATTAGCGTAGCAATGGACCGCAAGTCACTGCTTGGCCCAACACAAGCCTTGGGGAACCACAGCATTGATGAACCCGTGGCTTTGGGGAGACATGGCCAAGGTTGGTCATTGTTGGACGCAGAAACACAGGCTGGATGGGCCTAGCTCTGACCCAGTAAGGCATGTCTTATCGCCCATGGTCACAGTGGGGTGACTAAGAGTGGTAAGAAGTTGATCCCTGAGCCCGCAGAGTCAATATTCTGGGCGGCTGGTCCAGATTGTTGGGGCTGCATGGAGGACGAGGACAGGGAGCCATTGCTCCTGTTTATGAGTCTGCGATGTTGTTTGGAGTTAATGTCCCTGACTACAACAACTAGTGGTGCAGAGAGAAGTTTTCCGGTTTGAGAACTCGGGGACCTGGTCTGATCGGGCCAGCGTGGAAGGCTGGCAGATGACATGGCATCTCCTTATGCCTGGACGCCAAGAATTCCAGACCCTATACCTCTCAATATGGTCACTGCGTGGGGTGCACGAATTACCGGTGGTATTACTGCACGGTGCGTACCGGTGCCCTGCCCGGATGATGTGATAGTCTCTGTTGCAAGGCCCTAGTGGCCTTGCAGGCATGGAGATGCAGGCGGAGTCCCCACGGGCGTATGTTGCCATGCTGCTGGGACTGACAGCCAGGCGCGTACACTGCTCAGGGTAGGTTTTGGGTATATGGTGGCGCAGGGCCATGTAGAAGCTTCCCTGGAGATGTAACTCAGATCATTGTGTCACCACCGGCAGCAAGCTTCCGAGAGCGAGGGCCTCGAGGTGGCTCCCACTCAGCGTTCCACCGCAGCTGATCAGTTGTGGTGCATAGGTGGGTAGAAGACCGTAGGGTGCTGGTATGGGTACCAGACAGTGCGCGTGATGAAGACGTTGTCCATTTTAGTGATCACACGTCCTATACCCCATGTGGTGACAATATGTATATATATATGCAGTCAGCCCCACAGGTGGATGGTGCCCTAAGGGTTGAGTGAGCTCCTACATGATTCCGAGTGGAGGCGAGGGGCCGGAGCATCCGTAATGCCCGATATGGCTCTAAGCCCAATTTTGAACCTGTGACTCGCAGGTCGAATGTGCCTGCCATCTGCCACCTGCTCCTCTTCTCACACCTTTGTTGCACCTTACTGCCTGGAGAAGGAGTCCCACTGGGACAGCTGTTCAGGCTCCTGTCCTCTGACCTTTCTTGGGCAGGTTATAGGAGACTGCCGCTTTTTTTTTTTTGTCATAGTGCTGCTCTCGAGCTGAACAGAACAAGTTTCGAACCTGTGAGTTGCACCTGCCTTTGCATTTTGAGTCATAGCGCCGCCCTCGAGCTGAGGACAGACCTGACTGGATATCCCAGGTTGGCCATGGGCCTGTCCCTCTGCCTCCATGCACCCTGTGATGTTAGGCTTAGTGCCGCAGGGATTACTGGGGCCGTGTGCTCTCTGCAGGGCGGAGAAGAAGAACCACGTCACGATGAGAGTTACAAGGCTGGATCTTTGGATGGTTCACCAGAAGGCTCAAGGGTTAACGGGCGGCATGGTTCGATGGATCACAGCATAGGGCTCCAGAGATGGCCCGGCAGAGGTGGGTGGTGGGTGTGAGAGGACCGACACCCTTTTCACAGAGGTGGGCTGCCACCATTTGGTGGACTGCCACCATTTGCAGGCACCGTGTGGGCCCCTCTGCCCAGATGGAGTCTGGGGGGGGCCCTTGGTTTTACGGAAGTGCACAGGTGCAGAAGTATGAATGGTCATGCCTGCAGGCAATGTGCGGTTACTAATCTCCCAGGCCAAAGTAGGGGCATGTGCTGCAGGGCCCACAGCCGGGATTTGAATCTGTGATCTTCTGCTCGAGGACAAAGTGACTATTCATACTGCACCACACTGTTTGCTACTGCAAACTGGTGGTGGATTTGGCACAATGACTATTTATGTACTGCACCCACTGTTGCCGCTGCCAAGTCTTGCAAACTGTGGTGTATTGTCAGTGCTTATGTGGATTGTCAGGGCTTAGTTAGGCCGAGGGCATCTCTTCCACATCTGGTGGACGGTGCGTCTCATCCACGTCTGGTGGGCTGCCAAGTCTTCCATTGAAGGCTGTTGTTTGGAGGCTACAGGGGGTGTTCCCCCACGCCTCTTGGTAGGGAATTGATCCCACCCAAGTGCTATCTAGCTGCAGGCATGAAGCCTCCCGCTTTTCTGGATTGTAATCTTCCACACCGGCTCTGAAGTGATATATGCACCATATCATTCCAACGGGGGATCTGGGACACTGCCCCTTCGTTTGCTGAGGCTGCGTTAGTGTGTGAAGTATTGGCTACTGGTGTGATGTAGCTTTGGCTGTGCGGCCATGCACTGCGGCTTCGGCTGTGTGGCCATAGATCCGGCTGTGCAGCCATGGTGATGTGGGATCCTCAGGCAGTTGTTTTGTGTCAGGGCTGGCTGTGCCCCTGTGGTCTTTGTTTCTTGGACTAGTCTGGAATGGAGCCGTATGTGGGAGCAGGAAGTGGCTCGAAATGCAGAGGTTCCAGTGTCCGGCGGTTGCATGCTGAGAGGTGGCAAGTGCCGGTGGTTGCAGGCTGTACTGTGAGAAGGAAAACCCCCACAGTCTTCATTTCTCATGGTCGGCGATGTGACCAGAGATGGCTGACACATGCTCCTTGAAGGCTATTAGTGGTGCTGGAGAGGGGGTCAACCGGTACGCTGAAGAGTCCAAACCTTGATACCACTACCAAACTACAGAGTGGCCCTGCCCACTGTTTTAGGGGACATGCGCTTGGATGTTGGGGTGGTGCTTGAGCCGGAGACTGGATGAGCACGGAAGCGCCACGTGTGTCAGCGTCCGGGGAGTCTGAAGCCTGCTTTCCCTGCTACTAGCTCGTTGCTCTAACCACTAGGTTAGAGTTTATGGAGTCCTTAGGAGGAGCCCCAGAGCTGCTACCCATGCGGTGTATCTTATCCACGTAGTTGGATGCAGATGTCGCTTCCTACTTGCCCATTGTCATCCTGGTCACCTTTGTAACCAAGGCATCTGCCTTGGGAGTCCAAGAAAACTCCTTCTCCCTTTTGGGAATCGGGCGCAGGTCCTGGCTGCAGAAGGTTGAGGGGAATGCCTTCCGAAAATCTGCGTGTGAATGCATGCTGAAACAGATTCCCTTACCATTGTTAAGGTACTTAGCAGGTTCTCGTGCCCTTCCGTGGAAAGGGCATGCATTTGACGCCGGAGTAGAATTCCAGACCATTTTGTTGGGGCTCCGAGGGGCTAAGGACTTTGTCTATGACCCAGTGGAAAACATGGTCTGCAGGAGCCACAGCCGGGACTTGCGACAGCCGGGACTTGAACCTGTGACCTTCTGCCCCTGAACACACTGCTGTGTGTACTTTACCAAACTGTTGTTACCAGAGATTTCCCGACCATTGTGCAGAGGCACTGGAGGGGTAAGTGACTTTCCCGGTTGTGTCCCTGGTGACCGGAGATTAGAGCCAGTACCCTCTCTGTCAGCCAGTGCTGGAGGCTCTGTATGTCGTCAGCTCTGGAGGCGTTGTGGGATGCACTGGACAGACTTGCTGATGGCTGATGTGTCCCACCAGTGGGAAATTGCACGCGCTGCAAGCCATGACTCCCTGTAAGCAGTGTGGCAGCATGGGGGAGTTAAGCCCAATGCTTCCTTAATCAGCACGGAGAGCCAGTTTGGCCTCGGTGCAAAGAGCAAGTCTAAATCCGCCCTCGTTTTACACATCTAAATGCGATGGAGGTCTAAGATACAATGCAACAGACATTGATAACTTAAATTCTTTTGAGACAACGGAGGGCCAAGTGACCTGGCCAAGGCCAGGAATAAAGCCTGGTCGCTTGGGTCCCAAGTCTGTGTGCGCCAACCGAATTTCCCACGTCGACACAGAAGTAGCCTCGGTGGAGCTGCTCCTGGATTCGTCGGTCTCCTGGTCATGCATGAGGAGGCTGGCAGACTCGACCCCGGTGAGCCCTGTCCATCTGGAGCATATGGGTGGCACGCTGACAGGGAGATCCAGCTGAAAACTGTCCTGAGTGGTTGATGGACCTGGCAGCAGAATCCAGATCACCTGGCCCCGTGAAATCCTTGCACTGCGACTCACTGTCTCTAATCCCTCAGGTGGCTCGAGGGCGCTCCCATGCTGGCCATGAAACGTGAGGTCTGATGCCAGCCAATCGCGCTGAGGGGGGCGGGCCAACGCAGCGCCAGCCAATGGCGCCGAGGGGACATCGAGGCATAGCTTGCTTACAGAGCTGTTCACCCCTCCTGCTTGGACTGTTCAGAGTCCATCTCCATTTAGCTCAGTGCCAACCGATGGCGCTGCCGGAGAGAGGCCGTGATGTCATCGGCGCTGATGCAGGAGTGCCCTCTGTGCGATCGGCCCTTCCTTTGCTGTTTGAGTCTGCGCTGATGTGAGGGAGGAGCCCGAGATGAATACGCGGCTCCTCCTTGCCTGATGATGTGGAGTGGTGCCGCCAATAGCGCCGAAGGGGGAGGAGCCGGGCAGTGATGACATCGGCAAGATGGCCACCTGCAGGGGAGCCACGAGGCCGGAGAGCTGCAGAGGTCCGGGGCCGAGAGCCGAGGCCCTGGAGGGCGCCCGTAGCAACATCGAGGGTCCGATGAGTCGCGTTGGACGTCTGAGCCTGCTGATGGGGGTGGAGGCCCTTAGGCACACCCTGATCGGCGGCAGAGCTGGTGCTTAAGCCTGGGTGGAGGCCCTTAGGCACACCCTGTGCGGCGGCGAAGCTGGCGGGAGTCGGATATGTCCCACAAGGGTTCGAGCAGAGGAGAAGTAACCGGTCATACCAGCGAACCCGGTTATGCCGCTTGCCGAGAGCACCTGGCTTGCATAGGAGCTCAAGCGCAGCCCTTGGACAGACCGGAGCAACCTGAAACAAACTGGACAAAGCAGTAATGCAAGTATAACTGATCATAATTCGGTTGTAGGAAGAAAACACTTCATAAGCTGTTCATACATACACCGCAGGAAGAGAACATTTCATAAGCTGTTGAGGCCGGGGCACATGGCCCGCAGGAATCCAGATCTGCTGGAAACGCTCTGAAGAAAGCTTAGAAGCATTAATGGTAAGAGAATTAGAAGTTGTTAAGATTAATTTTGGTGGAGAGTAGAAAGGTCCGTCTTGCTGGCAAGGCGGAAGAACTGAAACTGGTTAGCTAGGGGCGGGCAGGGGGGGTGGGGCTAGTTGGCCCATGCTCAGAAGGGCAAAAAGCCCTTCTGAGCTATAGGAGAGTACTTCCGTCTCGGCGCCGTCGGATGACGTCACCAAGTGTGGCTGACTCATCCTGCTTATCCTAGGAGAATTTTAGAACCCAGCACATATGTAAGCGCAGGGCCGTACCAAGGGCTGTGTATACAGTGCTGTCACATAGGGCACAAGTACAGAAGGGACACCATTCTCAACAGTGGGCTGGATGAAAAGGGGGCTCCAGATTTGTAGGTGGCATTTCTAGCTTGGTACGGTCCTGTGTAAGTGGTATTCCCATGTATGTTCCTCCATGGGTTCCAGCAAAATTTTCAAAACAGAAGTACTTCGACTTTAAAAATTACCTCCAGGAATGTATGTGCTTAATTTACACCTAACCTTCACCATGCACAAATTTCCTAGGCTGATTTACATGCATATATGCATATTTTCAAACGTATGCGCATAAATTTAAACCCCTTCCCAACCCTGTTCTTGAGACTGGCTCTGCTGATTCCAATTCAATTAAAGGAGCCTCTGCGTACTTTCAATTAATGTTCTCTGCACACAGGATGCATGCATGTAACTTTGAGCCTTTTTCACTAAGGGGTATGTTTACTAAATGGCGGTAGCGGACCGTGCGATATTGGAGTTGCGGCCCCATTGAAATCAATGGGGCTGTGGCTCCGATATCGCACGGAGTCCACTACCGCCATTTAGTAAACATACCCCTAAGTGTGCTATGCAGTTAACGTGCGATTTGGTGTGCGTTAACTGAATGTTAAAGCCTGCAATAAGTTACCTGGGGGGCATGAGAATTAACACACGCTGGTTTACATGCTATCAATTATGCCTTAAGGTGCCAAATGGGCAGGTTAGGAGCAGAGAGTGGGTAGTGAGCACACTGCAGTTAGCACAGGGGTATATATTGTGCACTGTCAATGCTGGCATGGATTCACCTAACCCCACCTCAACAGGTGGAGGTAAGTGCACCCCCACAGTAATAGCGCCATACGCTATTACTCATCTACATTTCAATCATCAACATCATACTGATCACAAACCCAGAGGATTTGCATGTTAGTTTTTGCATTAAACAGGTATTAAGTGCAAAAACATAATGCACTTTGGTAAAAGGGCTCCTTAATGTACATATCAGATGCACAATTTTATAAACATCTACTTCCACAAAATGAACTGCTACTTTATGCACAGAAACAGCTTGTAAAATTGACCTCTAATTCTTACAGGAAAAACTATATTTACTCATTACAGACATCCAAATTGTGCCCTGTCATTTATTTGAAGCTAAGCATATGTAGTTAAAGCTGACAATAACAGCCGCATTGACTGCACTCAGGGGCATTTGCTTTCACAGGATAAATCTTGACTGCCAAATTCAGTTTTACCATCATTCAAATCTCAGTTGTGACCTAGAAATAAAAACGTTCTATATTAAGAACTGTTTCAGTGTGCAAACCATTTTCTGGGCTCAAAATCTAGAACAGCTCTCACACTCGTGTTAACTTGGCTTTAGGCCTAACCAGTGTTGCACTAGAGCTAAGCTCAAAGACAGGAGGTATCAAAATGGGCTATATTCAAAAATGCTAACTAAAACACATATCATTATGGTGGGTAATTTTATAAGGGATTTTGAGCATAAAGGCCTTTTATAAAATTACCCCAGGGGTTATGCACATAAAAGCATACAGGTGACAAGAAGGTGTGTACCTTTATAGAATCCCATTTAAGCATTTTTGGGAGCAAAGTCTGGGCGGATTACGGACGGAGTTGCAATTTATATGCATATTTGATCTGTGAACATTTATGTTTGCTGGGAACAGGTATATATATCTGTAGCTTCAGTTTAGGTATAATTTCTGCTGCTTTGGCCTAGTATTTTATAAAAACACATAGGTGTCTTTAGGTTCAACTCCTGGCAAAATTCACTTCTGATCCATGAGAAATCCAAAGCAGCTTTGAGAAAATTCAGAGCAGATTTCACCAAGTGAGGAGAGTCATTATGAATTCTTCCACAGATCCAGAGCAGATTTTAATTCAATCCTTTTGGGAGGAAACTGGCAGTCTTCCCCAGTGAAGGTGAGGAAAAGTTGAAATGGAATTTTGAACAAGGCTGAAATCCACCTACTTTGAGCTCAACTTTCGTTAGTGATATTGCGGATGGGTTTTTGGTTAAAGTTTTTCTCTTTGCAGACAATACCAAAATCTGCAATAGAGTAGACACCCAGGAAGGAGTAGATAATATGAGGAGGCATCTCGCTAAGCTTGAAGAAGGGTTGAGAATTTGGCACCTGAGATTATATGCTAAAACATGCAGGGTTATGCATATGGGGGGTGAAGTACTAATGTCCACAAAAGAAGTGCAGGACCTAGGCGTGATTGTGTCTGATGATCTTAAGGTGGCTAAACCGGTAGAAAAGGCGACGGCGAAAGCCAGAAGGATGCTTGGGTGAACAGGGAGAGAAATGGCTAGCAGGAAGAAGGAGTGATACTGCCTCTATATAAGTCTCTGGTGAGACCTCATTTGGAGTACTGTGTGCAATTCTGGAGTCCGCACCTTCAAAAGGATATAAACAGGATGGAGGTGGTGCAGAGGGTGGCTACTAAAATGGTCAGTGGGCTTCTGCATACAACATATGGAGTCAGACTTAAGGATCTCAATAGGTATACTTTGGAGGAAAGGCGGGAGAGAGGAGATATGATAGAAACATTTAAATACCTCAAGGCAACTCTAGAAAGTTCTTTATTAATGAGTGTAGTGGGGGTTGGAAGCATCAGAGAGGAGAAAAGAGAACATGAGGGACTTTGATTCAACTAGTAGAGATACTGGATTTTCCCTTCCAGGCGCCTCCAGAACAGCTGCCTACCAACATTACGCACCAAACTACTTACATGGCACACAGTACATAAAGTTACAAAGTCATATATACAGATGGGGTCATTCTGAGCTGCGAATAGCGGGAATGGACGTCCCAATCCCGCTATTCAACTCCCTCTGCAGACCCTGACTATCTTCCCCGTACATTCAGGGTGTTTGTACAAAGAGGCTAGATGGAGGCGGGAAAGGGGCAGGGCAGAGGCGGAGTTAGGATGGGCAGTGGATGGTCTGTGGCCCCGGACGTACAGGGTCAATTCAGATGTTTGTCCTGTACGTCTGGGGCCAGCAGACTGAACAGGGAACTTATTCTACCTCTAAGGTGGAATAAGTTCCCCTAGATGGTGGGGGGCGCAGGCACGGGCAGCTGAAGAGGTAGGGGGGTGCAGGAGATTCCCCGCAGCCCAACTCTGGCCTTGGGAGGCCAGATCGGGGGTTGGACTGCAGAGAATGAAAGCAGTGGTCGGCGACCAGGGATCACAGCTCCTGAATGGAGCCGCAGTGCCATGGCAACTGGACACCATGACACCGCTGCTCCATTCAGGAGCCTTGACTGAGTTAGCTGGGCTGAGGCCTGTACATGCAGGCTGACAGGAATCAGGTCCCAGCCTGCACGTACAGGCCTAGTCATGATTCTGATCCCGCTGGGCTAGATGTGCCCCACTGGATCAGAATCGCGTCTGCCCCTAGGCATCTAATTCCGATCGGGCGCACAGGAGCCTGGATGTCCCAATGTAAATGAGGCCCAGAATATTTAAGACAAAAATATGAAAATAACAAATAATATACTAATAACAACTAGAATAAATTAATCCTAAACTTTCAAATGAGCCCCATAAGTTATCACCAGTATCTAGGAAAAAGGCACAAATTGAGGCTAGGGTAATTAGCTTATGTCACAGACAGGAGGTGCTGTAGAGCACAAGCAGGTCAGTACTTGGGCTAGGGTATTTTTCTTTTTTCCCCCTGTATCTCTTGCTTCCTTTTAACAACAACTCACACACAGAGCTGTCTTTTTAGCTTCAAACTGAGGTTTTTATTTCAAAAGATCACCAAACAAAGGATAACAGGGGAACTGAAAACATCAGTGTTTACATGTGCCAGGCAGCTCTAAGTCATGCTGCCACTATCAACTACCACTATCAATTACCACTGGCTTATTGCCATCATCACTGAAGAACCTCCCTGGTACATTCAGGTGTTCATAACCTTTCCCCCATGAATGCCTTCCCATTCCTAACCCAGGAATGTCTTCTATATGTAACCCTATGTTTAACACTCTCTGCACAGAGCAGACTGTTCCACCCCAGAACTTGTATATAACAGGGGTGAATAAGAACCTGCAGCAAAGCCCTTTATTACAACAGCTGCAGCTGTACCATTGCAAACAATCATACAAGTAAGACAGAGACACATTTCACTCAACAGCACCAGTTCCACATCTCCCTTTACCCTTAGCAGGCTGCTCCACACCAGAGCTTATAGCCAGCCCTGCTAGGTTCACACTATGACCTCAGTGTTTAGCAGAGAGGAAAATCAAAGCCCTTCCTCCAATTCAGCTCAGCTGGTGCATTATAAACAAAGCTAAGTGAAACCTTGGCTTCAAACTTCCTAACTCCTCAGCTCTCTGCCCTTCACTTTCATTGTTCCGTTTAATTAATTGCATTTAGGACATGTTCCCACCTGAACTCCAACCCAGCCAAGCACCCTTGGTGCTGTGGAAACAGACTGACTTACTTTCATTCCCTGGCCCCTGACTGCTGCATTCCTACTCTTACAGGCATGTTTACTAAAGTCCGTTGCTGTGCGGGTCCCCGTTAGTGTGCTGGTGCCATATAAGGAGTGGGCGGGCCAGGCAGAAAAAGGAAAAAAACGGACCGTAGGTTTGTGAGTCGTGCTAATGTGCGGGTCCCACATTAGCGCGTGAGAAGGCTAAGTGGGGCGCTGCTGCACAACCAAACAACAAAGCCGTAGTACAACGGTGAAGACATTGACCTATGGTGCAGGGTCCAGGGGATCAAACCCCCATTGCACCCAACAAAAAAGACCAGCTGAGGCATCAAATTTTATGGGCAAAAGTGGTGTAGGAGGCATATTGATTATGGGCGGCAGAAGGCGGCGCACCTATTTTTTTAAACGGCATGAGACGGCGCACTGTTTATTGTGGGCGGCAGAGGGCGGCGCGCTGTTAAGGTTGGGCGGCAGAGGGCGGCGCACTGATAAAATTGGTCAACAGAAGGCGGCGAGCCGGTGGGCAGAAGGCGGCGCGCTGATGAGTGAGGGGGCATCCCAATAGTGTGAGGGATAAGTGGCGCGCTGATGTGCAAATAGCAGGAATGGAGCCATAGGACAATGGTTAAGACACTGACCACCCATGCAGGCATCATGGGTTCAATTCCCCCCAGTGCCCATTGAAGACAGCTGGCTGAGGCAGTATTTTAAGGGGCATGCCCATGTTGGGCGCTGTTAATGTTACGCGCCAGAAGGCGGCGCGCTGTTAATTGTAATTTTGTGCGCCACAAGACGGCGCGCCAATGGCTACAAGGCTGCGCGCTGCTGCTCAAACACAGGAACAGAGCCACAGCACAATGGTGAAGACACTGAGCAATGGTGCAGGGGCCATCTGTTCAATCCCTCACAAAGCCCAGAGAAAAAGGCTAGCTGAGGCAGTATGTTTTATGTTGGGGAGAGCTGTAGGAGGCTCTATAATTTTAGTTTTATGATAACTACTAGCAAACGCACTCTCACAGCATATTAATATAGGGCCGCCCATAAGGCACATGTTACAGTGCACCGTCTGCCAAGGCACCCTAGAATGTCCCCTATAGGGCAGCATGTATGTTGCGACACAGGATAATGTATGGTGCACCCTATATGGATGGCAACCATACAGTGCCCTATAGGGCGCCCCATAAAGCACCCTCAGAGGCACCTTATGGGTACAGTACACTGAGGGTGCTATTGCTGACATCAACATATGTACAGTAAACTAAAAAAATATGCTTTGAACACCTGTCTCACAGAACCCCAATGTGGGTTTGAACTCATCACCTCTGGCTGCACAGGCAGTGACCTAACCATAGCTGTATGGAAGCCCCTGGCTGGCTGCAGATAGCCTGCACGTCATCTCACAGATAGTATGCCAGGGTAAACAGGATAGGGTTAGGCCACACGTACCCATGATGCACTGCACATGCAAATTAGCTGTCCACAGATGGACACAAGATGGGAAATGCACCCCCACAGCACCTCGGCCCTGTTGGGGGACGTTACCGGGGTGCACCCACACAGCAACTCGGCCTGGTAGGGGGCACTGACCGGGTGTTTTACTGGCACAAAGTAGCTACACAACGTTACATCGTGCGGGTTCTGGCCTCACCCTGAGTGTACAATGAGGCGCCCAGGACCAGGTCTACAACACTTTCCATGGCTGATGGAGGCCAAGCGGGAGTTCCAAAGCAGTGTTAATGTGTAAGATAGCTAGTTTCTGCACAAACACCATGGATATCCCAGTCAGGCACAGCCACAGCGTGCCCCCCCCCCCCCCCTCGGGCTGCCCCCAGAGACAAACATGGTCCCCCATCAAGAGATCCACACTCTGCCTCCCTACAAAGGTGGCAGTAGAGGGCAACATCAACCCCAGTCCTGCTGAGGAACACCCCCCCACACACAGCCATAACACAATAACAGACAAACATATGACCAGGCATGGTAGGTTGCACCCCACCACCAGGTATTCCCCTGCAGCAAGCCAACTGCACCCTGCAAGCCATTCCAGCAAACCACATACCATCTACAAACAGTCTGCTGGTTAGTCCATAGTGCATGTTCCCAGTGGAGACACATGCACACAGAACTGGGCTGCCAGCATACACAGCAAGCAGATAACTCAGTGACTGGGCCCCAAATAGATACCCATATGTATCACATGAGAGAAAGACTGTACAGCACTATGGGGGTGCCTAGCCATGCTGTGGTCACTGCACAGTCAGGGTGAGCGTGATCTCCCAGAAGGACATGCTTTGGCCACCCTGTCTGTGTAGGTGGTGGCCGGACACTACAGTGTCCCTGCCAGTGCCCTATGCCCGGTGCAGATGCATCCTGCCCAGGCCACCCTGTCCTGGCTATACCTATGGTACCGTGCACCTCATTATGCACATTGGCAGTGTGGGCTGTGGAAGGGGCTTGCTGCCAACACCCACGGTATAGACAAACACACACTTCCACACCTATGCCATCATGGTGCTACTATTGAGAAGGTAATCAGCCTTGCCCACCAAGACCGCTCCTGAGCACGGCAAGGCATGGCTATGGTAGGCAGTACAGCTGGTGGCCACTCCCCAGGGTGGTAAACAGCGTCAGAGGCCAGGCCTGGAGCACGCACCGCAAACACCTAACAGATTGTTCGGATGGGGTCAACTAGCAGTATGTGTGGAACTAGCAAACATCTCAGAGCTGTGTATCATATACCTCAGGTGTAGGGTGACATTGGTAGGACATGCAGGGTTCAATGGTTTGCCTCTCCAGGAGACATTGGTCAATGAGGCCTGTGGGTGTGGGTGTGGGTGTGTCTGCCCCTGATGGCTGCTGCTTTACGGCACAGATTCCCAACTCCAGTCCAGGTTTGCATCACACTGTTCTGGTTTTCCTGCTGTCCCTCATGGATATGCATGAGCTACATCTACATACCATGGGTGTGGTGCATAGATATACAGCACAGGCATTTGTATGAGTGCCATCATGGGACCTGACTGGTGTGTGCCCCACCAGGACTGCATTGTGTGATTCTGCTCTGGGTACTGGCCCTGTTCATGGTGTGTGTGCTCAGTGGGGTAAAGATAGACGTATTGCCATTGCATATGTCCTCCCCAGGAAAGGTGTGCCCTTACTATCACTGTTTAATTGGGGGAAAAAGATTAGCGGTTGCCCCAGTTGGGCTTTGAACCTGTGACCCTCTGCTCTTGTATACAGTGTCTGTGTGCACTGCACCACCGTGTATCCACAGATTGGGTGATTTCCCTGGAATGTCCATGACTGTGGATCCGGTAGGGCCTGTGTTGCAGTGGACTGTGCCAGCCTGCACATGACTGGGCCTCTGTCTTCTGTGGCTAGCAGCCACTGCCCCCTGCACAACATGTCCTCGTCCGCCAACATGCTGGCATGAGCTTCTCTCAGAAAAAGCAGATGACCTGATTGCAATGTGGCAGTACGGGACTGCATTTGGGTGACTTGGCTGTAGGTAATGCCCATTGTTGTGGTGTGTGTGCGCGTTGTTGGGTAAAATATGGGTGCTCTCCCCATGCTTATGTTCCCTGCAATACAGGGGTGTCTGCGCTATCTGTGTTCAGTGGTGGGTAAAATATAGGGATTGGGCTGGCACGTACCCCAGCTGGGCTTTGAACCTCTGACCCTCTGGTTTTAGAGGTACTGACTCTGTCTGCTGCACCACACTATGGCCACAGAAACAGTGCAGCCCCTGGAGGTAGTAAGCTTAGCAGAATGGAGTCACAAACCCTGCTCTATGCAATTTTACTGTGGGCATATGCACCCTGTCTGGTGACCAACGTGCACATAAACCCCGGAAATGGCTACGGGAAATGGGGGACAAGATATCACCGCGCTGGGCAACAGTGATATTAATGGGCAACCATACCAAACACTCCCAGGAAAGCTCCAAACAAAGGAAATGTTTTTTGGAAGAGACTCGGCTCCGTAAACCCTTCAAAAGTTCATTTCTTTTTTCTGGAGCTTTGCTGGGTGTGTTTTCCTGTATTTGCCCATCACTATAACTGTTCCCCAGCTGAATTACTGTTTTTAATAGTTCTGTTGTGGTCATTTTCTATTTGTATTTGCACTTTTGTGCTGTGCACATGTATCACACTGCTCACGTTTTGCTGGTTTCCCCGGTTTTCCTGTACATTGCTGACGGAAATGGTTTCTCTTCCCTTTAAATGCTTTCTACCGCGAGTGTTTCACTCGCGGTAGTTTTTACATGCAAATTCGGGCCCGATACTGTGCGGGGAGCCTCTCCCCTCCCACTCTCCACCCATTGACCCCGTCCCTCCGCCCCTCCGGAGCCTTCCTCCGCCCTCCTTTCGCCGTTCCACGCCTCTATCGGAAATTTGCGGGCCGCACTTGTACGGGGCCCGTTAGTGAGCCGCGTACCTGTGCGGGGGTGACACGCACATGTGCGGGGCGTTTAAACGCGTTTCTGCGCGTTTCAGTGCCGCGTTGCCGTGCGCTATTTTGCGGGGCGCTATTTTGCGGACTTTAGTAAACATGCCCCTAAGTGGACTTCCAATCAGGACGGTCCTGCTTCCAACACTACTTTCAGTTAGGGTTGCCAACTGGCTCCAGATGCGCCCGACAGGCTTGATGCAGTCCTGGGTTTACTTCATTGCATTCAGGGACATATAGGGGTATGTTTACTAAACCGCGTTAGTGCAATTCGCGTTAGGAGCCGCGGTAGTGACAAAAACCCCAAATAAGGACAAGAACTGACCACATAACACCAATCATGAAAAATCTGCATTGGCTGCCGTTACATGCCAGACTCCAATATAAGTCACTAGTCCTTACTTTCAAAGCCCTGAATAACTACCCACCTACACCGATTAGCAAACTAATCCACAGCACCCTGGAAAACAGAGACAGGAGATCCACTTCAATGAACACCTTAATAGTCCCCAAGATGATGACGTCATGTACTAAGACCACTTCCAACAGGGCTTTCTCTATATTCGCTCCCCTAAATTGGAATGCCCTTCCACATGAAATCCGTGGCATCAAAAGCTTAATCCTATTCCGAAAAGCTCTGAAACACCACCTATTCACAATATACTACCCTGACACCCACACATCGGGTAAACTTCCCTCATGTCTCAGCTACCATAGCACCTTATTACAACCAGAAAATGGTTAGACTATACTACTGCCCACCCACCACTTTTACTCCTGTCCTCCCTCCCTCACGAAATGAAGATGATACCAAATTGGCTTAGAATATTGGTGACAATACTAATTTAACATGTAAATAGTTACCCTGTAAATAGTTACCCCGGTTATCCTATGTTTTTTTTTTTCCCTGTTCTATGTAAAACTCAATGTTGCTTGTATGCATTGTAGTATGTTTTGTTCGATGTACACCGCGCTGATTGTAATAGCGCGGTATAGAAGAAATGTTAAATAAATAAAATAAAATAAAATAAATAAATAAATAAATAAATGGGCGGGACATCGTAACCACTAACGCGCGTTCCAAAAACTAACGAGCGTTACAGGGCGCCATGGCGCGTCACCGCGCGTTAAGCATTAGAAGGCACCCAGACATACATCACCAATACAGAGCTGTAGCACAATGGTTACTGCACTGACTGCTGATACAGGCATAATGGGTTTGAGTCCCCAGGGTGCCAGATGCATAAGGCTGGCTGACACAGCATCCTGTACATTATATAGTGAGTGAGGGGGCATGTATATGTATTTTTTTGTAGGGTTGCCAGCAAACACCCCCACACAGTGGCGTACCCGAAGGTGCCGTAGAAGGCACCCCATAACGCACACCAAAGGCTACATTATAAAGTGGACTGTCTGCTGAGGCACATCAAAATGTCCCCCATAGAACATCCTATAAGGGAACGTAAAGGGCGGCAGATAAGGTGCCACATGGGGCGCCCTATGAGGCTCTGTAAGGTTATATTATGCTGAGGGGCTGTCGCTGGTAGCAGTCATGTGTATTAAAAATATACAACGCTGCAGACAGCCCTATAAAAGGAGTCCACTGTGGGTCTGAACCCATGACCACTGGCCCCACAGGCAATGAAGGAACCACTGGGCTGCAGCCCCATAGCTGCTAACAACCCCCTGGCTGGCTACTGAAGGGCAACAGGACACCACCCTAACTGCCTGCTGTGTTGGCTAGGATCTGTACCAATGCAAGCATACCCATGGTGCACTGCACATGCAGACCAGCAGTCCAGAGATGAACACAAGAAGGGGTACGTACCCACATAGCCCCCTGGCATGGTAGGGCGAAATGACTGTGTGCGTCACTGTCACATAGTAGCAACAGACAGTATCCCAACAGGGTGCCCCATAAGAAGCTAGAAAAGGTGTCCTCTAAGGCAGCCTGATCCGTAGCACAATGGGTAAGACACTGTCAGGTGGTGCAAGGTTTGTGAGTTCAATTCCCCCTGTGTGCCCAAGGAGCAAAGCTGCCTGCAACAGTACCCTCCACAAACAGTAATTAATTATATGTATAACTAGTCACCACTCTGTTTAAACCATAGATAACCCCATATTTTTGTCAGACACAAACAACCTGAGAGGTGGGAAAAAATGCCCACCTCCCCTCATTGGGAGTGGCCTTTTAATCAAGAGAGCCTCAGCCCCCAAAAGTAGAAAACAGTGTGAATCTGCAGCCAGAACCAGGTGTGTGAAACGTACAAAGTCAAATATATACACAAATCATTTAATAAAGGAAAGACAACATCAAACTGTGCTTGAAACAAGGCAGGGAACAACCCAATTGTCCTGCCATTGTATGCTAGCAGCAAACGCCACCACGACATGCATTGTTTGGCCCAACTATGGGCCCTGTACCAAGTGAATGTGTCCCTGCCAGGCGGGCATATCTGTGGATGAGTGTGCGTCATGACCCCCACACTAAATCAGTGGTGTCATAGGTAGTTTGTTTTGTACGTCCAACAAGTTCTGCTGGCAAACATCCACTCACAGGGATATAACCCGAAGGTGTCATATAGGGCACTCTAAAAGCCACACCAGAGGGCAAAGGTTAATGTGCACTGTCCGCCAGAGCACCCTATAGGGCAGTGATGGCTAACCTTTTTGAGCCCGAGTGCCCAAACTGCCGCACAAAACCAAAGAATTTCCTCAAAGTGCCAGCACGTCAATTTGCATAAATATTTGCATAATGCTAACATACACTAACTTTTAGTAAACATGTCTCTTAATGAGTGTATGGATAAAGACAGACTAAAAGATTTCTACATTACTATAATCCAGTGCCAACCGCCAGGCACATTAGGAACTACTACAAACACTGCCCATTTAGAACCAATAGCAAACCCGCCGTATCCTAACAGCACTACCAGGACTCACAAAGCACCACACCATACCTATCAAAAGGCAACACTGCAAATATTAAACCAATACATTTCAGACAATAACAATACATGACCTACTGGGGAAAGAGAACAAGTGGCAATGTCAAAAAGGAATTACATAAACAGAATACCTCAGCTCAGTTACACAGTTGCAATTGCTCCAGCCACTTTCTTCTGGTTTCTTCATGTTTTCTGCTAACTCTCCATCATCTGCTGTCCATTTGTCCTTTCTTTCTCTCTTCTAGTTTTTTTTTCCATTCTCTCTCTCTACATCCGCTTTAACATACTAATCTTTCTCCTTTTGCTCTTTCCTCATTCCTATTTCATCCACTCAAATTTTACCCCTCCATCCTCAATCCCCACTTACTCTCCCAATACCCGGCCAATTGTAGATTTTTTATCCCTCCCACACAAAATATTTTTCCCCTCTCCATTTTACTCTCCCAGCCCCATCCCATTCTAATCCTCCCCCAACATCAGCTCCCTTCTAGTTCCAGCCTCACCCAGCATCCATTCCCTTCTAGTCCCTGCATCAGCCCATTTCCAGTCCTAGCCCCCCATCAGCCCATTTCCAGTCCTAGCAACCCCCCAACCCAATACCAGTCCTAGCCCCCCCCATCAACCCACTTCCAGTCCTAAACCCCCATCACCCCATTTTCAGTTTAAGCCCCCCCTATAACCCATTACCAGTCCTAACCCCCATCACCCCATTTCCAGACAGCCCCCATCAGCCCACAGCCCATTAGCAGTCCTACCCCCCCAGCCCATTAGCAGTCCTACCCCCCCCCCCCGCCCGCCCGCCCCGCCCGCCCATTAGCAGTCCTCACCCCCCCAGCCCATTAGCAGTCCTACCCCCCCCCCGCCCGCCCGCCCGCCCCCCCCTGCCCATTAGCAGTCATAACCCCCCCCTCCCTGCCCATTAGCAGTCCTAACCCCCCCCCTCCCTCCCTCCCTCCCTGCCTGCCCATTAGCAGTCCTAACCCCCCTCCCTCCCTCCCTCCCTGCCCATTAGCAGTCCTAACCCCCCCCTCCCTCCCTCCCTGGCCATTAGCAGTCCTAACCCACCCTCACTCCCTCCCTGCACATTAGCTGTCCTTTCCCCCCCTCCCTCCCTCCCTCCCTGCCCATTAGCAGTCCTAACCCCCCCTCCCTCCCTCCCTCCCTCCCTCCCTGCCCATTAGCAGTCCTAACCCCACCCTCCCTCCCTCCCTCCCTGCCCATTAGCAGTCCTAACCCCCCTCCCTCCCTCCCTCCCTCCCTGCCCATTAGCAGTCCTAACCCCCCCTCCCTCCCTCCCTCCCTGCCCATTAGCAGTCCTAACCCCCCCCCTCCCTCCCTCCCTGCCCATTAGCAGTCCTAACCCCCCCCTCCCTCCCTCCCTGCCCATTAGCAGTCCTAACCCCCCCTCCCTCCCTCCCTCCCTCCCTGCCCATTAGCAGTCCTAACCCCCCCCTCCCTCCCTCCCTCCCTCCCTGCCCATTAGCAGTCCTAACCCCCCTCCCTCCCTCCCTCCCTCCCTCCCTGCCCATTAGCAGTCCTAACCCCCCCTCCCTCCCTCCCTCCCTCCCTCCCCATTAGCAGTCCTAACCCCCCCTCCCTCCCTCCCTCCCTATTAGCAGTCCTAACCCCCCCCCTCCCTCCCTCCCTCCCTGCCCATTAGCAGTCCTAACCCCTCCCTCCCTGCCCATTAGCAGTCCTAACCCCCCCTCCCTCCCTCCCTCCCTCCCTCCCTGCCCATTAGCAGTCCTAACCCCCCCCTCCCTCCCTCCCTCCCTCCCTGCCCATTAGCAGTCCTAACCCCCCTCCCTCCCTCCCTCCCCATTAGCAGTCCTACCCCCCCTCCCTCCCTCCCTCCCTCCCTATTAGCAGTCCTAACCCCCCCCCCCTCCCTCCCTCCCTCCCTCCCTGCTCATTAGCAGTCCTAACCCCCCTCCTCCCTCCCTCCCTCCCTCCCTGCCCATTAGCAGTCCTAACCCCCCCTCCCTCCCTCCCTGCCCATTAGCAGTCCTAACCCCCCCTCCCTCCCTCCCTCCCTGCCCATTAGCAGTCCCACCCCCCCCCCCCTGCCCATTAGCAGTCCTAACCCCCCCTGGCAATTTTTTTTTTAAAAAAAGCAGGCTCTGGCTGCTGCCGCGGCAGATTGCAATGTCCCGCGGGGCCCCCTCCGCCCGCTAAGCCCCTCTGCAAGGGCTTTCAGATTCGCGAGGGAGAGCATCTCCCTCGCGTCTCTGCTAAGCCCGCAGGGGCTAATGGGAAATTTCCCATCAGTCCCTCGCGTCTAAAGGGGCTGATGGGAAATTTCCCATTAGCCCCTGCGGGCTTAACAGAGACGCGAGGGAGACGCTCTCCCTCGCAAATCTGAAAGCTCTTGCAGAGGGGCTTAGCGGGCGGAGGGGGCCCCGCGGGACGCTGCATTCTGCTCTTGCCGCGTCCGCGGCAGCAGTCAGAGCCAGCTTTTTCTTTTTTTGCGGACCTTCCCGCGTGCCAGCTGCAAGGCCTTCGCGTGCCACAGCTGGCACGCGTGCCATAGGTTCGCCATCGCTGCTATAGGGCGTGTCACAAAGCGCCCCATAGGGCATGTTATAGAGTCCCTGATGAGTCACTGTGAGGAGTCTGCAGTGTGAGGGTGTTGCTGCTGTCAGCACCAATGTAAAGCAAGATAACAAAATGCCCCTCCAAGGGGCGCCAAATGATTCACTGTGTGCTGAAACCCATGACTTAGGGGCCCCCCCAGGCATGGAAGTAACTATTTGCTCATATTGCTAGTGCAAATAACACAGTCCCAATAATGAGGTGGCCAGCTACTGGAGCAGAACTGTGAAATGACCAAAACACCCACACCAGAACCACAGAAGTTGCACTATGTACATACAAGGAATGCTTGACAAGGAAACAAAGCAAGGTCTCAGCAAACAAGGGCATATGGCAAACACAATCCAGACCAAGGCCATGATCATTACCAAATATACAAGGCCCAATAACATCATAGACCCCTTTCCAAAACTGAATGTCACTGGCAAAAGCAAAAGCAAAACCAAACATACTATGGATAGTGTGCGCAAGAAAATGCAGATGTCCGTAACACCAGAACCACAACCCCCTGACTGTGCACCGAGGGGCGCCATGTCACCACCCAAAGTGCCTGCTGGGGTGCTAAGGATATGGGTGTATGCAACAGTACCCATGGTGCACTGCACATGCACAGCAGCAGTCCCGAGATGACCATAGGAGGGGGTAGGCACCCCCACAGCGCCTGGCCCGGAAGGGAGAAATGAATATGTGCGCCACTGCCATAGAGCAGCAAAAGACAGTAGCCCAACAGTGTGCCCAAGAAGAAGCCTGAAAAGGTGTACCAGTACGGTGTCAAGACAGGTGTCCAAAGCTAAGTGCAATATGAGGTACATAGGGATAGGAGAGTGCTGATGGAACCGTGGCCCATAGAACCATATGGCACGGTGCTCCAAAAATGGTATGTTTGCCAAGGTCAGTGTGCCCTAGGGGCTGCAAGGTGTGTCTGGAGGGCCTGCAGGATCTGCGTGGAACCGAGACAGATGTAGTACAAACACCACCTAGAACCCACAGTAAAGACAATGAACAGGCGACAGATGGAGGGCGAGTAGGGAGTTACCGGACCCTCATCCCTGACGGCATCACACGTGTCTGGCAGCAGCGCGGACAAACATGGTGGTGGCAACAGCACCACAGCAAAGGGTGTTGGCACCCTGGAGTACCGGAAAAACAGTGTGTGGCAGGTGAGGAGAATATGTGTCCCCCAGTGGAGGGTGAGGTGGCCAGAGGAGTGAGTCTAAAATGCAGAATAGGCACGGGACCGCCAAGCAAAAAGAGATGCAATGCAGACAAGGGTAGCAGGGTAGGATATGGGGCGACAGTCCACAGCAACATACAGGACATCTCACACCACAATGATGCAGATAGATGGACCAAAGGATGGACAGCAAATGTGATTAGGATAATATGAGTGGCCAGGACGTAGAAGCCAAGAGATGAATGTTATAGCGACCACAGGTACCAGTGCAGGAAAGGCATAAAAACAGGGGAACAGAAAGAGTGCAAAGTTATGACCACTAGGATAGAAAGCACTGCAGAAAAAAAATGACCACAACAACACCCTGAGGCACACAGAAATGGATGCAGACAGGATCACAGCATGTCAACATCCAAAACCACAGCTCAGGCGATGGAACCACAGAGCATAACCAAGATGTAGTACACATGTGGAGGAGGGGTCCACAGCCAACAACACAGTCCACAGGTGGGATGGAAGGCACATATGAACAGGTCCACACACACACCAGGAAATATAATGCAGTGTAAACAACATGCAACTGATCAGGGGAGTGACACATGAGGGGTGAAAGGGGTTAGGCCAATGGAGAGCCATGTGGATGGGCTGTGGAAAGGGCAATGGACTGAAAGAGGAGCATGTTAATGACCAACAAGATCAGGGATCAGGGCCAGGCCAACCAACATCAGCAGCACCAATACACAGGTAGCCCAGCACATGCACCACCCCAGGAGGAGAACTACAATTAGTCCAGACAATGTGGCACAGGGGCAGCAAACATGCCACACGTACATGAACAGCTCAACCATGGATGGGTGGGCGGAGATGTGATGGGGCTGCACACATCATATGGCCAATTAAGCAGCAAACAAGGAAGGAAAAGACAGCTGCCAGGTGTCACCCAAAACGTCAAGCACACGAGTGGCAATGAAATGGGGTGACCAATCCCCCAAATATCCAAAACAACAAAGGTGCAAACATCTGTCCCCAACAGGCAATCACCAGACCCAAGCAGACATCATATCCTGCATTCCGGTGCACCATATGACCTGAAGAACGACATGGGGCCTGTGTGGCAGCCAACATCGCAAGGACACATCCAACCCATGTTGCGACGCCACCCACCTGTTTCTGCCTGTGGAGCCTACACACCCTGACCACCCCCCGCTGGTGCCACCCAAAATCCAAAGCCCTAACTCAGCAGGCTTTGCAAATAGACAGTAATATGTGAGGTGGAGTGTTGCACCATGACGTATCCGCACAGTGTATGCACTCACTGTATGCACAGCAGACACCATCCCCAGCAACCAAAAGATCCTGGTGAAAGCATGCAGAGTGACAAGGCAACATGCCATGCCAACAGTGACGGTTCAAAAACCACCAACCCATGTACAGCTCACCACCCCCCTACTGCAAAAAACGAAACACCCAGACAGGTCATGGCAGCAACGGCAGGCAAGTCACCGCAGTAACAGTAACAATAGGCCAGCAATGAGTCAGAAAAAAAGGCCTGTGTCCAAAGTGCAGAGGACCATCTCCCTGTGTCAGCAACATCCAGGAACACGCTCACATGGGTGCTGTGGCCAAGCACATATGGATGACGGGATCACCAGATGCAGTGGAGCACATGTGTCATCATTGTTGTCAGTGTCCTGTGTGAAAAGATGCAGATATCAGGTAAGGGATGGCACACCCACCCACGACCCCTGGAGGACAGAAAGGAGACACACACATAAAAAGAGCAACACCCAGAATGCATAGATAGCACCACATGACATGGCCACAACACTGAGCACAGTGCACATGGACCACTGCATGAGATGTCCCTGAAGACCATGACACCATCCCAATATGTTCATGTCAATGCACATGACACGCAGACACCCCAGGGGTCCAGAGCATGTGCAGCAGTGGTGGCACACAGAGATAACAACGAAGGACATCTTGATAGCAATAGGCCAAATGCAGCATCAGCACGTGGTGTATTTCCCAGAGGATGGAAGGTGAGGCCTACCTGAAAGGTAGACCAGTGGCCTGACTGGGAATGTCCGTGTCAGGCAAGAGCACAAAGAGCCCCAATAGCGGTTGCGGACACCAATGGACAGCGGACATCACCACGTCTGCATGGGTAGCTGTGAGTGGAACATGTCCACGGTGCATTGTGTTTTGCGGAAACACAATGTTGATGTACATTGGACCACCAGCAAAACTGTGACACATCTGAGAAAAATATATGACACATGTGCACAATGTACATTAGCCCACAAGCAGAAGGTAACAGAGGGATGAGGGAACATAACTGGAGAGGTGGCCAGTCACAGCCCTACAACACAGATAGGCAGGGTAGCGCAGAATGACCGGTCATGTAGACAGGTCCAGCAGAAACAGTAACATACACTGTGTGACAAGGTACGCATGCCAGAAGGTTCAGATGGCAGGACCCCCAACACTCAACGACAAGTGGAGACACACATCACAGTACATGCATGAGTGGCACAAATCTTGCAAATGACTCAATGGCAGTGACTGTTCAACATGCCCTCCAACAATACAATGCCCTGTGCCCGTGTACACACACAGCCTGACAATATGTGTGTACGATACACCATGAAGACCCCCAAGATGTGAACAGGTGATGGCCACAGGTGTGACAGATGGAAGATAAGGGTGATGGAGCAGTGGGCCAAAGACATGTGCATCACCATAGGAGCAGTGGAGAGAAAACAACATATATGTGTCTAACCGTGACGACAGCAATGCAATCTGCACTATCTGCCAACTCACCCGAGTCAACCAGAATGGTGCATATATGAACACACACTCCCCACATGCAGCACAGCATCAGGCAGCATAGTCAGCCAATCCCTGTGGGCCCGGAACACAGAAGCTCATCCTGTGGAGCCAAGAACATAACAGAGATATGGAGACATGAGATGGCAGTGCTGAACAATCCAGACACCAGCTCACACATGGCTAACCCAGAGACACGTCCCCAGCACACCCATAACTTACAGGAAAAGAGCTCCTTGATCAGATGTTGCCTGGCTGCCATCCCCGCACGTGTGTCACCATGGACAGGTACAGGAGGGCACACAGAATCCACCCCGAGATCCTCATTAATATCGACTGGAACATTGTGCCTGAGAGCAATGTTGTGGAGGATGCAACAGGCTATGATGATCCTTGCCACAGTCAGGGGTCCTTACTGTAAGGCCCTGCCAGTCCTATCCAGACACCTGAAGCGACTTTTGAGAACGCCAAAGGTGCACTCAATCACTGAGCGACTGGAGGCATGGGCATCATTGTACCGTATCTCTGCACCTGGCCGAGGGAGACGCACAGGGGTAAGCAGTCAGGGGCGACACCCATATCCTGCATCACCTGCAGAAAACAATGGTGCAAAGTTACATGCATGATGAGGCACCAATGGAATGACAGACGTAGCAATAAAGAACTGGACAGCCGAGAGGCCGTGCACACAGATATGAGGCAAAAGCAGTGCACACAGTGGTAGTGCATCAGAGGCTGTCAAGGCCAGAGGCAAATGACCATGAAATGCCGATAGGGGCAGTGCACACCCATGTTACTGTGTCACAGGACATGTGCAAAAACTGTGCCGAGAGAGCAGTGATGGGAGCTGTGAGCTAAGATGTCCAACAGTGGCAAAACACACCCGGGGGTGCAGGGATGCACAGGTGTGCAAGTAGGTGGCTAGCCTGATCGGGCGCACACACAGCATAGGCCACTGGGATACACTCTGGGGGGGGAGGCAACAGGCGGGGGTGGCAGTGGACACCGAAGAAGGTGCCCAGGCATGCAGCAGACATGTGTCATAGCTGAAGCACCCACAGCACATCTCACGTGTAGTCCCCAGCATGGCTAGAGAGAGAAGGTCGCGCATACAGAATGACCACCACGAGGATGTGTCTGTGTCCCCATCCCCCCCAACAGGATGGCACACGTACAACCATGCAACATATGGGCTGGCCAAGTGACTGACCCCACTGGTAGACATATGTACAATTGCCAGTGCAGTATGCCCGTGCCCAGATGTGGAGGCCATTGGCAAGCTGCAGGTGTTGCTCACAGGCATGGAGGGGACACATCATATGCAGCACGGGTGCCCTTGGACACAGTAACGCAGAAAAAAAAGGGCAAGGGCACGGAACAGGCGACACCACATGGCCGCTGGGACACACATGTGAGAGCAACCACACACACATGGTAGACAGAGAGATGGCTGGCATAGCACATATGTCTGTGACCAAAACACCAGTGACAGGGCATGATGTAGTGTGCCACACCCAATAGTCTGCACCCAGAAATAACACCGCAATGTCAGGCATGCAGTGGACAATGGTGACAATGGTGTCTAGACAACCACCTACAGTAGGTGCTTGTCATACACGGTGAATACCCACCCAGCAGGACGTAGTCCTCATATTGGCCAGCCTCAAACTGGCCGAACACTGCCGAGTTCTGCAGGATATAGGAGTCATGGGCAGACCCTGGAAACCGCGGGACCACATTCAGGATACGCATACTTGCATCACAAACAACCTGCACATTGAGGGAATGGAAGTGTTTGCGGTTGCGGTACACAACCTCCCTGTCGCGTGGCGGGACAAGGGCAACATGTGTGCAATCTATAGCGCCCATCACGTGTGGTATCCCAGCAATCCTATGGAATGCCTGTGCCAGGGCCGCCCAATGTTGCCTCCCGTTGGGAATTGCAATGTAATTCCCAACCCGGATGACCATGGCACGCAGTACCTGGTGGAGACAGCGGGAGAAGGTTGGCCTACTCATCCCACCCACTGCTGCCACCGAGGATTGGAAACAGCCAGAGGAAAAGAAATGTAGGGCAGCCAGGAGCTTGGTCATACCCGGTATAGCAAGTGACCGGGCAGTCAGGGGCTCAAGGTCAGGTCTGAGTTCCTGATAGAGCTCCCTAATGG
Organism: Ichthyophis bannanicus; assembly: GCA_033557465.1. Lineage (NCBI taxonomy): Eukaryota > Metazoa > Chordata > Amphibia > Gymnophiona > Ichthyophiidae > Ichthyophis > Ichthyophis bannanicus. Next base: position 300,489,524 of record CM066033.1, on the reverse strand, counting down.
CCCCTGTGTCCAGCCGGTAGAGGGAGATTACCTGGCCCTCTCTCAGGTCCTGGAGCAAGGCCCTGGTCCTGTAGAGGCGTTGCAGGCGGGGTTGTGCCTCAGCACGCCTATGGCGCCGTTGGTCACCCACACCCGCCTGTGCAGCCCCCACAGCTGCAGGCCTGAGTTGCAGTGGCATTGCACCCATGCCCAGGGCTGCAGCCCCAGGAAAAGCATCTCCCTCCTCCGTAAAAAGCAGCCCAGCCAGTTCGACCAATGCAACCACTGCACCACCTGCATGCGCAGTATCAGCCATGATAGACACAGGTTGGAGGATAGCTGGGTTAGAAATAGGAGTCGGGGAGGGGATGGACATCACATGATCGGTACACACCTGTTGGAATAGAAAGATCCAGATTACAACATACATAAAACATACCTGTTTGCAACGGCACCACGCGCTGGATCGCGCGTTCCCATAAAGCACCCGCGGTCAATCATCTACGTTGGACAATCATCTACGTGAGTCCCTGAGATGTAGCAGGGTGTAAAGAAACTGCGTATCACACTAGAAACCACATCCAGATGCCACTATAGGAGTGACATACAACAAACGTGCCCACAAGCAGGGAACGCAAGACGCGTTGTAATGCGCGTACCGAAGCGTGCAACATCTGAATGATGTAACGTACGTGTCACGTATTGCTGCAGCATCCAGCGCTACTGCTAAGGCGCAGACAAAGATTACAATATATCAAACGTTGGAATATGTGGGCCAGCAGTACTGACTACAAAACTGTTATGAAAGCACATGTAGGATGGATCCCTGAAATGGCGCCTGCTGCCTACACGAACACATATGATGTCACTTCCTGTGCGACTCAACCCGCGTTGCTACGCGCATGGCTGTGCACGTAGCCAACGCCCCGTGACCCACACCCAAGCAAAACCTATATGTATGATAGGCACTGTATGGCAAACCCCTGAGCACAACCATACGCAACAGCATGGAGCGCAGGTATGGAGAGGAACAGGAACATGCAATGGACCAGCCCACCCACCCACCAGCACAAGACACATGTGGCGAGGATGAGGTGCCAGGGCCATCTGGGGTTAATCAGACACCAAGTGCACAGGCAAGTGGAGCTGGGAGACCAAGGCAGCCCAGGGTCCCAGTCCCTGCAGAGATACGGCAGAGGGCCGTACGCTTCAGCCAGGAGGAGAATGATCTCCTCCTGGCAAACATCCTGGAAAGGTACGACCTGTTGTTCGGATGCCAGAACTCCACCATTACAATAGCCACTCGCACCAGGGCATGGGCCGAGGTCCAGGCAGCAGTGGCAGCAGCAGGGGGACCCCATCGGGACATTGAGAGTCTGAGAAAACGCTATTGCGATATAAAGAGGAACATACGGACTGAGCTTGTAAGGGAGAAACGTGGGGCCCAAGGCACTGGAGGGGGCCTAGCTCAATTGGCAAACCTGTCTGACCTTGAACGTCGCCTTGCCGAGAGAGTTGGCCCAATATATGTGCATGGCCTTCCCGCTGCATTGGACACAGCACACCCACAAGCAGGTAAGGGGGGAGTGCGGTCCAACTGTGGGAGATAGCACAGGCACATGGTTTGCGCCACAACAGCGGGGGGGGGGAGTACGTGGCTGGTTGGGAGTTGGGGGGCAACTGAGACACAGAGGCAGCATCCATGCACGAGCCACGGTGGGGGGCCTGTCTATGGGTGGCAGTGGGCGGCAAAAGTATGTGAATGGGTGCCTGTGCAGGGGTGGCAGGCCCACAGTGGCAGCAGAAGGTGCCGACATGTTGCATGGCTCACGGTGCAGGGCTGGCAGGGGCAGTAGGGCCACACGGGTAGGGAGACGGCCAACCGGAAGGCACACTGCACCTGCTTAGGACATACTAGGTGGTGGCAGGATGAGGGTGGTGATGGCCATGCATGGGGTGTGCGGCAGCACCCAGGGGTGTGGGGGGCCCGGGAAAGCAGGGCACAGGGGCTACTTGCATGGGGAGTGCACAAACATAGTGGGCTGCCACTGGAGCCATGGACCAGACACACGCAGATCACCAACCCACAGATGCCTGAGGGGGGATGTGACGGGGTGGGGAGGCAGCCAGACCCCCATCTGACCTATGTAACCTTGTGGGGGGGGGGAAGGGGAGGGGACGGGACTTAGGTGACACCACACAACCCCCCTCCCCCTGGGGCTCATGGTGCAGAACAGGTTCACCTCACTGCAGTGGTAGCTGTAGGGGGGGCCCATCATCCCCAGTCCTGTTGGGGAACAGACCAAGCGCTACACATCCATTGGGCAATAGTTGACAGGCTTGGGAATGCCCAGATGCCCCACAACATTTTCTGACACTCTCCAGCAGCACACCTCCAGCCGCTGCACACTGCGAGGTGTTCCAGCACGACACATACTAGCTGCAGACAATCCAGCAGCTAGTCCAGGGTGCATGGTCCTGAATGGGATGCAGGCACCCAGAACAGGGGTGTCAGCATACACACCAAGCAGATAGGTTAGTGATTGGGCCCCACACAAGGACCCATAGACATCACATGTGAGAACTGCTATAGCACACTATGGAGGAACCTAGCCCTGCAGTGGTCACTGCTCATTCAGGGTGAGTGTGACCTCCCAGCTGGACATGCTATGGCCACCCTATTTGTGCAGGTGGTGGCCAGACACTACAGTGTCTGCGCCATTGCCCTATGCCTTGTGCTGATGCAGCCAGGTCCGCCACCCTCTACGGCCTATTCCCAGGGTACCTTGCTCCTCATTATGCACATTGGCCAGCCTATACTGGCAACAGTGCTAGCACTGAGGGCTGTGGGGGGTGTTTGCCGACACAGCACACTTGATAGTGGGGCACACACTCCCCACACCTATGCCAGCATTGTGTAGCTCTGGGGGTGTTGGGCAGCCCTGCCCACAACAGTGGTCCGGGGCACAGTGCACAAATGGTTAGGGTACGCAAAACTGTAGGTGTCACTGCACAGGTTGGTAAACACTGAAAGACAAGGAACCTGTAGCACACTCCACAGACATCAGAGAGGTTGCTATGCTGCAGCTCACTGGGGGAAAACCTGTACTTAGGCTATGAATTGCTATCTGCCAGTGGTCATAGCAACCTTTTGTAGGGTGTGTACCATATTCCGAGGTGTATGGTGGCATTACTATGGTATGCAGGTGCTAGTATTGGGAGATGCACGCAGAGCACAATGTCCTGACTCCCAAAGGTGGCTTTGGCTGTTGGGCCTGTGGATGCGGGTGTGGATGCCCCTGTTGGCTGCTGCTTTATGCCAGGGTTTCCCAACTCCAGTCCTGGTGTGCCATACACTGTTCAGGTTTTCATGCTGTCCCTCATGGTAGGGCATGAGATACATTTGCAGACCATGGGTGTGGCGCATAGACATGCACCACAGGCATCTTGCTCAGAGGCAGTGGGGAGACGGAATGGGTGTTTGGCACTCCAGGGCTGCATTTGGGGGGCTCTGCTATAGGTATTGGGTAGATTTATGGTGTCTGTGCTCTGTGGGGTGGGATGTCGGTGTTATGGGCATGTTTCGGTCATCTTCAGTCTGTATTAGGACTTTGCAATGGTGGGTAAAATATGTGGTGTGGGTTGGCAGGATCCACAGCTGGGACTTGAACCTGTGACCTTCTGCTTTCGGATACAGTGCTTTTGTGCACTGCGCCACCATGTTCTCACATAGATGGTGCATTCCCTGGAGGTGCCTTGACAAGTGCTGCCTTCGGCCCTCGTTATCCCCTTCTCCAGTATCTGTCCAGTTGCCATTCCAACATGCACGCCATGCTGTTGCGGGACATGTGCCCGCCATAGGCACCCTGTCTGGTGGTTGAGGACACTGTGAACAGCGTTGTTTCACTGTGGGTCCATTCCCCTTGTATGGGGACGGTGTTTAGTCCCTTCCACATTTTCTCTCTGTGCTATAAGGCTTACTCGGGGGGGGGGGGGGCGCATTGATACCACTGTTGCCCAACTTGGTTCTTGTTTTTATCCGTTTGTTTGGGTCATTCTCAGTGTTTCTGTGCTCTTATGTTCTGTGCACATGTTTCACACTTATCACTTTTTTTGGTTTTCCCTGCCTGTGCTATACATTGCTGACAGCTAAATGGTTTCTCTCCCCTTTAACGGCAGGTTTTCATTCGCGTTGGAATTGTGCTGTGAATTTCAGCGCGTTAGTGTGAGGGGAGCCTCTCCACGCCCACTCTCCGCCCATTGACCCCTTCTCTCCGCCCTCTCTCCTCCTTCTGCGTTGTTTTACCGCGCCGCGGGGATTACCGATCGTTAACAACGGTTAACGCGCGTAGTATGACGTTAACGGTCGTTGGCGCGTGATTATGCGCGCTATACTGCACTTACGCTCGTTAACGTCGTACAATGCGCGTTATTCATGTTTACCGCATTTTAGTAAACATACCCCATAGTCTTGCTTTCATTATGGGGTGCAATGGAAAACTTAGAACTACATGACCCTGCATGCAGTGGGGTAAACCTGGGACTGGATCAAGCATGTCGGGCGCATCTGGAGCCAGTTGACAACCTTACTTCCAGCACTATCACAGTAAACCAGTAGGTTACCTCACTGTTGAACCCCCAACCCCCTAAAGGTGGGTGTTTGAGTGTTTTGAGTAACCTGGGATAAAGGCAAATGATCACTTTATTCTGCTAAAGAGGTAACTACTTAAGAGGTCAGATAAGGGACAGCATTAAGAGAGCAGCCTGATTAACAGTCACTGTGCTAGCAGAGCTGGAAAGTAAACAATTTGAGGGGATATGCAAATCATTGACTACGGGAAGGAGCCAGAGCTAATATTTGCTCACATTTATATCTATTATTAAGATTTACTTTTTAAATCTATAGGGAACAGTGTGGGGGAATAAAGTACATACACTATTCAAAGGGTGGAAAGGCGAATACTGGGCGGCCAGTAGAAATTGCCCACCATAAGGGTACTGGCACCAGCAGGGGCATGTAGAAAAAAAGAAGAGGAAATTAAGTAATTCTGGACTTAAAGACTATTAGGCCTCTTTATTTAAGGGAGCTCACCTTTGTATCAAAGAGGAGAAGGACCCTTCTCCACAGGATCTGATAACCTGTTGATCATATGCTCTAGAACTGAGACTAGTAGGGGAGTGTTCTGCGGGCCTTTCTCCTGAAGATAATACTGGAAAGCTTCCTGGAAGCCTAGACAGGCTTGGAGTGAAAATGGAAGTAGACAGCCTCCTACAGACTAAGTCTGGGGGAGGAGTGAAGATGGGGGCAGATGATCTCCTCCCAACCCAGGGAGTGGAGATGGCAGCAGAGACTCCAGAGAGCCTGATCAAGGCTTGGGAGTCCAGCGGCAGATCAGCTCAAGGGAGAGCTGCAGCAGCAGAGTCCATTCCGAACTAGAAGCCACAAGACCTGGGGGGGTCCAGCGGCAGATCAGTTCACTGGAAAGCTGCAGCAGTTGTTCCAGATTGGACAGGAGTGCAACACTCTCTCCTGATTGGAGGATGTGGAGTCAAGGCTACAGCCTCAGTGACTGGACAGGATTACAAAACCTCTCTCTTCACAAGCAGCCACTGGTCCAAAGCTTCAGCAGTGGGTAATGTCGTGGGACGAGCATCTAGCGGGGTCCCGGTCCAGTCCAGATGATACCTGGTAAGGAGAGAACAAGAGCAAGCAAGGCAAGAGAGACAAACAAAATTTCCAGGCAGATACCTTTTTATTCATTGCTATGGCATGGGCTGGCTCAGTTCTGGAGGGCCAAACACCATCCCGATTCCATGCTGCCTCTGATAAAGATGCCTATGCTGCATTTCTAAGCGCCACCCCCATGTTATGCAGATGTAGCTCATGCATATTCATGAGGGACAGCATGAAAACACGAACAGTGTTTCGCACCGCAGGACTGGAGTCGGGAACCTCTGCCGTACAGCAGCAGCCAACAGGGGCAGACACACCCGCACCCACAGGCCCCATTATCCAAGGCCTCCTGGAGAGGCAGGACTTTGGGCTCTGTGTGCATCTCCCAATACTAGCACATGCATACCGTAGTAATGCCACCCTAAACCTGGGAATATGTTACACAGCTATCAGAAGGCTGCTATGAGCACTGGCAGATAGCAATGCCTAGGTTAGGTACAATGTCCTGAGTGAGCTGCATCATAGCAACCTTTCTGATGTCTGTGGGGTGTGCTACAGGTCCTGTGTCTAACAGTGTTTACCAACCTGGGGAGTGCCTGCTACAGTATGGCATACTATAGCCATGCCTGCACTGTGCCCAGGACTGGTGTGGTGGCCTGGGCTGCCCAACACCTCTATAGTTGCACAGTGCTTGCATAGGTGTGGGGAGTGCGTGTCTGTCTATCCAGTGTGTGGTGGCTTCCAACACCCTCCACAGCCCACACTGCTAGCACTGTTGCCAGTATTGGCCTGCCGATGTGCATAATGAGGAGCAAGGTACCGTGGGAATAGCGTGGATAGGGTGGCCTGGCCCGTCCGCATCTGCACAGGGCATAGGGCAATGGCCGGACATTGTAGTGCCCGGTACCACCTGCACAGACAGGGTGGCGATAGCATGTCCTGCTGGGAGGTCACTCTCACCCTGACTAAGCAGTGACCATGGCATGGCTATGTTCCACCATAGTGCTATATAAGCATGTCTCTTGTGTGTTATCTATGGGTTTCCTTTTGGGGTCCACTCACTGATTTATCTGCTTGGTGTGTATGCTGATATCCCTGTTCTGGGTACATGCATCTCTTTCAGGACCATGCACTATGGACTAGCTGGTGGACTGTCTGCAGCTGGTATGTGTCTTGCTGGAACACCATGCGGCGGTTGGAGGCTTGCTGCTGGAGAATGTCAGATAATAGTGGGGGGCAGCTGAGCATTTCCAGACCTGCCGTCTGTCTGCTCATGCTGTACGGGTATGTACTGCTCTGCATTGCCTGCCCTGTAGGGTGTTTGATCCCGAGTGGGACTGGGGTGATGGTCTTCTCTACTGCCACCATTGCAGGGGGTTGAAGGTGGATCTGTGGGCGGGAGATCCTGTCCCCTCCCTGAGCCCTAGAGGGTGTGCTGGGTGGTGGTATGTAATCTCCCTGGTAACCACAGCTGAATGTGGGTGTGGGGCCATGCAGTCCTCCTGTAGCCAGCCATGTGTTTATTAGCAGCTCTGGCCCACTGATTACTTCACTGCCCACGGAGCCAGTGGTCATAGGTTCACAACCCACAGTGGGGTTCATTGATAGGGCTGTCTTAGGCATTGTCTATGTTTACTGTATATTAGTGCTGCCAGCAGAACCACCCTCAGGGTACTGTCACCTTAGGGTAGCTCAAGGGGCGCCCTATAGGGCACCTTATATGGTGCCCTATAGGGCGCGTATTACGCGGCGCCCAATAGGGCGTGCCTTATGCGGCACCCTATAGGGCGAACATTACGTGGTGCCCTATGGGGCGCACATTACACTTACACTTCGCCCTATATTATATGCATTATATGCCATTTGAAAGGAATATTTAGGCGCTCCCTATAGGGCGAGCCTTACACTTCGCCTTATAGGGAGCGCCTACATATTCCTGTCGACAGATATATGATATATAATATATACTACATAATATATAGTACCATGTCAGAGCGAACGTCACTGTTGGCACATATTTCATAGGAGGGGTACACTTTTCCTGACATATGCAAACTGTAACCCGCCTGCAGACTGCGGATTAAAATATTATAGTCGGCTTTCAAAGGGTTACACAGGATGTTTCAGCCAGCCTTGCTCATTAGGCACACTGGAGATTCGAACCCATGACTCTTGTACCATCAGTCTGTGTGGTAACCATTATGCTACAGCTTTGTTTCTGATTTTGGTTGTCTGCGCGCTGTCTTACGCTTGCGCGCGCTGTAACGATCATTGCTGCGCCGCACGTAATACCGCGCGCAACCGCGCGTTATCAGATACGATGTCCCGCCCATGTCCTTTTTTGGCTTTCCTTCCACTAACGCGGCTCCTAACGCAAATTGCACTAACGCAGTTTAGTAAACATACCCCTAAGAGTACCTATAAGCTCTGGCTTTGGACATAAAGAAGCAGAAGGCTGATACTCAACTTTCATCAGATTGGAGGGACAGCCTGAGTAATCTTTATATGTATGACATAGGCAACGATCCCTCCCACAAGCCTGGCTCCTTTGTAATGCCATAGAACCAGGGCTTTTCAAGGGCAGGAAGGCAATGCAGAAAATATAAGTGAACATCATTCTAAAGGGCCCATATCTAACCAACCATACAAGAAATATAACAATAAATAATGCAAACAGCAGAAAGAAAAGGGGGTATACAGTATCTTCAGTCCTTAAAGTCCTTCTGTAAAGCACTGGAATTTCTTCTGGCAAAGGCCTCCTTCCAAACAAGGAAGCAGGCAGGCATAGAGAGTCACAATATCAGTAAAGATAAAATTATTTCAGTCTCTTGAGCTTTATCTTCAGGTCTTGGTCCGGCATGACCTCCGTGAACCACTTTTCTTCAGGAGTCTTCTCCTCTCCCTCACCAGCTGCTAGGGCTTTGGCTGCCCTGTCGTCAGCTGCTTCTCGTCCTGGTCCAGGCGCATGGGGGTGGTGCATGTTTGCAGCATGTGTAGTGAGTCCAGGATCCTTTACCGGCAACTTTAACTGCAGTCGGGGTGGTCAGCAACACTTGGAAGGTCCCTTCCCACAGTGACTGTAGTGTTTGTTGGCAATAGGACTTGATCAGAATCCACTCTCCAGGTTGGAATGAATGTGCAGACACATCTAATGGAAGAGTCTGGAACTGTTGTGCATACCTGTGGAGAGAGGACAACTGCTGCTGCTGCAAATATAAGAAGTAAGGTGACAGTCTTGTAAAACATATGTAGTTCGGGACCCTGGAGGGGTGCGTTTTATACCAGTGCTTCGGGATGACAAGGGGGTGTTGCAACAGCAGCCGCAGTGGATAGCAAAAATCTTTCGGGGTTTTTATGCTGGATTGTATAGTGAGGAGGCGAGAGACTACGAGAAGGGTATTATATTTTTGCAGGGGCTATCGTTGCCCCAGGTGTCGGCGGAAGATTTGCGCAGGCTGAATGAACCTCTGACGGTGCGGGAGCTACAAAAAGGGATTATGAAGGGGAAGTCTCGTAAGGCCCCAGGGCCCGATGGCTTCAGAATTGAGTACTACAAAATGATTGCATCCCGAGTGGCTCCCTCTATGGTGGTGATGTTTGATGCTGTTCGTCAGGAGGGGGAGTTTCCACGAGATATGCATTGTGCCGATATTACAGTGATCCCGAAACCGGGGAAGGATGTAACGGATCCGGCCTCTTACAGGCCTATACCTCTTATAAATTGTGATATGAAGCTTCTCGCGTCGGTGTTAGCAGGGCGACTTAATCCCATTTTGCCATCACTTATAGATCCTCGGCAGGTGGGCTTTGTACCAGGCCGGGAGGCGACAAAAAATATCACTAGACTACTTCTAGGTATGGAATACTGCTTGCGGAAGGAGGAGGCTCTGCTCCTCGTGAGTCTGGATGCTGAAAAAGCGTTCGACAGAGTAGCTTGAAGATACCTGTGGGAGGTCCTGGCGCATTTTGGACTAGAGGGTAACTTTGTCCACTGGGTGAGAACCCTTTATGAGCACCCGCTGACTCGCGTAGTGATGTGTGGGGCTAGTTCTGAGACTTTTGAATTGGAGCACGGGACGCATCAGGGCTGCCCGCTGTCTCCTCTGCTATTTCTACTCTCGCTGGAGCCTTTGCTACATGCTATTCAATGTCATTCGGAAGTTGGGGGAATTTTGCTAGGGGGAGATGAAATGAAAGTTAGCGCATTTGCGGATGATATGCTTTTATGCTTAACGAGACCGCAACCCTCCTTGGAACGAGTATTGCAACTGATACAAGAATTTGGTGAATTTTCGTGTCTAAAAATCAATGTGTCAAAATCGGTGGTTTTAGATGTAGGGGAAAGAGGTCGGCTTTCTTGGGAGGGACCTTTCCCGCTTGTGTGGGCAGAGGGGAAGATTAAATACTTAGGGATACACCTACCGGATAATCCACAAGATTTATATCAGGTCAATGTCCCCGGTATGTTGAACAGAGCTCAGCAGACCTTTGATAGGTGGAAGGGTTTACCTCTGTCTTTGAAGAGGAGGATAGCTTTATTTACTATGGTGGAGATGCCTAGGTGGCTGTACGTGCTGCGCTTGCTGCCTCTATGGATTTTGGAGAAGGAATGGAAGTGTTTTGAGAGGTATTTGAGAGGTTTCTTGTGGAAGGGGAAGAGGGAGAGAATCCAGTTGCAGGCTTTGATGAGGAGGAAAGACGAAGGAGGTATGGAGTTGCCAGATTTGCGAAACTATAACCTTCGTTATTTGCTTAGACATGTGTGGTCCTTAGTGAGCGGAAATGAGGGGTGCGCCCCGTATCGACAGTTGAATGCAAGTTGTGCACCATATCATAGTCTTTCGGCTTTGCATTTGGATAAATGTACGGTGGGCAGTAGTGGGAGAGGCTGGGGGTATGTGTCAGCTTTAAGAGCGGCTTGGCGGGCGGTATGTTCTAGGTTTAGATGGGATCGGAGGAGATCAGCTTTACTTCCCTTAGTGGGTAATCCGGATTTTCTACCGGGGTTTGTGGGGCATAGTGTGTTTCATGGGTGGGCCAAGAAGGGGATTGTTTATATTGGTGATCTATTTATGGTGGATGGGATGGGAATGGATAGCTTCCAGAATTTGCAAGTAAGGTTTCAGCTTCACAAGCGTGACTTTTATGGATACCTGCAGGCTAGGCATTATGTGGAGGGCCTGAGTGGTGGAGAGGAGGATGTGTCGGAGCCGGGTTTCTCTTCTAGAGTTTTGTTGGAAAAATTAGTTGGGAGTTATCCGGGAGGGGCGGAGCGATGGGAGTTGTTACACCCCACGGGGGATACTGTATATCTCTCGGATCTGGTACGAAGATGGGGTAAGGAGGGCTTGGAGGGATTGTCTGTGGCAAGTCTCCGAGAGGCCTTTGAGGGAATTCCGAAGGGTGTAATGTGGATTTATTTACAGGAGTTACAATTTAAATTCCTCTGGAGAGCTTATACTACAGATGAGTGGGCCTTTCGGGTAGGCCTGCGGGTTTCACCGGCATGTGGTTGGTGTAATTTTGAAAGAGGTACATTGCTTCATAAGTTTTGGGAGTGCCATAGGGTGCAGGGGTTATGGAGGCAAGCCTGTGGGAAGCTCGCGTGGTGGCTTGGAGTGGATGTTAGCTGGCAAAGGGAGATTTGCCTATTTCCTAGGTGGGGTGCTGATAACCAGGCGCTCACACAGGCGCAACGGTTGTTGTTGGAGAGGGGTTTTCTGTTAGTGAAGAAAGTTTTGTTGAGTCGGCGAGTTGAGGTGTCACCTCCAGGGGTGCAGATGTGGGAGAAAGCCTTGATAGAACTGCTCTATATGGAAAAATTGACAGCCAAGCAACGGGGGGGTAAGGGATGGGATTCCTTCCTGGAATTATGGATGCCGCTTTTGGTGAAGATGCCCACACGGGAATGTAGTTTGGTGGTAAATATCTGAGTATCTAAACAGCTAACTATATCAACATTTATAATACAGTTTTCTTCCGCCCATGCAGGGTTTTGGATAAGCTGTAAATGTTGGCTAGCTGCTGAAACGTGAGCTATGCACTGCAAGTGGTTTTTTTGTAATGTTCGATGCTACCTGAAGTGCGATAGTAGTGAGACTAGTTCTTCTTTTTGATGGAGTGGGTGGGGGGAGGGGGAGGGGATGGGAGGGAGGGGGAGGGACAGTATGGGTGGGTGTTATGTACAGATCTATTAATGTTAATGTTCATGTCAGTATATCTATTGGGGATTGGAAATGTGCAAAGCTGTGAAGTGGGCGTATTTTGGGAGGGAGTGCATGGTTGAATATTGAGGGGCCTTCTTGGGGATAGCAATGAGAGTTTGTATAGACTGCTATGGAATGTGTTGGGCCTCTGTTGTGTTCTGTTTATGTTCTATTATCCTCATGATGGACTTTTGTGTTGGTGTGTTAAAATTAATAAAAATGATTTGAACTAAAATCATCTCTTGATGCTAGCCTGCGCCTTATATCAGGAGCGCATTGTACTTTAAACAAACCTTGCATTAAAGTGACATGGGCAGCATCATCAGGGTTTCCTGTACCTCCCCAGACCCTTACAGCTTCCCTAAGGTGCTGAAAGAAATCTGAAGGATGTTCATCTGGTCCCTGCTTCACTTCATGCACTTTCTGCCTGTGTAGAGCTGGGTGACTGAGTAAATTTACTGAAGGGGGGGGGGGACTCTAACCTCAGGATGGGAGGGTCATCTGGAGGCTCCAGAACATCAGGGCAAATATGCAATGTGTGCCTTTGAGTCAGTCCTGACTCCTGGTGACCCAGAAGCTCCTGGGTTTTCTTGGCAGTCACCAGAAGTAGATTGCCAGGCCTTTCTTCTGAGGCAATGGAGGGTTAAGTGACTTGCCCAAGACCACAAGGAGTGCTAGTGGGAATTGAACCCTGGTTGCTTGGTTATCAAGCCAGTGTTCTAGCCACTAGGCTACTCCTCCACTCCAACCTCAGGGCAGTAGGGATTAAATTATAAAGCAAGGGTTCAAGAGACTCATCTAAATCCTGATAAAGATGAGAGGGCCTTCATCCTTTCTCTTTACTACAGGACAAACACTTTTCTGACAGTTTTCTCAAGACAGAAATTCATAAAATGTTCAAACAAATAATAATCAAGTTGAAGCCCCTTTTGGTCAGTTAGAATGCGTCTAAGATGTGAAAGAACTGAGGGTTCAGAGGACCCTCCCTTTGGCCATGGGAACTCCATCCCAGCTGTATATGATGGCCAGGCTACCTGAGAAAGTTTAGTTAGGACCGATTTAGACAGATTGGCCTTATCTGGCAAATGGTCCCCAGTTCTTAGAACACATTCTAAAGGTGTTTCGGTCCCGGGACCCTTAAATCTTGAATTTCCCATTTCTTACTTCCCACCAAGCCTCTAAGGGAGGTGTTTAAACCTAACACCAAGCCTGTAAATGGGGGAGGTGACCAATTCCCCACCGGTGATTAATTTTCCCTACCTGGAAACTTGTCACGTGTCTTGCTGTCTCTTCACCAGTCTATCAATCTTCTCTGGACCTCCCACTTATCACCTTTCTCTTCCTTCAGGATCCAGGAAGGTTTTCCCCAGAAACACTGACCTTAGTGGGTGCGAGCTTAACGTTCCATTGATCCAGGAGGGGGAGAGATTTCCGGTGGCTTAGATGGTCCCAATCTGGGGTGCCATTTGTCGTGGGACGAGCATCTAGCGGGGTCCCGGTCCAGATGATACCTGGTAAGGAGATGATACAGATGATACCTGGTAAGGAGAGAACAAGAGCAAGCAAGGCAAGAGAGACAAACAAAATTTCCAGGCAGATACCTTTTTATTCACTGCTATAGTACGGGCTGGCTCACAGTAAGCTATCAAGGAGTCCAGCCCTCACACATGCTTCAGGCTGGATCTTTATACAGTCAGCATAGCAGTTTGTCACGTGGGTTAGAGCAGAATAGCAATTTGAAAGAATTCTCTGGGCCCCCTTGCTTCTTCTCCTACAGAATTATCTAGGTAGCATATCTGGAGAGTACCTAACTGCTAAGGTACAGGTACCTAACTGATTGGTCAGTTGAGGGGTAGCTACCTTATCTCTCCCTGCAGTCTAGGGCATTTGTGGCTAAGTTGTATGTGGCCCTACTTCTTTGTGTGTTTGCATGAGAAGACAACTCTAGCCAAGGCATTTTTCTACCTCCCCCTCCCATTCTTTTGTCAGCTTGGCTGTAAAGATATAAGTTTATCTGTTTTAGCCTGTCGGTGTTCTTGTGCTGAAGCTCCTGTCTAAAGTTTAATGTCTGTTTATTTCAGCGTACCATTTATTTTATTCTGGCATGCCATCTCCTTTTTCCCATCTCAGGTAAGACTTTGGGCTGGTGGGCCAAAGGAAACGGAAGGGAGTTATGAGACAGGTTATTGAGATTAAATCTATAATCTTTAAAGGTTTACTTAAGACACTATGTATAAAATTATAGTTGCTTATTTGAACTGCATTGCAATACTTTGGTGAACATTGTATTATACTTTTATACTTTTAATCTTGGTTATTTTTAATAGGAGGGAATGCTTCAATGAATGGTATTGAATGTCCTCTTATCCTATGCTGCTCTTTCACCCTACTTGATTGAATCATTTATCCTACTACTGGTTGTTACATTGCTATTATCATCAACTCAATACTTGGTGTTAATACTTGTAAATAACTTATCACTATGTAAGCCAGCCTTGTTCACAGCAGTGCTTTTTGAGAGGTTTTCCTGGGGTGAAAGGAGGGAAATCCTACCTACTAACACTTTTCCTCCTCAAGTGGAGACACCAGACACCAAACTGACAAGGACCAATGAAGCCTGCCCTCAAGAGGACTCCAGCCAGACCAGTCCCAGACCAAGAAGTGCTACCAAGAGGGTTTTACACAACTCTTAGTGGACTTCCAATCTGCTTCCAACAGTACTTCCAACACTGTCACAGTAAACCAGTAGGCTCCCAACCTGTTCTCCTAGCCTCAGCCAGCTCTCCCAGTCTCTCACTGAGAATTGCAAACCTTGGCTACAGCCGGCTACTCCTTACTCTCTCCCAGTGAGGGTTACAATACTATAGGGTAGCTGGTCTTTCCCTCATGTTACCCACCCCAGCATAATGGGGCTCCTGAGCAATAAATCTGGACATTCAGCATCAATTACTATCTGGATATCAATGCTAAATATCTGACTTCTTTTACCCACGGTGCCACAGGCTGCTTATTACCCCCCAAATTTCTACTGATGTGGATGTAGCTGTAATATTAGACATTCAGGGCCCGATATTCATTTGCCCAGATCTTGGAAAGGCTATGCGCCAATGGGCGCATAGCCCTCCCTGCCGACCTCCAAACCAGATATTCAATGCTACGGTGATCTGGTGATTGCCACCAAAGTCGGAAGCCACCAAAAGTAACCGTGTAGCAGCGATATTGGCTGCTGCCTGGTTAGCAATCGGCGCCTTAAATATAGGCAAGTGTTTCCTTGCCTATCTTTAAGGCGCCAATCGCTAATCGGGCAGCAATCAATATCGCTACTGCACAGTTAGCGCCATTCTCTGCTTACGCTCTGACACAGTACACTCCCAACACATCCCAATGCTAACCGGATAGCATCGGGGCACGTAGGGGACTTAGATGGGGATATTCAACAGCACTAACCGTGTAGGTACCATTGAATATTCCCATCTAAGGCATTTACAAAAATCAAATTGACTACATCTGTGGAAGACAACGATGGAAAAGCGTAATAACATCAACAAAGACAAAACCTAAAGCTGACTGTGGATACAGATCACCAACTACTATTATGCAAACTCATGCTAAAGTTGAAAAAGAGCAAGCCATTCATGAATGTAGCAAAATATGACCTTGAGAATATACTACTGGAATTTAAAGACTGCCTGAGAAATCAAGTTGCTGCTTTAGATACAAATGACAGAGCAACAGAAGAGTTATGGGATGACATCAAGAAAGTTGTATTGGAAGAAAGCGATAAGTCTCTACATAAGGTGAAAAAGCAAAAACAGACAAAATGGATGACTGAAGAAACTCTGAAAATTGTCCAGAAACGCAGAGAAGTTAAAGCCAGAGGAGAAAGCGAGGCAATCACAGAACTCAACAGAGATTTCCAACATGCAGCTAGACAAGACAAGGAGAAGTACTACAATGACGCATGCAAGGAAATAGAATCAGAAGCTACCCAAAACACACTAAATCCATTATAGCTGGCATTGAACGCAGCTGCACGCTTCCTACACGGGGCCACTAGAAGAGACCACACTACCCCAATCCTAAAGGATTTGCACTGGCTACCAATCTCCTGCTGGCTCACTTATAAAGTAGTCCTGATGACCTTCAAGGCAATCAACAAAATATCACCCACCTCCCTGACAGACCTTCTCTACCCCACTCCAGCAAACAGAGCATGGAGGACATTCGCCACCAACACGCTATAGACCCCCAAGGAAATAACAAAATGCACCCAGGCAACAAGGAACCGAGCCTTTAAGTTCTATGCTGGAATGCGCTCTTAACTACCGTCCGAGCGATCACTGACTTTGTTCAATTCAGAAAAGCATTAAAACACCACCTTTTTCTCCTGCACTTCTCAAAACCCAGTAATTCAACCTCACCCGCCATACATCCAGCTAGCCATCTGTAAATAACAAACAACTCATGTATTATTGCAGATAGTGGTAGATAGTTGTAGTCAGCTAGCCATCTGTAAATAACAAGCAACTCATGTGTATATTGTAGATAGTGGTAGATAGTTGTAGATAGTTTTCCCACTTTGAAATCCAAGTTGTATTACCCGTTCAGTGTAAGTGCATAACAGGCCTCCTGTTTTGTACAAAAGTGTTATCTGTAAACCACACTGATTTTAAAGAGCGCAGTATATAAAAGCGATAAATAAATAAATAAAATTAAAGGAAGAACAAGATCGGCTTTTCTAAAGCTATGAGAGTTAAAGAAAAAATTCCAGCCTCAAACTGGAATGCTACAAGATGCTCAAGGATCCATGTTGAATGATGCTGAGATCAAGAAAAGGTGGAAAGAATATACAGAGTCATTATACCATAAAGATCAAGTGGACCAACAGCCTTTTCAATCTATACCTTATGATCAGGAACCATTGGTGATGAAAGAAGAAGTCGAAGTAGCATTGAAAGCCTTAGCAAAGAACAAAGCACCGGGCATTGATGGCATTCCCATTGAGTTATTACAGCAATCAGATGAAGCTGTTAGCATACTTACAAAGCTCTGCCAGGAAATATGGAAGACAAATTCATGGCCAACTGACTGGAAAAGATCTGTGTTTATACTAATACTGAAGAAAGGTGACCCGACTGACTGTGGAAATCATCACACAATTGCTCTGATCCCACATGCCAGCAAGATTCTACTCAAGATCATTCAGCAGAGACTACAACCATACCTGGAACGAGAACTGCCTGAAGTGCAAGCAGAGATTAGGAAAGGAAGAGGAACGAGAGACATTATCGCAGATGTCAGATGGATCCTTGAAAAGACAAAAGAATACCAAAAGGATATCTATATGTGTTTTATTGACTACAGCAAGGTTTTTGACTGTAAACCATGAGAAACTCTGGGCCACATTAAGAAACATGGGTATACCAGAACACCTGATCGTTCTCTTGCCTAATCTTTACACTGATCAACAGTTCGAACGGAACTAGGCAAGACAAAATGGTTTAAAATCAGC
The DNA here is from genome assembly GCA_033557465.1 of Ichthyophis bannanicus. Lineage (NCBI taxonomy): Eukaryota > Metazoa > Chordata > Amphibia > Gymnophiona > Ichthyophiidae > Ichthyophis > Ichthyophis bannanicus. Next base: position 300,472,153 of record CM066033.1, on the reverse strand, counting down.
AAAGGTGAACGACAAGGCTGCATATTTTCCCCCTACCTCTTTAATTTATATGCAGAACAAATCACCAGAGAAGCACGATTGTATGAAGACAACAGAGGTGTGAAGATTGGTGGAAGACTCATCAACAACATTTGCTATGCTGATGATACCACATTACTGGCTGAAAATAAAGACGATTTGAAACATTTGCTTCTCAAGATCAAGGAATATAGGGGTATGTTTACTAAACTGCGCTAATGTGCGCTAATGTGCGTTAATGTGCGCTGCGCGATGTTAGCGTGCGCTAAGGTACCTTAGCGCATGCTAATGTCGCTTTACGGGGCTCAAGTGCGCGGCGCGCTAATGTGCGCTAAAGGCGGGGAAATGCTCCCGGAGGGCGGAGGAAGACTCCCCAGAGGCGGAGAGAAGGGGTCAATGGGTGGAAAGTGGGAGGGGAGAGGCTCCCCGCACATTAACGAGGCTGAAATCCGAGGCAAAAAATACCGCGAGTGAAAACCTCGCGTTAGAGCCGATTTAAAGGGAAGAGAAACCATTTCTGTCAGCAATGTACAGCAAAACCAGGGAAACCTACAAAACAGTGATAGGTGTGATACATGTGCACGGAACAAAAGTGCAAATAAACATTGAAAATGACCCCAACAAAATAAAAGAAAAACATAACCAAGCTGGGCAATGGGGATAGTAAGGGGAAACATCAGAAAACACTCCCAAGAAAGCTCCCAAAAAAAGATATGAATTTTGGAAGGGTCTACGCTCCGTCCGCATACAAGGTGAATGATCCCACAGTGAAATAGCACTGATCAGGGTTACATCCTCCATTGGACAGGTTTCCTCTGGCATGCCCATGTTCCACAACAGCAGGGCGGGCATGTCTGAATGGGCAACTGGACAGATGCTGGGAATGGGGGTACAGAGGGCTGCAGGCGGCACATGCTGTGATACAGCTGGGGCACAGTGTGGACTAGGCAGATGCCTAGGTGGCACATAGGAATGCTGAAACTGTACAGCAGCCAGACAGCAACTGATGAGGGCCCAACATGGGCATGAGCGTGTCTATCACAGTGTCACAGGGGATAGTACCCAGCAGGTACCTCCAAGGGCACAGAACAGTGGCAGGTGGTGTTGGGGGGAAGTGTGGACGACTATGCAGGCACCCCGACCCCAGAACACGCACCATAGGCAGCTGCCTACCTGCACACTGGATGGCCTGAGATTGCGCACCACCAGCACCACCAGCAGAAGGGCATGCAGCATGTTGGCAGAGGGGTACTGGTGGTGGAGGGGGGCAGTGGCAGCTGCCCAGAGCAGACCATGGCCTAGCCCTGTGTAGGTGGGTGCCATGCACTGCAACAGACAGGCCCTGCCAGATGAACAGTCATGGTATCACCAGGGAATGCACTGTCTCTGTGGCAAAATGGTGGTGCAGTGCACACAACCAGTGTGTTTGGAGGCAGAAGGTCACAGGTTCAAGCCCCAGCTTGGGCTCCTGCCAATCCAGTCCCCACATTTTACCCACAACTAAACCATGATAGTACAGACGAACCTTTATTGCAGAGAACATAAGCATGGCTCAAACACCTCTATTTTACCCTACAGAGCACAGACACCAGAAACATGCGCATTACCTAGAGCAGAGTCCCCCAAATGCAGTCCTGGAGGGCCACAAATCATTCAGGTTTTATGCTGTCTCCAATATAAGGACATGTCAGCATGGTGGCAGAGGGGTACTGGTGGTGGAGGGGGCATGGCTGCTGCCCACAGCAGTCCAGGCCCAGTCCTGTGTAGGTGGCTGCCATCCACTGCAACAGACAGGTTCTGTCGGATGTACAGTCATGGACTCCCCAGGGAATATGCCATATTTGTGGCAACACGGTGGTGCAGTGCACACAGACAGTTTGTTCAAAAGCAGAAGGTCACAGGTTCAAGTCCCAGCTGTGGCTCCTGCCAACCCAGTCCCCTTATTTTACCCATGAAGAAAACATGGTAGTAAAGACTGAACCTGTATTGCTGAGAACAGAAACATGCCTCAAATGCATATATTTTACCCCATAGAGCACAAACACCATAAACATGTGCAGTACCTAGAGCAGAGTCCCCCAAAGGCAGTCCTGGAGTGCCAAGCACCATTCTGGATCTGTGCTGTTTCCAATACATATGTCTGTGCTGCATCTCCATGCACCGCCCCCATGGTATGCAGATGTATCTCATGCATATTCATTAAGGATAGCATGAAAACCCGAGCAGTGTTTGGCCCACCAGGACCGGAGTTTGGAGCCTCTGCCCCAGTGCAGCGGACAACAGGGGCAGACATGCCTGCACCCACAGGCCCCATTATCCAAAGCCACCTGGAGAGGCAGGGCTTCGGGCCCTGTTTCCTTCCCCGAATACTAGCACTTGCATAACCTAGCAATGCCACCCTACACCTGGGAATACGGTACACATCTATCAAAAGGTTGCCATGGGTAATGGTAGATAGCAATTCCTAAGTTAAGCACAATTTGCTGAGTGAGCTGCATCATAGCAATCGTTCAGATGTCTGTGGAGTGTGATACAGGTCCTGTGTCTGACAGTGTTTACCACCCTGGGGGTGACTCCTACAGTATTGCGTGCCATAACCATGCCTGCACTGTGCCCAGGACTGGTGTGGTGGCCAGGGCTGCCAGAGACCTCTATAGTTGCTTAATGCTGGCATAGGTGAGGGGAGTGTGTGTCTGTCTGTCCAGTGTGTGGTGGCTGCCAACACCCTCCTCAGCCCACACTGCTAGCACTGTTGCCAGTATCGGCCTGCCGATGTGCATAATGAGGAGCAAGGTACTGTGGGTATAGCCCAGACAGGGCGGCCTCACTCCATCCTATGGGTCCAAACAGCACCTTTCCTCCCCCTCCGCTCCCCTCCCCCTCCCCCCTCCACCCCCTCCCCCTCTCCCCCCTCCCCCTCCCTCTCCCTCCTCCCCTCCCCCCTCTCTCCCCTCCCCCCTCTCCCTCCCTCCCTCCCCCTCTCCCTCCCTCCCCCCTCTCCCTCTCCCCCTCTCCCTCCCCCCTCCCCCTCTCCCCCTCCCCTCCCCCCCTCCCCCTCTCCCCCTCCCCTCCCCCTCCCTTCCCCTCTCCCCCTCCCCCTCTCCCCTCTCCCCCCCCCCCTCCCCCTCCCTCCCCCTCCCTCCCCCTCCCTCCCCCCTCCCTCCCTCCCTCCTCCCTCCTCCCTCCCCTCCCCCCCTCCCCCTTCCCCCTCCTCCCCCCTCCCTCCCCCTCCTCCCTCCCCCCTCCCCCTCTCCTCCTCCCTCCTCCCTCCCTCTCCCCCCTCCCCCTCCCCCTTCCCCCCTCCGCCCCCTCTCCCTCCCCCCCTCCTCTCTCCCCTCCCCTCCCCCCTCCCCCAACAAGGCATTTGCACGGTTTACTGGGTTGTAAACCATGTAAATGCCTTTTGAATATCGGGCCCTCAGTGACTGACATTGTGAAAAGTATTTTCCACCTCTGTGGACTTTTCCTGGGGTAATTTGAAAATCTGTCAAAGTACCAATGCACAATTATAACTACTAAATTGAATGGATGCTTTTGAAAATAAAAATATATGCATGCAAGTGCAAGCTCCTCCCCAGCCCTTGCCTAAGAACCCATCTTCCAAACTGAGGCAAATTTAAACGTGTATGAACTCTATGGAGTTAATTCCATAATGAGCCGCGTACATTTGTGTAGCAAGGTGAGTCATCTATTTTAAATGACTTATGCGCTGGGATGAGAACATAGGCGCAGAGTGTAGATAGTCGAAGTGCACACATTAGATTCATGGCATATAGTTTTGGAGTGGGTGAACACAGAGGTAGTGCTTGGGTGGAACATAGGCTGAGCACAAATTTACATATGCAAGTTATCGAATGAGTCAGCAGTTTGAAGGCACTTAAAAAAAGTTATAGAACACTATACAGTAACTTATGCATGTCCTACAAATCTAGGTGCGGGCATTTACAGCGATTCGGTGTAAGTGGTCGCATCTAGATTTGTTGCATGTATTTCACCACTTACACCAAACACGTGTGTGACAACACGTGTGTGACAACACGCGTTGAACTAAGAGCCTCTTATAGAATTATCCCCCATGTGCTTAAGATTCCCTGCAGGCAACAAAGTGCTATTTTACCCACAGAAAGGCCTTTGAAAATTAGCATCCCTAGGCACAACAGTCCCAATATTCAAAGTGACGTGCGTTTAGTAGGTCATTTTAGGAAGTGCACCTTGATTAATGCAAATTTTTAAGTGCATATTCCATGCCTCTTTTATAAAGTAAGGTATGCATGTATGTTATAAAATAGGGGCTTAAGTTGTCAAAAAACAGATGTTGATTTAAGCCACAAGCATTTAGGCCAGCCCTTTGGCTAGTGTAAATGCCGGTGCCTAGATTTTTAAGAATGCACTCAAATTATTTTATAATTTACACATTTATCTTTGTGCTCTATCCACGTTGTACCCAAACGCCACTCTTGTACATTCCCACATGAAAAACATGCCATCATTGTGACACACATACTTTCAGAATAGTGACTGCATCAAATAGGCACGTAAATGCCCATTTACACATGGATATGTCTAAAATACCTAGATTTATATACAGAAACAAGCATGCAACTTATAAAATTATCCCAATAGCATCAACCAAAAAAAATGGCAATTTTATAAAAGGGTGCCATGGACAGGCGCCTACTGGTCTTTACACAATACTAGCGTAGGAGGAAGAAATCGTGTCTTCAGATAAAGCCCTAGAGCTGGTAAAATGCTCATGCCTAAGATTTCTAGCATATCCCTTTTATTCAAACCAATAGGTTATTCGATAAAACTTCTCAGAAGACCAAATCCAAATGAAAACGGCACTTATCTGGATAACCATGCGCGACGTGCACGTTTCGGGGGATTTGCAATGCCTGCCCTACACGATTTATGTCCGACAAAAAAAAAATTGTAAATTTGCTGAGGGATTCACGGGATCTAATTTTTCTTATCTCATTATATTGATCACCGTTTGGGTTTATAGAACTTATAAGATTTCTAGCATGCATGTAAATGATAGTATTTTATAATCTACGGTCATAGCTGTGCACTCTATCCACAGTCTGCTCAAACGTTGTCCCATGTACATCCCCACTAGCAACTGGACTTCTATACTGGTCAAATATTTTATAAGAGGCCATGAATGCAATTTTGTGGCCATATTCGCACAATAATGATGACAATACCAGGAAAGTAGATATGTATTTTGAATCTTAAAATATGCACCCCTAAATGTAAAAGGACCCCTTTTACTAAAGCCCAGTAAGTGGTTAATGTGCATTTTAACACGTGGCAACTGGCACCGGGAACAGTAACATGCAGTTGTTACGATGTACACTGTGGGTGCAGGAAGCACATTACCACTAGCACCAGGCTAATTGCTGCATGCTCAGCTGCAATGTGGCATTTAACGCAAGTTCAGGTCAGTAGGTAACACACATTTGCATTCGCCTCTGAGCGTTAACTGGTCATGCTCCGACTGCTAACGCGGAGGCTTTGCACTTAATGTGAGTCTGTTTTGCACATTAAGTGCAAATCCCTAGCAGGCTTTAGTAAAAGGGGCCTGAAGTTGCAGAATCAGGGCATATAACAATCTGGCATGCCCTCCATTCTGCTGCGGGGGATGTCCAGGGATCTGTATGGTAAGCCCTCTCTGCGCCCTGGCTATCCTGTCACCATGGCACCGGCACGTCCAGCCGGAAGAACCAAGTGCCCAACCGCATTGTAGAACCCATTCCCCGCCACCCAACCCTCGGTGGGGGCAGCTAGGACTGGGATTGAGCGGTGGAACACCTCCACGGTGGTGCAATGCCTAAGGGGGGCTGCAGGGATCAACCCTGCGCCCACCACATATTCCACCTTCGGGGTGGAATGAGGCAGGCATCCAGCGCTGCTCCGGGGGATGTACAGGGCTGTAACCTGAATAGGCCCTGTACATCTAGGTGCCTCGGCCTGCCCCAGCTCCACCCTTCCTCCACCTCCATCCCTCCCCCTCCCGCCCCCATCCAGTGCTCCCCACGCAAACTCTCTATACATGTGGGGAGTGCTGGGCTAGAATTCAGTCCCGGGCCTGTTCGCAGGTTGTACGTCCAACCCAGATGTACAATCCCGATATTTGAGCCTCTGAATCTACCCCATGGCATATAATGCCATAGCCGGTGTTTCTAAAAATCCGCTGACCACAGGAACTGAAAATTGTTCTAAATAATATTTTTGCATTCTCACAAACTGCACTAATCTTTAGCGTAGGGTTCGCTATGCGCTAAGCGCGCCACGCTATTAGCATTGGGCCCTGCGGTGAATTCTGTGCTAATAGGTTCATGTGATTGGGCAGGCACTGGGTAGGTTAGGGATTTAATGTGGGCATTGATGGCACATCACAGTTAGCAAAGGTGTTATAGGCATGTGCTAACTGCAAATGTTGCCATTAGCAAGGGTGCACTTAATACCTTCTCAAAGGATGGTGGTAAGTGCACTTACGTGCTCATTGGTGCAGTGCTCCCAATACTGTTAAATTACTCTACTGTAACCAACTCACTCAGAAGAAAACGGGAGGGTAATACTGTATTCTACTTTAACTTCAAAGGATGAGCTATGAAATCGTCTCAGACTTATCGGCTGCCTATTGCTGGAACTTTGAAAATTCAGGTAACCAGCGGCGCCTATTGGCATCAATGACTGATTTCAGCTCTTTTTTTAACTTTTTATACACCCCTCTCTCCACGTGTTATATATTTGAATCATAAGTCTCTGCTTATAGTAAAACAAACACTTAGCTCCTCCGTTGCTTCTCAGATTATATCTGCGTCTCTTGTGCTTTCCCAACGCCTCACATTCAACGTTGTTATCGCGTTTCTCTCTGTACTCTGAGGTTCATCAGGGGATCAAGACATTAGCCGAATATTTAACTAAAAAAGAAATCTTAATTAAAAACTTTTCATTCTACTGTTTGAGGTTCAAATCCTAAACAATATCGACTCTTATATGAATGAATCTAAAAACTATACCCCTACCCAAATTCAGCCAAACTTCCACACAGCGTATTGGATCGCTTCACAATCTTCTCAAAAGCGCGCTCCGGGATGTAGCATCACCCTTCCTTGAAAAAACGCAGCGCATGTGCAGAGTATAACCGCACTCTCCAATTTATATCCCTCCTTTCAAATTGAAAAAATCACTAGCAATTACATACAGTTTCCCCACTCTATTTCCATGTTCAATCCCTGTGGAGTCAATGTATTCAAACGAAAAATCCAACGTTGTTCTTTTATTATTAAAGTTTTTGTCAATGATTTACCACCCATCGGTGTCAGTACCTGTTCAATGCAGAAACAATTTAAATCATCAAAAATATGGTTCAGTTCCTGACAATGAGACACTAGTGGTGCTGATAACACTCCATGTTTTAAACGACTTCTATGTTCTATTAATCGTGTTTTAAATGGCCTGTTAGTTTGACCTATATAGAACAGATTGCAAGGACAGACAATCGCATAAATGACATTATGGGAATTACATGAGGTCTGCTGTCTCAACAAATACTCTTTTTGATGGCAGGTAAATTTGTTTAATTCCACAGTAACCGGGCAGATGGAACAATGGCCACATCTATGGTGTCCTGCAGTTTCCACTTTGCTAGATGTTTGCGATAATGGCCTTAAACTTGTCGGGCTTAATCTATCCTTCAAGTTCATGTTTCTTCGCCACACACATCTAATAGTCTTCTGAGTCAAACTCGGTATTGTGTGTAAAACTTGGAGATGTTTCGTCACAATTTTCTTTATTTTAAAACTCAAGGGTGAATATTGAGTAATAAAATTAATGACATTGGGATCTGCTTCTTCCTGATTTCGTGATGTCTCTAACAACATTCCCCGATCATTATAGAGCGCACGACGATATGCTCGTGCTATGGTCTTACTGGGATATCCCCGGGTTTGAAAATTGTTAGCCAAAATCTTCGACTGTTGCTTAAAATCTTTCATTTCTGAACAGTTCCTGCGATAACGTAGGAATTGAGAAAAGGGTAAACCCTCTTTCAATCGAAGTGGATGAGCACTTTGGTAATGCAGTAGTGTGTTCCTATCTAAAAAAAGAGCTGAAATCAGTCATTGATGCCAATAGGCGCCGCTGGTTACCTGAATTTTCAAAGTTCCAGCAATAGGCAGCCGATAAGTCTGAGACGATTTCATAGCTCATCCTTTGAAGTTAAAGTAGAATACAGTATTACCCTCCCGTTTTCTTCTGAGTGAGTTGGTTACAGTAGAGTAATTTAACAGTATTGGGAGCAATTCGATTACTCTGGAAATCAGACCCATAATTTTTATACATTGGTGCAGTGCAGCATGCTACCAACATGCTAATGACAGGGACATGTGCACACATCCCTAAAAAGTTGGCATAGGTCGTCATGCTCAAGTGCGCATAATGATGCATCCTTTGGCAAATGTGTCCCTATGTGAACCTTCTTTTTAATGCAATTTTTCTCTTTTGGATCAGTGCCTACTTTTTCTTTCTATTCAAATGTGGTTATATTATATTATTTGAAATTCTTATAGCTTTGTTCTTCCAGATGCATGTTAAATCCCATCAGGGTTTCTTTTGAGAACCCACCTTATTGGATGGAATGCCCTTGATGCACTGGATCCTTTGTGATCTTCCTATCTTCTGCTTCATCTCTATTCACGATAGTAGGTCTGCTTGTAAGTAGTGGATCAGTCAATGGTATATTATGGATAGGGCAAAGCTCACTAAAAGGCTTCATTTACTCTGTTTTATCCTCTTCCTTGTCTATGGGGAAACAGCAGAGCAGGTGTAAAAGGTCAATGCAAAAGAGGAAGACCAGCAATGAGATGGATCGATACAATAACAGCAGCTATGGGTGCCACTCTGTCAACAATGAGCCACCTAACTGAAGACTGAACACAGTTTAGGACAACTATCCATCCCACAACAGTCCCATAAAAATGCAGAATTAGACATCATGGGAGTCATTTTAGAAGTCCTATTTGTGCTTTAGACATCCACAAATGGGCATAGCAACCTCTACAGAGCCATTTTAGAGCTGGCTCTGGGGATGTCCCCAATGGGAGGATATCCAAGTCGGAATGGGGGCATGGTGGAGGCATGGCCAGGGTGTTCCCAGGATCCTGAAGGTCCCCACCTGATCTCAGAAACATCCTGGACGTCTGGCATTGCTTCTAAGTTTAGACCTAAGCCAGGCATCTGAAAAAGTGCTTACTCAGCACAATGTCAACAATAGCAGCAGTGAGCTTTGAACCCTGGATGCCCTGTTCCTAGCCCACTACTCTAATTATTAGGCTATCCTAAATGTCCAGGTACAGAAATGGTTCTGGGGATGACTATGTAGATGCCCCCACAGATGTCCATATCGGACACGTCTACGTTTGTAAAATCGTGTGTACACCTGGACATGCCTGCATTTTTTTAAGACATTCTAGCTTAGACATCCTAGATTATACTTAGACGTCCCATCTAAAATCCCCTCCACACTTCTAAATATTAAACTTTGTTTTGTATTCATGTGTGGGCCTGCTCTCCCTGCAGGTAAAAGAATGTGCTGATTGCTCTTTGAGTTTGTCTGGCTGTCAGGTGTCTATTGTTTTGCATTAACTACTGCTGCTGTTTGCCACACCTCAGAAGCTCCTGACCTAGGAAACCACCTAGTCTTGCCTGATGGTTACCCCGCTCCTGGGAAACAGCTCAGTAAAAACTCAGCATACTCTACATATTTGTAGTTATGAGTGTTGGTACATTTATAAATGCGTGTGCACTTCCTTATATTCAGACTGAGCCAACCTTGCAGTATTAGTTTTTAACCCTGTATAATGCATATGTACAAATGACCCATATATAGATACATAACGTGAGCTAAAAGCTTCATAGGTGCTTCACACATTCCTTTTAAAATCCCCATCTGGCATGAATTTCAGACAGCTCTAATGCATTAGAAATTATTGCTTTCATTAGCGCTCGTGAAATCTGACAGATCCTGATGGATGCCACTTCCCTCTGCCAGCTGAGACATTTTCATAGCACCTGGTGAGCTGGAAAGGCTTAATAGAGACTTCCGCACCTGATCCACAGTTAACACACATCAGTGTCAATAAGATAAAAGCAACAGTTTATGTATCGTTACCCTCCACCATTGCTGACGCCTATATAGCAGTCTTACTGTTTGAATGATTTTATGCCACAGTTTCTGGATAAGATTCTACAGTGAGTCTCAATTCAAAGGAAGAGAGATTTGACGTGGTAAAAATCTAGTCCCCTTCCTCCCTAGCGGCACCTACTCGGTAGATCACTTTAACTAGCATCTGCATCACCATTTTGACTTATGGGAGGTAACTTTATAAGGAGCTTTAATGTTACCTGCCATCAATGCACTTAAGTCATGTAGGGCCTGATTTTCAGCTGGGTGGTGCTATGCACCACATCGGCACATAGCCCGTCCACTTCCTGCCAAACCGGGATTTTCCATGCCGGGGTCATATGTGGCCCCGCATCAAAAATCCAGGTGTCGCAGCACAGCTAGGTAGCCGCAGAAGCTACCCGTAGCACCGATTTTTGATGCTACATGGTTAGCCCCAGCGCCTTAAAGATTGGCAAAGTTTTCCCACCCCTGTCTTTAAGGCGCAGAGTGCTAATTGCGTAGCATCGAGAATCGGTGCTATATGGGTAGCGCCATGGCCCGCCTCCGCTCTGCCCTGGAATGCCCCCAACATGCCCTGATGCTAAGCGGATAGCATCTGGGCGTCTTAGGAACATATCTGGGATTTTCGAGTGTAGGTACCCTTCGAAAATTCTGGATAAGGCATTTACATGGGTAACTAGGGAAGTTACAAGTGTAAAAGCTTTCGAAAATTGGACCCATCTATGACGTTCACACGCGGATGGGCCTTTACACATGTACTTGTGGCCTTTATGCATGTAGGGCCCGATATTCAGCAAAGGCAGCTAGCACTGTTAAAGCAGCTAGCTGCTGCCACTGAACCTTAAACATGGCGTATTCAATTCCGGAACCATATCCCAGTTGCCTGGATTGCCAAAAACCTAACTGGGCAGTGGAAATATTGAGAAGCTGCCAGGTGAGCTTCTGCAGCAGAAGTTAGGCCAGCCTTTACTGAGCTATCTTTGGCCATGTGTTGATAACTGGGCAGCAGCTCAATATCACTGCCCCCCGGTTATTGACAGGTGCCGCCCCCGGCATGCCCTGATTCTAACCGGTTCGCATCGGGGTGTGCAGCAGCAGAACCCATGGATATACAGCTGAATATCCAGGACAAGCACATTAACAAAGATAGCAGGTCTGCTAACCATGATAATCCCTTTGAATATCTATAAATATGCATGTCAAGCCATTGGTGCACACTTGAGGTGTTGGTGTGCACAGGGGCAGAGCATGGGCTAAGCGCAAATGTAAATTCCTAAGTTATATAATATGTATATAATATAAAATATAATCTAAAATTCCTAAGTTACATGCATGTTCTTTAAAAATCTAGGCGGGGGCATTTATGCCAGTCCTAGGGCTGGTGTAAGTGATCACTCCTAGATTTTATGCGCATTTTTGACCACTCTCTCTCCATACAAAGATTCGACTTGTCCAGGCCATGGCATTTTCAATAACATCATATGGATGCAAATGTTGGACAGTGAAAAAGATAGACAGGAAGAAAATTGATGCCTTTGAATTAAGCTGCTGGCGACGAATACTGTGTATACTGTGGACTGCCCCAAGAACAAACCAATCACTACTAGAGGAGATCAAACCTAAGCTTTCCTTAGAAGCTCAGATGACAAGACTTTGACTTTCATACTTTGGATATATCATGCGAAAAGAGAGATCTTTGGAGAAAGACATAATGCTTGGCAAGGTAGAAGGTCACGGTAAAAGAGGAAAGCCGGCAATGAGATGGATCAATACAATAACAGCAGCTATGGACACCACTCTATCAACAATGAGCTGCTTGGCTGAAGACCGAACAAAGCTTAGGTTAACTATCCAGAGGCTCACCAGGAGTCGACGCCGACTCAACGGCACTTAGCAACAACAACATTCTGTATGTCCTAATTAGCATTAAACATTCAATATAACTAAAATCCTTATGACATGAAAATTATTCTTTTAAAACATTATATAATACGCATTCGCCCCAGGCATATCAAGGGGTATGTTTACTAAACTGCGGTAATGTCACTCGCGTTAGGTTCCATGGTAAAGGTACAGATGCCCATATAAAGGCATGGGTGATGCATCATTACAGCAAGCCGTATCAGCTAACGCATGTTACAAGGCGCCTTCGACTAACACGCGTTACAGGGCGCCCTACAAGGCACCTTACAAGGCACCTTGTAAGGCGCCTTGTAAGGTGCCCTGTAAGGCGCCCTGTAAGGTGTCCTGTAAGGTACCTTGTAAGTTGCCCTGTAAGGCACCTTGGAAGGTGCCTTATAAGTAAGGTGCCTTGTTAGGTGCCCCATAAGGTGCCTTGTAAGGTGCACCATAAGGTGCCTTGTAAGGTGCTTTGTAAGGTGCCCTATACAGTAGGGCTCCTTAGGCTAAGCGCCGTATTAGGCACCCCTGGACAAGGCACCTTAGAAGGTACCCTGGGTTACGGAACAATAGGTTAAGGTGGCCTAACAAGGTTATGGTGCCCTAGGTTAGTGTGGCCTAAGGGCTGCAAGGTGCTTCAGGATGACATGCATGACCTGTGAGGAACAGAGACAGATGTAGTCCTAACACTAGATAGAGCACTCAGGAAAGGCAATGAACAGGTGAGTGAAGGAGGGAGAGCTAGGAGCCACTGGACCTGCCATATCTGCGGGCATCCCATGGGGCTGCCAGTACTGATGACAAACATGGTGGGGGCAACTGTATCACAGCACAGGGTGTTGGCAATGTAAAGTACTGGAAAGACAGTTGGTGGAAGACGATGGGAATATGTGTCCCCAGTGGAGGCGGATGTGGCAGGATAGTTACAATGATGGGTGGACAGAAGAGTGGTGGTGCCATGAAGATCAGGCACAGGTGAGGCAAGCATGAAGAGGCGCAATGCAGGAAAGGGTACCAGTGCAGGACATGGGGTGGCAGCCTGCACAGGAAGACAGGACTCTACGCAGCTGAAAGAAGCAGATAGATGGACTGAGGGATTGTTGGGAACTGTGGTGAGGGTAATATGGGCTGGCAGCACGGATCTGTTACAGGCATGCAAAATATCTGAGTTGGACAAGCATGAAAAGAGAGAACAATAAGGAAATGAACCCATGACCACTGTTTAGAATGTCATTGTACTAACCAGTAGGCTGTACCTCTATGGCGTGTTGTACAGCAATGGCTGGGTACATAAGGACTGCAGGTCACCGCACAAACTGTCTGTTCTGAGCGCCAGGATAGGGTAACCCCACTAGTACCCATGATGCAATGCACATGCTGAATAGCTGTCTACAGCTGATCAGCAAATGGGGTCTGCACCTCTCTGGTATCTCAGCTTGGAAAGATGAACTGACAGTACGTAATACTGGCACAGAGTAGCTACAGACCATGCCATTGTGCAGGTTCTGTATTCTCCCTGAGGGATAGGATGGGTGCCCAGCACTAGGTCCGCAGTACCTGTGATGCTAGAGATAGGCCCTGCTGTACATCCCCATTACTACCAGTGTGTGACAAGTGTTCTTTGCAGTCCATTTTTATCCTGCAGTCTCATGTGGCCCTCTGGGAGCAGACACCACCCAGATTAATGTGTACCCTGTGTTAGGGTCTGGCTGACATGGGTACCTGTTATCAGGGCAGAGGAGTTTCTAGACTTGCATGAGGTTTGTGTAGCAGTGCCTCTATAGGTCAAAGTGATATACACTATATACCCCAAAGGGCCCACAATCACCCTTTTTTATAGGTAAGGGACAGGTGCCCGAGCCCCGGTGAAGTGTCTTCCATCTTGCTGGTATAAGACAGCCCTCCAGAGTCAGGTGGGCCAGAGCCATACCTGTGACTGGGGCAGTGGCAGACAAGCAGTAATGCTAGGGTTAGGTCTGGAAAACTTCAACTGCCTCACACTACAACCTGCCATTCACCAGCAGATGGCACAGTCAGACTGCATCTGCAGCACCCTACAAGGTGTACTAACCATGCACTGACTAACTGCAGACAGTCCACAGTGCATACTCGCAAAGGAACTGTATGCACCAAACCAGTATCTCTGTGATTAGAGCCACAAAACTGGGAACACAAAAGTATCACTGGTGGCAAATAGTGTAAAGCGCTATGTGGGAACCTAGACATGCCATGCTCACTGCTCGGTCAGAGTGAGTGCCCTCCCAGCATGCCATGCTGTGGCCACCCTGTCCATGCAGGTGGTGGTTGGGCACTACAGTGTCCTAGCCATTGCCCCACACCCTGTGAAGATGCATCTTGGCCAATCCACCCTGTCCGGGCCATACCCACAATACCTTTCTCCTCATTATGCACATATTCAGGCTAACGCTGGTAACAGTGGGACAGTGTGGGCCCGGTGAGGTGTGAGCAGCCACAAAACAATGGATAGACATACACACACACATTCCTATTGCAGCATTGTGCAAAGATAGGGGTGGTTGGCAACCCTGCCCGCCACACTGGTCCTGATCACAGTGCTGACATTGCTAAACTGTGCAGGAGGTAGTAGTAGTGCTCTGGTGATAACTGCAGCTCAGCCTGACTCTCCATGCATCTTTGGATTGTGGAGCCTGTGTGAGTGGGTGTTTGTACCCCTGTTTGCTGCTGCTTTGGGCTTTCCATATGTTGCTGTGGTATCTGCATTGTAGGGTAAAACATAGGGACATGCTCTGCAGGAACCACAGCTGGGGCTTGAACCTGTGACCCTCTACTTCTGGACACACTGGCTGGGTGTACTCTACCACATTGTTGCCACAGATGCAGGGTGGTCCCTGGGGCTACCTGTACTTTTCCTCAGCCAGACCTCTTATGTTGCACTGCACACCATGTACTGGTAAGGGCATGGCCTAGGTCCACTACAGGCAGGTGCCACTGCCCCCTCCAGCATGGTCACACCCCTCCCTGCCATGCTGATATGACCATATGCTGTTGGTGCTGATAGTGCGCAGTCTCAGGCCATCCACTGTGTGGGTAGATGGTCGCCTAGGGAGCAGGGCATGGGGCATACATGAGCATCCTCACATCCCCCCCATCACCGCCTACCAATAGTCTGTCCCTTCTGCTTGGGGGAGGGTTGGCTGGGGGGATGTCAACTGTTAGCTCGGGTGGACCAGGTAGATGTAGGTGGATTGTGTTTGGCCTTTGTCAGCTGCTGTCATGCTGATTTCCAGTTTCTATGTTCCTATGTGCTACCTAGGCGCCTGCCTAGTCCACCCTATGCCCCAGCTGTCCCCGCTACATGTCCCGCCTGCAGCCCCCTATGCCCCACTTGCACCATCGCCATAGTGGCCTTTCATACTTGGGCACTATGCTGTTGCTGGAAATGGAGCACTACTATCACGATTCTTGGTCTCCCTGTCTATGCTGTACATTGCTGACACTGAAATGGTTTCTCTCTCCTGCAAATGTGCATCTAACAGCAGGTTTTCATTTGCGGTAGGATTCAGCCCTTCAGTTCAGCGCGTTAGTGTGCAGGAAGCCTCTCCCCGCCCACTCCCCGCCCATTGACCCCTTCCCCCGCCCTCTCTCCACCCTCTGCGGTGTTTACCGCGGCCGGGAATGTTAACGATTGTTAGGTAACTTTAACGCGCGTTAACGTTACATACCGCGCGTTAACATTACCTAACGATCGTTAATGTTACCTAACGCGCGGTCTGTAACGTTACCGCAGTTTAGTAAACATGCCTCATAGAGTCTATACACTAACTAATGGTTCAGGAAAGGCAATAAGTACAACAAATTGAACACTAGTAATATCAGGTAATAGAGCACTTCCCATACCTACAAAAAGAAACTAATTTGAATCTGCTACATAAGGAAAATCACAATATTGAAATAATTACTTAAACTGAGGATTACCATACCCAAAATAAAAATCAGCATGTACAAAAATCACAGTGCTACAACATATCTCTATTTTTCACTTAAACTGAATCAAGAAAATTTTCAAAAAAAAATGCACCTCTTATCTCAAAACCAAAATTCATAACTCAAATACAGAAAAACAAGTGAAATGACCTTAAGACCCAAGAGTGAAAACAACAAAACAAATGTGCTTAGTTTTTACTCTTACAATGATAAGAGAACAGGCATTTCAGACATCAACTTGCAAGTCTGGTGAAATATGGCTCTGCCTTACTAAAGAAAAAAATCAGCATATGCAAACACAACAATTAATTACCAAGTCAGGCTGTTTAAATCTTTTACAACCAGAAAATGTTATCCTTTTAATACTGTCACAAGGTAGACCTAACGGAACCTGAGAAAATGCAGATCAGCAGGGATGATCAGGGAAGAGATGACAGCGTAAACAGAAAACTGTCAGATGGTTGCTATAGACAACCAGGGCACACGTGGATAAGGGCTAGGAAGACACACCCAGATAGCAAGCAAAGGGAGTTTGCATTGCCTGATAGGAATCAGCTGGGTGGAGGTGGAGCCCAAAGACACAGACATAAAACACGCTCACAAATAGTTAGAGAAGGAGAGGAGGTGAGCCAACAAGGGTCACAGCAAGAGAGACAGCAGCAAGGCCAGCTGAAGCTGGGGAAAGAATGGAACTGGAATGAAAGAGAGAGAGAAAGAAAGAATGAACTATTGGATCAGCAGAAGAACCAACACGAAGGTCTGAGTGAGTCCCTAGACCTGTGTGAGAAGTGTGAAAATCAGCAGCCAGATACTGTGTGTATGCGTGGAGGGCAAGAGAGACGTAGGAGATCTTCCATAAAAGGTAACAAAGCAGTAAATGCTAATAGAGGCTGTTTCCTACCTGAGTGGGTAAAACCCCGAAGTAACAGGAAAAGCCAACATAAAACAAGCTTAAGAGAAACAGAGAATAACTTCTTCCCTTGTGCTAGAAGCTTTAAAAGAAGAGAAGTTTTCTTACCTGAAGAAGCTTGTGATTTTGCTAGCAAGTTTAAACTCCCAACCTGTGATAAGGTTCCGTCTCGAGCAGTGCAATCCAGGGCAGCTGTGTTGCAAGGGCTAGACCCGAGCAAGCTCAGAACATACCACAAATGCTCTAGTAGCAGAGCTAGTGAAGGTTTGAAATATCCTTTTGGTTACCAACAGGGGCAGAGCTCCTATGAGCCCCATTCAAAACCTTATGGTATTTCCCAGCAAGGCATTTGTGCAGAGGGACAGAGCAACTTCCTGTTTGACGGAGCAAACCAGCCTTATCCCTGTGAAACAGCTGATCCTAGAATTAAGGGTTCAGATGAATATGAATTAATGGAATGTGAGAATTCAGATATACCAGTTGTTCCTGAACCAATGGACTGTTCATTATCTGTGATTGACCCAGAGTTCTCTCTAAGGTAAATGGTTGAAGATAACCAGAGTTTAAAGCAGTAGAAGTGAGCTGTGCTGTAGCAACAAAAGAAAAGGCTGTATTAGGAACAGTGAGGCTGTTTAATTCTTTTCTTTTGTTTGTATTTAAAAGCTGAAGTAAGCTATTTTTGTTACATATTTAATTTATGTTATATGCCCGAAGTGGTCTGTTATTTGTTTTGCCAAGAAAGAGAAAAAAACCTCGTGGACGGGGAATAAAGCCCTAATTTGGAATTGAAGTGTGTTATGTGGTTCATATAATAGACAGGTACAACTACCACTCTCAGAGGGCCAGGCAAGGCTGCCTGCAGTACTGACAGAGCCAAGAGGAGGAATCATCAGGCAATACCTGACCCCACCGATAGGGCCCCTGGGGGTATGACAATACACAAAGTCAGAAAAGCAAACAAATGAATCTATATATACCTTCTCTTCTAATACAAACCACTTATGTTTTTTCTGAGACTTTTTTTACATCTCCCACCATGTAAGGACGAGTCACTTAGGACTAGTGTGCAGTCCGCTAAATCATTGACTGCCATTTCATATGTCAAACATCAAAGCTCCTTTGAAAAAACCCCTCCTGAAGGAAATAATAGTGCTTCACCACTAGTCATTGAATACCATCGTACTTCAGAGTTTCAGAATTCTGTAATATCACCATGTTTGCACACATACATACAATAAGATGGACCGCCTCTCTTAAATGCTAAAGTCCTAAAGTACTTCATACTCACAGTCCTTTATCTTTATCTTTATTTAAACACTTGATAGACCGCCCAGGCTGGAGCATCAGGGCGGTGTACAATAACAAAAATGACAGCCGCTGGAAAATGAAGAAAGAAAGGAACGCCAAAAAACAATAGGACAGAGAGAGACAGTGAAAAGGATCCTCCTTACTTGCCTTGCCTTACTTTGCCTTGAATGAAGAGAAAGGGAGATCCTGGCGTGGCACCAACTGAATGCTTGTGCTACTCCTAACCAGGCTCACCAGGTAGCAAAATCCAACCTCAGCTCTTTGGCTCCAATTCTCTAAATTCAAGCAAGGAATGAAATCACATATACACAGAAAATTATATCAGTAATAGTGGTGCAACCCGCTGAACTACTGAAAGATCTATGAAGAGTAGTTGGCCACTGCCAGCAAACGGTGCTTGCAAAAATAATTAGTAAAGCCTTACTCTCTGTACATCTTTTTATTGAGACCTAGCAAGGGAAAATAGTGTCACATAGCTTTGGCTAATTTACAGGATGCTTGTAATCCTTTTTCTATCTTGTCAAATGAAGGATATGTATAAAGACTTCTTCCAACAAGAATGAAGTTCACCTATGGACCAGATGTGCCTAGGACTCTGAAGCAAAGTGAAGCAAAAGACGTTCCCCACTATTTATTTATTTATTTAACTATGCTTATATACTGTTTTTCACTGGGTCAAAGTGGTTTACATTGAACAGAAACAGTTTTTACAGGGAACAGATAAATAACTAAATACATAGAACTGGATAACATTACAGTAAACAGTTAAACATTATTAAGTATAACATGTAACATCATAATTACATAAAATATATGTTGGCTAAACCATTTTCAACCATCAAACTATATACAATTAGAATAGCTATACATTGTGGTATGTTCTTTAACTATTTACAGATCTGGGTTCTGTTATGTGTGTGTTAGTCGCACTTTATCGCGTTTATGGGTAGGTTAGGTGATAGGTTCAAAGTGTTTGGTGAATAAGTGGGTTTTCAAATGTTTGCGGAAAGAAGGAAGGTCAGTGATGCTCCTTAGAGTGTCAAGTAGAGAGTTTAAAAGGGATGGTGTGGCAAGTTCAAATGCTCTTTGGCAGGTATGTTGATTGAGCTTTGTTTTAGATTGTGGTATTATAAGTTTGTTGGATGTGGTGGATCTTTGTGGCCTGTTTATGGAGACCTTCTGAAGGAGGGATTGTAGGAGGGCGGGGGTGTGTGAGTGTAATGCTTTGTGTGTTAGCAGCAAGGTTTTATTTCTAATTCTGCTTGTGAGGGGCAGCCAGTGCAGCTGCTTTACAATAAGGGTAATGTGGTCAAACTTAGTAGCTTTCTGGATTGTGCGTGCAGCTGTGTGGAGTGCAGATTGGAGGGGGAGGAGGGTGGCCTGCAGTAGTTCTTGGTAGATATTATTGCAGTAGTCAGCATGACGGAGAGTAAAGGTTTGGGGTGCTGAGTGGAAGTCTTCTGGTGTAAGGAGCGGACGGAGTCATTGAAAGATCTTAATTTTGAGGTATATATTGTGTTGGCTGTTTTTTTTATATGAGTTTTGAAGGAAAGTTGTTGGTCAAGAGTTATTCCTCGATATTTTAGCTCTGGTTGAACATTTATCTTGATGTTCTTTAGTGTGATTGTGGTTGGTGGGGTGAATGAAGGATCTCTTGTAATAAACATAGCTTCAGGGTTTTTTTTAGTTTATTGATAGGTTGTTCGTTGTGAGCCAGTTGGAGACTTCTTTGAAGCAGTTCTGGATTTGAGTGTAAATCGGTTGTTTGATGAGTAGTGGACAATATAGCATGATGCCATTAGCATATATGTGGAAGTGGCTCATGTGTTTTTTGATGATTGAGCAGATGGGTTGGAGGTATATGTTGAAAAGGGGTGCGGAGAGTGTGGAACATTGAGGTACATCTTGAATTTGTTTGTATTTGTTAGAGGTGCTCATGTCTATTTTTATCTGTTGGTGTCTGTCAGTGAGGTAAGATTGAAACCATTTGAAGACTGTGTCTCTGATGTCATATAACTGCAGTCGCTAGAGGAATAGGCCATGGTTGACTATATTGAATGCTGCAGATATGGCTAAGCATATCATTAGGCATGTTTTTGAGCGGTCTTGTATCCCTTGGATTAGACTGTCGATAAGTGATGTCATTAGAGTTTCCATTCCATGCAGCGGTCTGAAGCCGTGTTGTTGTGGATTAAGTAGACAGTTTTCATTGATATGGTCTTGGAGCTAGAGTTGCATGGTTTTCTCAATGATTTTTGCTAGAAATGGGAGACTAGTGATGTGCCTATAGAATGCGGGGTCTGAGGGGTCATAGGGGTATGTTTACTAAACTGCGTTAGTGCAAATTGCGTTAGGAGCCGCGTTAGTGAAAGTCAAAAAAGGACATGGGTGGGACATCGTAACGACTAATGCGCGTTCCAAAAACTAACGAGCTTTACAGGGCGCCGTGGCGCGTTACTGCGCGTTAATCATATGAAGGCGTACAGACACAAATCATTGAAACAGAGCTGTAGCACAATGGTTAGTGTACTCACCGCTGTTACAGGCAGCTTGGGTTCGAGTCCCCAGTGTGCCTAACACAGAATGCTGTCCCAGGCAGCACCCTGTACATTACAGAGGGAATGAGGAGGCATGTTTTTCTTTACGTTCAGTAGTTGTTACTGAAACACACTCTCGCAGTGCGCGTAGTCATGTGCGTGGTTACAGGCGCAGCTACGTGCGTACAATCGTGCGTGGGTACGTGTGTTTTTACCAGCGTGGGCACCTTATAGTACAGACACTTTAGGGTGTCTTGCACCTATGCACTATGCTAACAGATGTACGTGTGATGGCCTATGGTTTATCAGAGCCTGTGAGCAGGCGCTGGATCTTCCCAGGGTTGGATTGTGCCAGTCACACCCATGATGCACTGCACATGCAAATCAGCTGTCCACAGATACACACCATGGGGAATGCACCCCCACAGCACCTCGGCCTGGTAGGGGGAAGTGACCATGTGCACCCCCACAGCACCTCGGCCTGGTAGGGGGTACTGACCGTGTGTTGTACTGGCACAGAGTAGCTACACACCGTCACATTGTGCGGGTACTGTGCTCACAGTGAGGCGCCCAGCACCAGGTCCACAGCACAGTCCATGGCTGAAAGAGGCCATGGCGCAGGTCCAAAGCAGTGTTAATGTGCGAGATAGGTAGTTTCTGCACAAACACCTTGCAGTCAGGTGTAGCCCCCATGGACCCCTAGGTGGCCCATGTACCCCCCCCCCCAAGTGCCAAGGGTGGCAAACAGGGTCTCCTAACAATAAATCCACCTTCTACCTCCCTGCAAAGGTGGCAGTAGAGAGGAACATCAACCCCAGTTCTGGTGAGGAACAGACACCCCACAGGGCAGGCACTGCAGCTCTGTACGCAGACAGACATCAGGCCTGGATATGGTAAGCTGCACCCCACCACTATCTGATATTCTCCTGCAGCAAGCCATCAGCCACTGCACGCCACTCCATCAAGACACATACCAGCTGCAAACAGTCTGCTAGTTAGTCCATAATGCATGTGCCCAGTGGAGATGCATGCACCCAGAACTGGGATGTCAGCATACACAGCAAGCAGATCAATCAGTGACTGGGCCCCAAAAGGAAACCCATATCTATCACATGAGAGAAATACTATATAGCACTATGGGGGTGCCTAGCCATGCTGTGGTCACTGCACAGTCAGGGTGAGAGTGATCTCTCAGCAGGACATACTGAGGTCACCCTGTCTGTGTAGGTGGTGGCCGGGCACTAAAATGTGCCTGTCACTGCCCTATGCCCTGTGCAGATGCACCCTGGCCAGGCCACCCTGTCCGGCCTATAACCATGGTACCTTGCTCCTCATTATGCACATTGGCAGCTCAATACTGGCAACATTGCTGGCAGTGTGGGCTGTGGAAGGTGTTTGCAGCCACCACACACTGGATAGACAGACAGCCATCCCCACACCTATGCCAGCATTGTGCAACTATAGAGGTGTTCAGCAGCCATACCCACCACACCAGTCCTGGGCACAGTTCAGGCATGGATATGGTACGCAAGACTGTTGGGGGTCACTCCCCATGGTGGTACGCACTGTCAGAGACCAGACCTGCAGCACACACCGCAGACATCAGAATGCCTGTTTTGGTGGAGCTCACTGAGCAAACTGTGCTTAATGTAGGAATTGATATCTGCCAGTTATCACAGGAAACGTTTGATAGGTGTGTACCATATACTCAGGTGTAGGGTGGCATTGCTAAGGTATGCAACTGCTAGTATTGGGAGATACAGGCAGGGCCCAATGTCCTGCTTCTCCAGGAGGCATTGGCCAATGGGGCCTGTGGGTGTGTCTGGCCCTGTTGGCTGCTGCTTTACGGCAGAGTTCCCCAACTCCAGTCCTGGTGTTCCAAACCTGTTCGGGCTTTCATGCTGTCCCTCATAAATATGCATGAGCTACATCTGCATACCATGGGGGTGGTGCATAGATATGCAGCACAGGCATCTTTATTAGAGGCAGCATGGAACCTGAATGGTGTGGGGCCCTCCAGGACTGCAATTGCGAGCCTCTGCTCTAGGTAATGCGCCTGTTTCTGATGTCTGTGTTTGGTGTGGTATAATATAGGCGTATTAACCATGCGTCTGTTCTCTGCAATAAAGGAGTGTCTGTACTATCACTGTTTAGTGGTGGGTAAAGCTATGGGGACTGGATTGGCAGGAGCCCCAGCTGGGAGTTGAACCTGTGACCCTCTGGTTTTACAGGCACTGGCTGTGTCCGTTGCACCACACTGTGGCCACAGAGACAGTGTAGTCCCTGGAGATAGGAAGATCGGCCTGACGGGTCAGAAACCCTGCTCTGCACAGGTTTACTGTGGGCTCATTTACCGTGTATGGGGACAAAGGTGCAAATACACCTCAAAAAAGACCTCGTAAAAAGGGGCAAACACCCATAACCAAGCTGGGCAGCAATGATATCATTGGGCAACATTACAAAACACTCCCAGGAAAGCTCCATTACAATGAAATGATCTTTGAAAGGGTCTACGGAGCGTAGACCCTTCCAAACATCCTTTCTTTTTTTGGTGCTTTCCTGGGAGTGTTTTTCATTGTTGCCCATTGCTATCACTGTTGCCCAGCTGAATTATAAGTTTTACACTGTTTCTTGTGGTCATTTTTAACGTTTTATGTGAAATGTTGGTCTGTGCACATGTATCACACTGCTCACGTTTTGTAGGTTTCCCCGGTTTTGCTGTACATTGCTGACGTAAATGGTTTCTCTTCCCTTTAATATGCCTTTAACGACAGGTTTTCGTTCGCGTTGGAATTGAGCTCAGGAATTCAGCGCGTTAGTGTGAGGGGAGCCTCTCCCCGCCCACTCTCCGCCCATTGACCCCTTCTCTCCGCCCACTCTCCACCTTCTGCGCTGTTTTAACGCGCCGCGGGACTTTACGATCGTTAACTACGGTTAACGCGCGTAGTATGACGTTAACGGTCGTTGGCGCGTCAGTACGCGCATTATACCACACTTACGATCGTTAATGTCGTACAACGCGCGTTATTCACGTTTACCGCACTTTAGTAAACATACCCCATAGTAACATAGTAAATGACGGCAGATAAAGACAAGTATGGTCCATCTAGTCTGCCCAGTAAGATGGCTAGGTGCACCTGCCACTCCGTGCAGGCCACCCCTCCCCATGTCTTTGTTTTAGGGGTGAACCCACCGCTCCGTGTAGGACACCCCTGTATGTTGAGAAATTAGTTAGTTAAGTTTATTTTGATTTTATCATGTTGCTGTAAAGGGGTACACGGTGTCTGTCCCATGCCATTTTGAATTCTGTCACTGTATTTGCCCCCAACACTTCCATCAGGAGGGCATTCCAAGCATCCACCACCCTTTCAGTGAAAAAGTATTTCCTGACATTGCCTTTCAATTTACCCCCTTGCAGCTTCATGTTATGCCCTCCAGTTTTACAGCTTCCCCATCTTTGGAAGAGGTTTGTTTGTTCATTATTTCTCTTTAAGTATTTAAAGGTCTGAATCATATCTCCCTTGTCCCTCCTCTTCTCCAGAGTGTACATATTTAGGTCTTCAAGTCTCTTCTCATAAGGCTTCTGACGCAGGCTCCAAATTATTTTGGTCACATTCCTCTGAACAGCTTCCAGTCTTTTTATATTCTTTGCAAGATATGGTCTCCAAAACTGAATACAGTATTCTAAGGGGTATGTTTACTAAACTGCGGTAACATAGCAGTGGCTACGTTAAGGCGCGTTATGTAACATTAAGGTGCCTTAACGTTACATAACGCGCCTTAACGTTCCCGGCCGCGGTAAGTCTAGAAAAGGGTAGAGAGAAGGGGTCAATGGGTGGGGAGTGGGCGGGGAGAGGCCCCTTTCACACTAACGCAGAGAAATTAAGGGCTGAATCCTAACGCAACTGAAAACCTGGCGTTTGCACACATTTGCAAGAGAGAGAAACCAGTTCTGTGTCAGCAATGTACAGCATAGCCAGGGAGCACCAGAAAAGTGATAGTAGTGATACATTTGCAGCAACAGCATAGTGCCCTGGTATGAAAGGCCACTATGGTGATGGCGCAAATGGGGCATGGGGGCTGCAGGTGGGACATGCAATGGGGGCTACTGGGGCACAGGGTGGACTAGGCGGTTGCCGAGGTGGCACATAGGAACGCAGAAAATGGAAACCAGTAAGACAGCAGCTGACCAGGGTCAGACATGCCCATGAGTCTGTGGCCCACAGTGTCCCATCCAGGCGACATTACCTAGCAGGCACTCCAAGGGGCACATAACATTGACAGGCGGTGCCTGGGGAAGCGTGAACATCTATGTAGGCACCCCTACCCCAGAACCCACACCTTAGGCAGACGCCTACCTACCCCCTGGATGGCCTGGGATGGCGCACCACCGGCACCGACAGCATATGGTCATGGCAGCATGGCAGAGGGGGTGGGTGATTGTGCTGGAGGGAGCAGTGGCACCCGCCTGCAGTGGACCTAAGCCATGCCCTGTACCAGAATGTGGTGTGCAGTGCAGCAGAAGAGGTCTGGCCGAGGAACATAAAGATAGCCCCAGGGACCACTATGTTGCTGTGGCAACAGTGTGGTGCAGTACACTCAGCCAGCATGTCTAAGAGCAGAGGATCAGAGGTTCCAGGTCCCATCTGTGGATCCTGCAGAGCATCTCCCCATAGTTTTAGCCCACAATGCAGCCACAACAACAACATGGGCAAACCCCAAAGCAGTGTTGCACAGGGGTACGGACACCCACTCACAAGGGCTCCACTATCCACAGCTTCATGGAGTGTCAGGCTGTTGGCCCCAGCACAGAGCTGCAGTTATCACCAGAGCACTACCACTACCCCCTGCATGGATTAGCAATGTCAGCACTGTGATCAGGACCAGTGCAGCAGGTAGGGTTGTCAACCACCTCCATCTCTGTACAATGCTGAGATAGGTGTGGGAGTGTGCATATGTCTCTCCATTGTTTTGTGTCTGCCAACACCTCACTGAGCCCACATTGCTCATACTGCTTCCAGCGTTAGCCTGCAAATGTGCATAATGAGGAGCAAGGTATTGTGGGTATGGCCCAGACAGGGCAGATTGGCCAGGATGCATCTGCACAGGGTGGAGGGCAATGGCTGGGACACTGTAGTGCTAGACCGCCACCTGCATGGACAAGGTGGTCACAGCATGTCACGCAGGGGGAGGGGGGTACTCTCACTCTGATCGAGCAGTGACCATGGCATGTCTATGTTCCCACATAGTGCCATAGACTGTTTGCTTCCAGTGATACCTGTGTGTTCCCAGTTCTGGGGCTTAATCACAGAGATGCTTGCTTGGCGTTTGTGCTGTGCATCCCACCTCTGGGTGCACAGGGTTCCCCTGTGAGCATGCACTATGGACTGGTTAGTGGGCAGTTTGCCTGTGCATGGTGGGAACACCTTGTAGGATGTTGCAGGTGCAGTCTGACTGTGCTGTCTGTTGATGAATGGCAGACCGTGGCATGGGGCAGTTGAGCTTTCCCCTGCCTACCCCAAGCATCACTGCTGGTCTGCAATGTCACAGGTGTGGCACTGGCCCAGCAACCCTGGAGGGCTGTCATCTGCCAGCATGACTGTGGTTGCTGGTACTGCAGCCATTCTGCAGGATGCAGGCACCTGTCCCACCACACCCTCATCTACAAAAGGGGTGATTGAGGCCCCTTTGGGGGTATATAGCACATACCACTTGGACCCATAGTGGCAGTGCTACATCACCCTCATGTGAGTCTAGACCAGGGGTGGGCAAACCTGGTCCTGGAGGGCCGCAGACCAGTCAGGTTTTCGGGATA
The DNA here is from genome assembly GCA_033557465.1 of Ichthyophis bannanicus. Taxonomy (NCBI): domain Eukaryota; kingdom Metazoa; phylum Chordata; class Amphibia; order Gymnophiona; family Ichthyophiidae; genus Ichthyophis; species Ichthyophis bannanicus. The sequence continues at coordinate 300,445,505 of CM066033.1, read as the reverse complement.
TCTCTAATGAATATGCATGAGATATATATGCATTAGAGATATCCTGCCAACCTGACTGGTTTGTGGCCCTCCAGGGCTGGATCTGGAGACTCCTGCCTTACACCTCTGTCATTTAAGATTGTGAGTGGACAAGGTGCAGATGTCCAAGACATCAAAAAGGTTAGATAGAATTTGTCACAGCCCTCCTCATTTCTCACCACCACCAAAAAATTATCTATTAGATAACTTTTTGGTGGTGGTGTGAATCGAGGAGGAATGTGACACATTCTATATACCCTTTCGATGTCTAGGACATCTGTACCTTGCCCACTCACGATCTTAAATGACAGAGGTGTAAGGCAGGGGTCTCCAAATCCAGCCCTGGAGGGCCACAAACCAGTCAGGTTGGCAGGATATCTCTAATGCATATATATCTCATGCATGTTCATTAGGGATATCCCGAAAACCTGACTGGTCTGCGGCCCTCCAGGACCGGAGGTGCCCACCCCTGGTCTAGACACCCCACTGCCCTGATAACAGGTACCCAGCCAGACCTTAACACCAGGTATGCACTTGTTAAGGCACGTGCCTTGTACTGTGCCTAATAAGGTGCCTTGAAACGTGCCTTATAACATGCCCTGTACTGTGACTAATAAGGTGCCTTATAACGCGCCTTGTACTGTGCCTAATAAAGGTGCCTTGTACTGTGCCTGATAACGTGCCTTATAATGTGCCTTTTACTGTGCCTAATAAGGTGCCTTATAACGTGCCTTATAACGCGCCTTGAACTGTGCCTAATAAGGTGCCTTATAATGTGCCTTGTACTGTGCCTAATAACAGTGCCTTATAATGTGCCTTGTACTGTGTCTAATAAGGTGCCTTGTACTGTGCCTTATAACGTGCCTTATAAGGCGCGCTACCTGACACGGCTTGCCATAATGATGCCCCACCCACGCCTTTATATGGGCATCTGTACCTTTATCGCGGAACCTAACGCAAATGACATTCTTTATCTTTATTCGCAGAATTTGATAAACCGCCCAGGCCAAAGCGTCAGGGCGGTGTACAATACAAAAGAGTAGGCTACCGAAAACAAAGTCAGAAAGGAACGCCAAAAAACAATAGGACAGGGAGAGACAGGTAGTAAGATGGAAGACAGGAAAGGCCCAAAGAGGGGTGAGATGACGGGAAACGGGAGGTAGGAGAGGACATATGGGGACGTGTTATGAAAGGTGGGGGGCGCGGCTGGGGGATGAAGCACCATCGGCAGGAGGTGGGAGATCAAAGGCCTGACAGAAGAGATGGGTTTTGAGGAGAGCTTTAAAGCGAGGATAGGACAGTTCAGTACGGAGAGATAGGGGGAGTGAGTTCCACAGGGCGTGGCCTAGAAAGAAAAAGGCGGAGTGGCGGGTGAGTACCAAGTGGACCTGAGCAGGAGGAGGGAGAAAAAGATGATTGCCGTGAGCCGAACGGAGAAGGCGTGATGAAGGCTGAAGGTGAATGATGTCGGCCAGATACTAGGGGGAGCTAGTGTGAAGAGCCTTATGTGTGATGATGAGCAATTTAAAGATAAACCTAAACTTGACTGGGAGCCAGTGAAGGGTGAAGAGAGAAGGAGACACGTGGGAACGCGCAGGGGAGCAAGTGATAAGACGAGCGGCAGTATTTTGTACTAATTGGAGACGGCGGAGCTGGGAAGAGGGGAGGCCTGCATAGATAGCATTACAATAATCTAAACGAGTAATCACCAGAGAGAGGATGAGGGTGACAACAGAGGGAGGGGGAAGAAGTGATCAAACAGCCCTTATTCGATGCAAATGGAAAAAGGAGGTACATATGACAGAAGAAATATGTTCATGAAAAGAGAGGGAAGAATCTAAGGTAACACCCTGATAACGGAGGGTCGGCACCAGGGGAATGGAGTGGGAGGACATAACAGGTGAAAAACTGGGAGGGGTGAGTCCGAAGGAAAACCAGATTGCAGAGGATTTAGCAGGATTAACATGCAGAAAGTTGGAATCAAACCAGGAGGCAACAGAGGAGAGACAAAGATTGAGCGGGACGAGATCAGGGAAAGAAGAGGAAGTGTGATGAACCAAAAGAATGTCATCGGCGTAGATGTAAGTAGAAATACCGGACTGTTGGATGAACAAGGCTAGGGGAGCGAGGAAAACGTTGAAAAGTAGGGGGGCGAGAATGGAGCCCTGGGGAACGCCACAGATTGAGGGGGATGGGGGGGAGGCAGAGGGGCCGGAATGAACCAAGAAAGTGCGGGAAGAAAGTTTAGTAAACATACCCCTAAGTGAGACCTCACCAGTGACTTAAACAGTGGCATTAGTACCTCTTCCTTTCTGCTGGTAATTCCTCTTTGTATGCAACCCAACATCCTCCTGGCTTTTGCCAACCGCCTTGTTGCACTGTTTTGCCACCTTGAGATCCGCAGAAATAATCACATCAAGGTCCTTCTCCTGGTCAGTGCACACCAACCTCTCACCCCCTAATGTGTACATTTCCCCTGGATTTCTGCTTTCCAAGTGCATGACACTGCACTTCTTCGCATTAAATCTTAACTGCCAAGCATTAGACCATTCTTCCAGCTTTTGTAGATCTTTCCTCGTGTTATCCACTCCCTCAGGGGATTCAACTCTGTTGTAAATTTTCATGTCATCTGCAAAAAGACAGACTTTTCCATGCAGTCCTTCAGCAATATCACTCACAAATACATTGAACAGTGCAAGGTTCAGGACCGAACCCTGGGGCACCCTGCTAATCACCCTCCTTTCATCTGAGTGAGTTCCATTTACCATCACCTTCTGTCATCTGTCAGTCAACCAATTTCTTATCCAGTTCACCACCTTGGGACCCATCCCCAAACTACCTAGTTTATTGATAAGCCTCCTGTGAGGAACAGTATCAAAGGCTTTGCTGAAATCCAGATAGATGACATCCATCGCATGTCCCTGATCTAGTTCTCTGGTCACCCAGTCAAAGAACTCAATCAGATTTGTTTGGCAAGATCGTCCTTTGGTAAAACCATGTTGCCTCGGATCTTGCAACCTGTTGGTTTTGAGAAAGTCCACTATTTGCTCTTTCAGAAGCGCCTCCATTAGTTTTCCCGCCACCAAGGTAAGGCTCACGGGCCTGTAGTTTGTCGCTTCTTCCCTGTCACCACTTTTGTGAAGAGGTACCACATCTGCCCTTCTCCAGTCCTGAGGAACTACTCTGGTCTCCAAGGATCTGTTGAAAACATCCTTTAAATGCCCTGCAAGAACCTCTCTGAGCTCCTTCAGTATCCTGGGATGTATCCCTTCCGGTCCCATGGACTTGTTCACTTTCAGTTTTGCAAGTTGTTCTAACACATCATCTTCAGTGAATGGTGTGGTATCTACTTCATTCCCATTTTTATATTTCAGAGTCACAGATGGTCCTTCTCCAGGATTTTCTTTAGTAAAAACAGAGCAGAAGTATTTGTTTAGCATTTTTGCTTTTTCAAAGTCACTTTCCACAAATCCGTTCTCAGCACTTCTGAGTCATGCAATTCCATCTCTGATTTTCCTCCTCTCCCGAATATACCTGAAGAAAGTTTTGTCGCCACACTTCACATCTTTAGCTATCTTTTCCTCTGCCTTTGATTTTGCCTTCTGTATTTCTCTTTTTGTCTCTTTTAGTTTGCTCCTATATTCCTTACTGTGTTCCTCTGTTTGCAAGCTTTTGAATTCTGTGAAAGCGGTGGTTTTTGCCTTTATTTGAGCAGCCACTTCTTTGGAGAACCAAAGAGGTTTCCTTCTCCTCTTGTTTTTATTTACTTTCCTTACATATTTATCTGTTGCCCCTTTTATTGCCATCTTTAGTTTAGTCCATTGCAATTCCACTTCCCTTATCCCCTCCCACCCTGCCAACTCCTCCTTCAGGTACTTGGCCATTTTACTGAAGTCAGTGTTTTTGAAGTTTAGGACTTTGAGCTTGCTATGATTGGACTGCACCTTGGCTTTTATCTCAAACCACACCGTGTGATGATCGCTGCTGCGCACAGGGGCACCCACCCAGACATTCAACACGCTCTCACCATTGGTGAGCACTAAATCCAGCATCGAGCTTTCCCTGGTTGGTTCCATCACCATTTGTTTAAGTGACGCATCTTGGAAAGCATCCGCAATTGTTTTGCCAGATTCACAGAAGAAGTACTCCAATCCACATCGGGTAGATTAAAGTCACCCAATATGATCACTTCCCCCTTTGTGGCTATCTTGTAATATCTATAATCAATTCATTATCTATTTCTTCGATTTGAGTCGGAGGTCTGTAGACTACAGCAGTATGGATGACAGTGCCATCTCCTCTTTCCAATACAATCCAGAGCGCTTCTTCTTTTCCCCATGCCCCCTGCATTGCAGTAGCTTTAATGCTTTTTACATACAAGGCTACTCCTCCTCCTTTTCCACTTTCTCTGTCTCTTCTGAATAGATTATAGCCAGTTATGGCTATATCCCATTCATGTGACTCATTAAACCATGTTTCTGTAATGGCTACAATGTCCAAGTCCATTTCCACCATTAGGGCTTCCAGGTCGGGAACTTTGTTGTCTAAGCTTCGAGCATTTGTGCTCATTGCTTTCCAGCATTTAACTGGCTTGCATGTATTTTGCATTGATTTTGTTCTGTCCACTTCTTCCCACTTGTTGTTGATCTGTGGTTTAAAAGTGTGGCTGTTTCTGATGTTCTGCATTTGCCGGGAGTGACATCCTGAACTAGTCCTTCTCCATCGAGGTTTGGTCTCTTTAAGTGGGGCGGATATTGGAGAGTTTGAGACAGTTTGTCATTTTTCTTTGTTGTAGAACTTCATTGGTTAGTTTTGTGAGGAATGGGCTGAGTTCATTCTTTGAGGCTTTTATCCAGTTAGGAGGGCATGGGTCAAATGGTGAGGTGGAGATGTTAATCATCAATAGAATATTTTCGATCTCTTTGTTAGTGATGGTTTGAAAGGATGACTAGTGGTTGATATCCAGTGGAGAGGTGGTAGGCACGAAGATGGTGAGGTCTTATTGAGGTTGTAGCTGTTTTTAGTAGGCAGCTAGTTGGTGGTGGTCGATAGTTGGTAATTGGTTGGGGTTAGTGGGTGGTTGAGTGAGGCTAATAGTTCACGTGGGTGATTGATAGAGGTGTTGATGATCTTGGTGTGATATTCCTTCTTGGCCTTATCTGTGGATGTGTGGTAGATTTTGAGTAGAGTTAGGTATTTGGTGCAGACTTCAATCCGTGAGGTTTTACACCATCTTCAATCTAGTTGTCTTAGTTTGGTTTTTAGTTGTCGTAAGGTACACGTGTACCAAGGTGTTTTGGGGGTATGGTGTTTTTTGATTGGGTGGTATTTTCACTGCATCTCCAAGAACTTTATTTCAAATGTCTCTCAGTATTTTTGTGTCTGTTGTGTCCATTTGTATTTTAGTAATGGTGTGCTCCAGGAATTCTTCTTTGTTAAAGTGTCTGAATCACTGTGAGGTTAGTTGTTGCTCCTCCTGTGTAATTGGGGATTTTACGATGAGTGAGAAAGTGATGAGGTTGTGGTCAGACCATGGTACTGGGTGGGTCTGAAATGCATGTGGGGGGTTGGTATGGATTGGAAGGATGGGGTGAATATTAGGTGAAGGGTGTTTCTTAGGGGATGTTATGTTTTGAGTGAAGTCCATTGAATCCATGGCTGAGAGGAATGAGTTAGCCATATTGGTGGGTAGGGAGGGGAGGTTGAAGTCTCCTAGGATCAGAAGGTCCTTCTTGGCATTGGTGTTTTCAATGATGTGGTCTATTATGTTGGATAGATCGTTGGAGGTAGAGGAGGGAATACTGTAGTTGAGGCAGATGGTCAGATGGTTGTTTGTGATTGTGATTGAGTCTTTTTCATCAATGTTTCTGGATGAAAGGGGGCAGAAATGAAGATTTGACTTGGTTATTAGTAATATCCCTCCACCTCGTTGATTATTTCGTGGGCAGTGAAATAGTGAGTATCTTTCCACTTTAAGTTGATTGAGGGAATGTTATCGGTTTAGTATTGGGTGACTTTAATCTAACGGATGTGGATTGGATTACTCCTTCTGCAAATCTGGAAAGAAGCAAAAAAATTGTGGATGCTCTCCAAGATGTGTTACTTAGACAAATGGTGATGGAATCAACCAGAGAACGCTCAACGCTGGATTTAGTGCTCAGCAACGGTGATAGCATGTCGAATGTCTGTGTGAGTGCCCCTGTGAGCAGCAGCGATCATCACACGGTGTGGTTTGAGATAAAAGCCATGGTACAGGCCAATCATAGCACGCTCAAAGTCCTAAACTTCAAAAACACTGACTTCAATAAAATGGCCGAGTACCTAAAGGAGGAGCTGACAGGGCGGAAGGAGATAAGGGAAGTGGAACTGCACTGGGCTAAACTAAAGAAGACAATAAAAGTGGCAACAGATAAATATGTAAGAAAAGTAAACAAAAACAAGAGGAGAAGAAAACCTGTTTGGTTTTCCAAAGAAGTGGCTGCTCAGATAAAGGCAAAAAACACAGCTTTCGCAAAATTCAAAAGCTCACAAACAGAGGAACACAGAAATGAATACAGGATCAAACTCAAAGAGACAAAAAGAGAAATAAGGATAGCAAAATCAAAGGCAGAGGAAAAAATGGCTAAAGATATTAAGTATGGCGACAAAACTTTCTTCAGGTATATTCGGGAAAGGAAGAAGATCAGAGGTGGAATTGCAGGACTCAGAAGTGCTGTGAACGGACTCGTGGAAAGTGACATTGAAAAAACGAAATTGCTAAATGAATACTTCTGCTCTGTTTTTACTAAAGAAAGTCCTGGAGAAGGACCGCCTGTGACTCCCAAATATAAAAACGGGAATGAAGTAGATACCACACCATTCACAGAAGATGAAGTGTTAGAACAACTTGCAAAACTGAAAGTGGACAAGGCCATGGGACCGGAAGGGATACATCCCAGGATACCGAAAGAGCTCAGAGAGGTTCTTGCAGGGCCATTAAAGGATGTTTTCAACAGATCCTTGGAAACAGGAGAGGTTCCTCAGGACTGGAGAATGGCTGATGTTGTACCTCTACACAAAAGTGGTGACAGGGAAGAAGTGTCAAACTACAGGCCTGTGAGCCTTACCTCGGTGGCAGGAAAAGTAATGGAGGCGCTCCTGAAAGAGCAAATAGTGAACTTTCTCAAAACCAACAGGTTGCAAGACCCGAGGCAACATGGTTTTACCGAAGGACGATCTTGCCAAACAAATGTGATTGAGTTCTTTGACTGGGTGACCAGGGAACTAGATCAGGGGCATGTGATGGATGTCATCTACCTGGATTTCAGCAAAGCCTTTGATACTGTTCCTCATAGGAGGCTTATCAATAAACTCAGTAGCTTGGGGACGGATCCCAAGATGGTAAATTGGATCAGAAATTGGTTGACTGACAGACAACAGAAGGTGATGGTAAATGGAGCTCACTCGGATGAAGGGAAGGTGATTAGCGGGGTGAACCCAGGGGTCGGTCCTGGGCCCAGCACTGTTAAATGTATTTGTGAGTGATATTGCTGAAGGGCTGAATGGAAAAGTCTGTCTTTTTGCAGATGACACAAAAATTTGCAACAGAATGGACTCCCCCGAGGGAGTGGTTAACATGAGGAAAGATCTACAAACCTGGAAGAATGGTTTAATGCTTGGCAATTAAGATTTAATGCAAAGAAGTGCAGAGTCATGCACCTGGCTAGCAGACATCCAAGGGAAATGTACGCGATAGGGGGCGAGAGGTTGGTGTGCACGGATCAGGAGAAAGACCTTGGTGTGATTATTTCTGAAGATCTCAAGGTGGCTAAACAGTACAACAAGGCGGTGGCAAAAGCCAGGAGGATGTTGGACTGCATACAAAGAGGAATTACCAGCAGAAAGGAAGAGGTACTTATGCCACTGTACAAGTCACTGGTGAGGCCTCACTTGGAATACTGTGTTCAATTTTGGAGACCATATCTTGCAAAGGATATAAAAAGACTGGAAACGGTTCAGAGGAAGGCGACCAAAATGATTTGAGGCCTGCGTCAGAAGCCTTATGAGAAGAGCCTTGAAGACCTAAACATGTACACTTTGGAGGAGAGGCGGGACAGGGGAGATATGATTCAGACCTTTAAATACTTAAAGAGAAATAATGAACAAACAAACCTCTTCCAAAGACGGGAAAGCTGTAAAACTAGAGGGCATAACAGGAAGCTGCAAGGTGGTAAATTGAAAGGCAATGTCAGGAAATACTTTTTCACAGAAAGGGTGATGGATGCTTGGAACGCACTCCCGATGGAAGTGGTGGGGGCAATCACAGTGACGGAATTCAAAATGGGGAAGACACAGTGGATCCCTTTACAGCAACAGGTTAAAATCAAAATAAACTGAACCATCTAATTTCTCAACAAATAGGGGTGTCCTACATGGAGTGGTGGGTTCACCCCTAAACAAAGACATGGGAAGGGGTGGCCTGCACGGAGCGTCAGGTGCACCAACTCTTGCCATCATAATGGGCAGACTAGATGGACCATACTGGTCTTTATCTGCCGTCATTTACTATGTTACTATGGTTTCTGAGAGCCAGGTTTCTGTAATGCGTAACATGTCTAGCTTGTATACTGTGAGTAGGTCTGTAATAGTATGGATTTTGTTTCTCACTGATCTGACATTAATCAGCATGCACTGCAGTATCTGTGCTGTAGTTTGGAGGGTGGTTGAGGTAAGTATGAAGTGGGTGTGAGTTGGGCTTTTTATGAGGCATCTGTGGGGGTGTTGCTGAGGATGATTAGATGGCGTGTATGCTTGATGGTATGGGTGTAGTATGTAAGAGGGTATATTGAGGGGAGGATGGTAGTATGTGTGGACGATATCAGGAGGAGGAGGGCAAATACAGTATATATCGCTAAGCATAGACTAAGCATTTTGGATTCGGTATTGGTGCGTGTGTGGATGGGGTCTTCTTTTGTGAGATTTTCAATGGTATGCTTGTTTCTATGATCACTATTGTTTATATGAGACTATTAGTATGCAGGATGTTGAATTGTACAAATAGTGTCCCAAATTATTGAACAATTTGTAAAAGCTGGTACTTAAATCTAAGGGGCTTGTTTACAAAGCCGCGGTAGCAATTCGCGATCATTATCGGAGCCACGGCCCCATTGAAATCAATGGGGCCGCGGCTCCGATAACGATCGCGAACCGCTACCGCGGCTTTGTAAACAAGCCCCTAAGTCATTATGGCAGAAGATTTATTTTGTACTTGGACATGTTTGACCTACCATTCTTTTGTAGTGATTCTGTCCAAAATCAGAGGGGGGACTGTTGAAAGGGACTCAAAGTAGGGTACTAGGACTCTCTGAAAGGGTTAATATGGAGAATGGATTGGAATTTTGTTGACAGCCTAGTACAGGGGCCTTTAAGACTGGAGATGGAAATCCCATGGCCTAGTTGAATGTGTTATACAAGCCAAGGCTGTATTTTGTAGATGTTTGCGAAAAGATGAGTCAGAATGTTTGTTTGTCCTGATTAATCTGAGCAATGTCTATGTCAATTTTGACCTAAAACATGTAGAGCCCGATTTCATAACACCCACACCCTGCACAGGTGAACGTCAAACTTGGAGACGAGGCTGAAGTATACCCGATTCAGGAACAGTGGGATTAGATGCACCCACTATTCTGGAATCAGGAACAAAGCTGCACACTCGCTTAGTGTATTCAGTGAAGATAAACACGGCTGACATTGCCTGTCCCTGTGCAATCACACATCCGCAAACAAGATGAGCTACCTGTTATATGTAATTATATAAGATGAGCTACCTGTTATATGTAATTATGGTGTTAACCCCCACCGTAAAATACCCCATGTTCCATGTAAACCGCACTGATGCTGAAGAGCGCGGTATATAAGCAAATTAAATAAATAATAATAATAATAATAATAAATAAGATGTGCCACCGCATACCACTCAACTGCTGACGGTAAAGTAGATCTGCTCCAGAACGGCTGTAAATGCACATCTGGTGTACATGGGCATCCTGAAACACCTCTCAGCAATGCAAGAATGGCAGTGGGAGCACACCACGTCACCTATGTCACCGGTCACCTTGGACAGCTCTCTATAGAAGACACCATATGTACCAGGGAACAGCCAAGGAGGACCCCACAACTGACTGTCACACCAAATCACTACTATATCTAAGGGCCCCTAAATAGCAGCATGAAAAAATGCAGACAACTGTAATACATGGCCAAGAGCTCCCGCAAATATCCTTACGAATATGCCAGAGCTTGCAGTATCAATTCCCACATGTGTAAACTGTCAGCTGATCCCTATGGGCCAAGTGCTGGCCAGGCCATCATATTTCCCCTCCTGTGCCTCCATTACACCACATACACACACACACATCACATGCACACACTCACAGCGCACCTCTGGATCAATGATGCCATGCACCTGTACAGCACAGCTGGTACAAAACCATGGCATGGCGTCTCTGCGCTCAGCATCTGTCACGGCTATGCTTCCTTATGGGATGCTATGCAATGCTGAACAAAAGGTTTCTAAGTCCTGCCTGTATTTCTCATTTCTGCAGGTATGGGATGTACATCTGGGGGATCTCTGGAAATGCACACAGGCCATTCCTGAATTCAGATTGTATGTGGTGCGGCTGAACACATCCCCGCTCTGCCCCCGCTCCGCCCCCTCCCGCCCATGTACCGAGATCCCCACACAAGTGCTGTGTGCGTGCAGGCCTGCGATGGTTCTGAATATGGTAGTGGACATTTTCGCTATGAAAACATCTACCCCATACGTCCTGTTGGGCTATTCACTATTCTTAATTACCTCCATAGTGTTTAGCTTCATCTGTAATGCAGAGGCATGACATAGAGTGATGACAAATTTGTACTATGTAGCAGTTTTTGTCCTAATAAAAGAAGTACTATGGCCTAGCTGGAGTAGGAATTATGGGAGAACTGCTCAAGTTTGCAGGCCCGAATTCCTCTGCTTAAGCTTCTGTGTATGTGTGATTTCATTTCTTACTTGAATTTAGAGAATTGGAGCCAAAGAGCTGAGGTTGGAATTTGCTACTTGGTGAGCCCTGTCAGGAGCAGCACAAGCATTCAGTTACCACTCTTACACATTAAGCTGGATCTAATGAAAAAGTTTGTCAAGGCCATGGGCAAAATGAAACCAGCTTTCAAGTATCTCAGCGGGAAATTTCTAAGTGAAGCTAAGATAAAGGAAGGTGTCTTTGTTGGTCCTCAGATTCATGAACTTCTTCAAGATGAATCATTTAACCATGCACTATGTAACAAAGAAAAGATGGCATGGAAAGCCTTCCAGTTAGTGGCAACAAGTTTTCTCAGAAACAAGGCAGACAACTACAGGAGTGGTGGAAAAACTCCTCAATGCATACAAAAGTCTTGGCTGCAACATGTCACTAAAGGTACATTTTTTGCACTCTCAACTTGATTTTTTTCGACCGAACTGTAGAGCAGTGAACGATGAGCATGACGAGTGATTTTATCAGGACATTGCAGTGATGGAGAAAAGATATCAAGGTAAATGGAGCCCGTCAAGGCTTGCAGACTATTGCTGGACCGAGACAAGAGATGCTCCATTTACAGAATACAAGAGACAAGCCAAGAAACGCTGAACAGATGCTGAATAAGGTCCGAAATGAATGCTAATGCATATATAATTGTTTCTTGCTTTCTATTTCATACTAACCTTTTTGATAAATTGTACTTAAATAATCCTTTGGCTGATTTTCAAACTTTCAAACAAAGATGACAGGTGAAATATTATCAACCTCAAATATATGGCAACCATAAACACAGGAAAAGACATAGGTTTATAATAATTTGTGATTAAAACTCTACTACCAACATGCTATATATATGTGTAAAATAGAATAGCTTTAACATCTTGGAGGCAGTAGCCAATCAGCGGTTTTAATTGTAATTTTTGAATTCAGCGCATCAAAATCCATAAGAATTGGCAGATTTTGTTTCTGAAGCAGACAACTTTTTAAAAATTGTAGACCAGTGAATCTATCAAATGATCTCTTGAACTTAAAATTTTTCATTGACGGAATAGCCAAGCACAAGCTCTTCCCTGATCAAGACATTCTAAGGGTAGTATTAAACAACACAATATCTCCCATGTAAGCAGGGATACATCCATGTAGACTCTTAAATACAAAGTGTAAAAATTTAAAAATAATTCTGGCTGGTTTTATAATAGTACATACTAACACCACTAAAATGAGTTGCTAAAATTATCAAAATTTCAGCCCCCTTCCCCCCCCCCGGTTCTCTGCATCTTACCAACCCACAAAGGGACAGGAATGATCCCCAAAATGCCTATGCTTTTAGCCATATAACAAGCCAATACTCCAGATTAAGGCACTAAGAACGCCCCCTTGAATTGAACCTACAGGTTAAAGCATAGCATGCATAAATTAAAAATATGCAAATCTACATAAGTATATCAGAAAAATGGAGGCAGCTGTCCTTTCCAGTTATTACACTGCCGAACACATATGCCGCTCTCTTGGGCCAGCAAAGCTTGTTGGGCATCTAGCTCATGATTGCTCGGCACATATGTTGCTACTTCCAGGGCTAATGAGGTTCTCTGACTGAATGCATTTCTTCTTACATCCATAGAGAGAGAGAGAGGAAGAGTCAAACAAAAGGCTCTCTGGGCACATGCTGGATCTGTTCAATGTGGAACCGAGATAGCAAGGAACGAGTATTAAGGGGTGTGCAAGGCAAAGATTTTCATTTTGTTTAGTTTTCCATCATTTGCTGGATTTTTATTGTTTTTAATTATGTTTCAAGGGAAGTGTTAATAGAGTGCACTCTCACCTAATTGTGTGCATCATTGAACAAAAGTGCATGCTATGGGCAAACAATAGTGCACACTATCGAGCAATAATGCGCACTATTAAGAGATAGTGCTCACTATTTGAGCATGTGCAATAGAGAGCACTATCATTCAACAGTGAGCACTACTCATATCATTCAATAGTGAACACTATTGCTAAATAGCAAGCACTATTTGCCTAGCATTTCCTTTTAAGTGGTTGTGCATGCTATTAACAGATGGGAAATTATGAGATTTCAGGGTTCTTCTTCCATTTTCATTAAAAAACGACATGCAACAATCTAGACATTGTCATTCGCCTTTCTTATGTCATTGCAAATAGCTGTACATCCCTAATGAGCACAGTCCACATAAAACAGTTCATCTTTACTAGTCTAGGATCCACATGCTCAGCCTCTTGTCATGATGGCACAAAATATCCCCAGCACTGTGCCCTCTAAAGGTGAATCACTATTGTTTTGTCCTGTATACCACTTGGTTGTGATTATGTTTATTCGATTTGATTAACCACCTGTCACTTAAACACTTAAAACTAGGAGTTCTCTGGGAAAACCTACAAGGAGATCACCCTATTATCTCACCTTTTACTCATTAAAAACCGTAATTGCTCTTTTTCCATAGCTCTTGCAAAACGAATCATCGAATCCAGAGCAGTTTTGTCAACACTTCTCCTGGTATATTACAATTAAAGATTTAATAAAAGTGATTATTCTTTCATGAGGCATTATGTTATACTGAACATATGTCATACTGGGACAGACCAAGGTCCCTCAAGCCCAGTATCCTGTTTCCAACAGTGGCCAATCTAGGCCACAGGTACCTAGCAGTTTCCCCAAAAGACACAGATTCCACAATGCTTGTATTGGGGTAAGCAGTGGATTTCCCGGGTCCTCTTTAATAATGGTTTATGAACCTTTCCTCCAGTAACTTGTCCAAATCTTTTTTAAACCCAGCTACACTAACAGCTTTTACTACATCCTCCAGTAACAAATTCCAGAGTTTGATTACGCGTTGAGTGAAAAAATATTTTCTCTTATTAGTCTTAAATGGGTTACACTGTAGCTTCATTGCATGTCCCCTAGTCTTTTTACTTTTTGATGGCATAAACAATCGATCTATGTTTACCTGTTCCACTCCATTCATTAATTTATAGACCTCTATCATATCTCCACTCAGCCGTCTCTTCCAGGTTGAAGAGCCCTAACCTTATAAGCCTCTCTTCATAGGGGTATCCTTCCATCCTCTTACCGTTTTGGTGGTTCTTCTTTGTACCTTTTCTGATTCTGCTCTATATTTACGGCGACCAGAATTGCACACAATATTCAAGATGCCGTGGAATGATACAGAGGGATTATAATATTGTTGTTGTTAAGTGCCATCGAGTCAGAGTCGACTCATGGCGACCCTCTGGATAGCTATTCTAAATTGTGTTTGGTCTTCAGTCAGGCGGCTCATTGTTGACAGACTGGCACCCGTAGCTGCTGTTATTTGTATCGATCGATCTCATTGCTGGCACACAATATTCAAGATGCCGTGGAACGATACAGAGGGATTATAATATCCTTGGTTTTATTCTCCATTCCTTTCCTTAAGAATCCTAGCATTCTATTTGTTTTCTTGGCCACTGCTGCACAGTGGGCAGAGGGTTTCAACGTGTAATCCACGATGATGCCTAAATCATTTTCCTTGGTGCTGGTTCCTAATGTGGAACCTTGCATCGTGTAACCATAGTTTGGATTGTTTTTTCCAAGGTGCATAACTTTGCACTTGTCCACATTAAATTTCATCTGCCATTTGAACATCTAGTTTTCCAATTTATGAAGGTCTTCTTGCAATTTTTCACAATCCTCTTGGGTTTGAACAACTGTGAATAATTTTGTGTCATCTTCAAATTTGATTTCCTCAATTGTTATTCCCATTTCTAGGTCATTTACAAATATGTTAAAAAGTGTCAGATCCAGCACAGATCCGTTTCTTACTATATTGTCCCCACCCAAACGGTAATGCATCTACTATCGATAATTCGATACTTACTCATCCCAAATAGGCATACAAGGTAATGACATAACACCAACTCAATACCCACTCACCCCAAACAAACATAATATAGCGTTGTTAATTACCTCGTACTGTCTAAATGTTACCCTTATGATAAATGTAACCCTCCAATTGTACTGTCTAGATGTTGTTAAGTTCCCCTATGTTAATGTAACCCTCCAATTGTGATGTGAGCACTTTGATTGTAGGATAAGGTGGTATACAAATCTGTTTAAATAAATAAATATATATCGTCCAAAAACTAGAATGCAAAGCAAGAAAACTCGGACTGGTGCAAGAAATCATGACTTCAAAATTTGGCACTCCTCCTCCCCTACCCCTGCCTCCACCTGAGGTTGCCAATTCAGCCCAAAAGAACAGCGGGCTGCTTTACATGTTTCCTTCTCCCAATCCCTTTCTTTCTGACCCCTCTCACTGCTTCTCTTCCACAGAGGCTGCTATCAGCCTCCCTAACTACAAAAACTGTGAGTCAGAAGGGAAAAGAGACCGGGAAGGCTGGCAAGGAGTGAGGTGAGACTATGGAGGCTATGGATGGAAACACACAGAAACAGGAGGGAGGAAAGAAGCAAGGGTGGAAGCCCACAAAGGACCTTATAGCTCTGCAGTCACTTATATAGACTAATAGGTTATGCTGATCCTGCAGGTAGCGTAGAGCAGATAGCTTTGCTATTGTGAAATAGGCATCAGCCATTCACTCATTGGAACAACAAATAGGGTAGTGCAAGCTTCTCACAGTGATCCTCTTCTCTCCTTCCAGGTTCATGCCCACCTAAGTTCCTAGTGGTGGCGTTCTATGTAGGAAGTATTCATTCACAATTTAATTCTATCATGATAATTGAGGATTAAGCTAGAGATTGCTTTGATATGGCAGAGAGCTAAAAGGGAGCAGAGTACTCTTCACAGTGCTGGACTAGGTGGGCAAGAACAGAGTTCATGCCCTGGGTATTATGCCCAAGTGGGGACCATTGGTGACCAGTGGCAGAAGAGCTAATATTATTTATTTATTTTATTTAGACAGTTTTTGTATACCGCCTTATCCTTCAATCAAAGAGGTCACAACACAATTGAGGGATACATTTAACATGCGGGGATATGAGACACATACACTAATACTTACAGGGAATGTGGGCTATGGAGGGTTAAGTGGCTTGCCCAAGACCACAAGGAGCATCTGTGGGACTAGAAACCCCAGTCCTTCTGGCCCAACGTTGCTGTCCTCTAGTGGGATTTGAACCCCTGACCTTCTGCCCTGAAGTACCTTGCCCCAACCACTAGGCTACTCCTCCAGACTGTAGCTTATAATATAGAATGCTGATGAATTCTGTAGAGCAGAATACAGGTCCTACAGGACAACCATGGAGTCGATCAAGGTGTACTGTGGTGGAGAAGCAGGTTTAGAGTGGAGAAAAAGAGAGGAAAAACAGTCCTTTTTTCCTGAACCCAAAAGAACTGCGGGCACAGCAAGGGTTAACACTCTAAACAAAGCCAAAGATTCCCTGCACAGGAGTGTAGAGCCAAAGACACACCCAGTTCCCATGGAAACCGAGGGAGGTGATGGGAGAGGTTTGGGGGCGGAGTCAAGAGCCATAGGACAGCCCCATGCGTCAAGCAAGGCTGACCCAAGGGTACTTGACAGCCTAGGCGAACCTTTAGCCTTGCACAGCTCCACCTCGTGTCCTGCATGTCCCCTTCCCCTCCTAGGCAGTGAAAGTTCCCTTCTTCCCCCTACCCCGTGTACAGCATCTCCCACTATGTTTCCTTTCATCCCATCTCAACTCCTCTCCATCAGTCCTGCCACTTAAAGAAAGCAGCACTGCATGGGCATTAAGCACAGGCCCACTCTCAAGCATTGCTGTTTCTTGTACCCTCCAACTCAGATGTCCTATTGGAGGGGTTTGAGTTGCAGCAACATTTGAGCACGGACGTGCGCTGAAAGGACCTGCAACATGCTGAGAGTAGCATAAAAGTGCTTCTGTCCTGTCATGCAAGCCATGCTGATGCCAACCCAAATCCTGCCATCCTAGGTTGATGCCTAGTCTGTCTAGTGGCAGGGCAGCCCCACGGTTATGCAATCAGAAACCTCAACTGTTTTGCAAACATTATTGGGCAAGCGGGGTTTCTTGATCAAAATTTGAAATCACAAATATACAGTCTGAGAAAACTTGTGTACCTTCTGCTCCTTTCTGCTTCCAGCTCCTATGGCATTCACCTGTATTGAGCTACAGGGCCATAAGTCTTCATTTGCAACTACATAGGGCTATTTCCCCCTCCAGCTCATTCCAGACAGCCCTCGGACAGAATCCCCAAACTATGACTCCCTCCTGAATCCAGCCAGAGTAGACCCTATCTATAGCTGATGTAGAAGGGCCAGACTGTCATTTTCTGTTTCTATATGACCACTTGGGGGTATGTTTACTAAACCATCCTAATGTTACCGGCACTAGTTACAGCGATAATGTGAAGAATGCCATATAAGGAGTGGGCGTTCCAGTCCTAAAGTAGCAAGAATATGTATCGCGTGATAGTGGGCGCCGTGGCACGTTAACGCGCGTTACCCCTAAGTACATGCCAGCGCAGTGTTATAAGCTATAAAGATGTAGCCAACTGGTTATGCAATGACAGTGGAGGCAGAGGTCATGGGTTCGATCCTGCAGTGGTGTAATCTAAAACGGCTGTCTGAGGCATTTTCTTTTAATTTAAATCAGTGCTGCCAGCAAAAACACCCTCACAGTGCCCTAACTTAAGGTGCCTCATAAGGCGCCCTATAAGCTGCCCCATAGGTCACATTATAAAGTGCCCTGTCTGCCAAGGCACCCTATAATCTGCCCTATAGGGCGCTGTATAGGGCGCCTTATAGGACACTTTACAGGGCGCCTATGAGGTACCTTAGGCTACAGCACTGTGAGGGTGTTTCTTCTGGCAGCTGTCGTGCCTCCCCTTGCCAGTACCCGTAGGTAGGGGTTAAGGAGGTTAAGTCCTTCTTTAAACCAAGGGCCTTTCACTTCCTGGAGCAGTGCTTGTTGGGAAGTGTAGTTTTTACCATCAGTTTTAAAAGAAGAGTAGTGTGACTCAAAGTGGTTATAAGTAAAGGGATTTATTTCCCCTCCCGGGGTTGGACTTTCACAAGGACAAAAGATGAACACAAATTAACTGCTCTTTAGCAGAAAAAAGGACAAAGTAAATATAGCTTTCCTCAGCAAAACAAACAGTTTTCTCTTTCCAGCAATTAGAGCTTCAGCACATGGTTAATACAGCTCTGTTCCTTCACAGCCAGCCTGTATTCCTTTCACCACAAAGTTTAAAGCAAAGATATAATTTGTTCAGAAGAAATTGTTGTACAGTCCATCTCCTCTGTAGGATAATTTATGCAAGGTGGTTCTGTATCCATCAATTCCACCTCTGAATTAGCATTAGTTTGGCCCAGGCCTTCCAGGGCCGCGCCCTGTCTTCCAACCCTGAGCCCGTCAATGCACACAGGGTTTTAAATAGGGCCTAAAGCCATTATCATAGCCCCAATTTTCCAGGCTGTTACCTCCACACGGATTCCGGTAATCCCAGCCCTTAGGCTTACCTGGGGACCTGGCTTTTGAGGCCTTCCTCTGAAGTTCCCATGTACCGGTTGGTTCCCTGTTAAACCGGGGGGAAACAGTTCCCAACTGCTTTTTGGGCTGCTTGTAAGGCTGTGAGTGCTTCAGCTGTTCTGGTCTGCTTCTCCTATAATTATCCACCAAAGCCTCTGACCTCCCGTCGGCTGAAAACTCTGCCCACCTCCTGACTGGGCATCTGCTTTCCTCTCTCTCCTCCTCTCTCTTTCTGCCTGCTGGAGCCTCCTTATGAGACTGCCCTTCTGGGTAGGGCCTAGTCCCACCCCCTAGCAGGTGTTCAAACTTCCCCCGTGACTCCTGGCTATATTGATAGCAGGGGCGTGTTTCCTTCTCTTGTGTTTTGTTTCCCCGGCAACTAGTAGCCATGTGTCTTTGTTTATCCCTCAGCCCTGCATTTCCTACCTGATTTTCTAGCTTCTCTGCCGGGCCAGAAGGGCTTGCTACATCACATATCCCCCCACTTAGAATATTACTTGCTGCCGGAACATGTGACGGACAGCATGTAATCCATCTTCTGGGGCACCCGCGATGCTCTGTACTGGCAAGTTCTACTGTTGCTATTCTTTCTTTCCACGGTTTCGGAACATTAACATGGTAGGTTTGACGCCTACCCCTACTATTTTCAACAAGGTACGACACCGGGCCCACCCTCTTCACTATTGTACAGGGTCCCTTCCACCTTGACTCGAATTTGGGGCCTACCTCAGCTACCATGATGACTACTTTATCCCCTACCGCTAATTGGCGAGGCTTTGTTCCCCTATCGTAGTACCTTTTTTCCTTTCTTTGACTAGCCTGCAAGTTTTCTAGGGAAATCTGAGACGTTCTTTCTAATCGCTTCCTCAGGTCTCTCAAGAACTGGGGTACCTCCGTATCTTCCCTGTCGGGCTCCACCCACTGTTCCCTCAATATATCGAGAACCCCTCTGGGGGCTCTCCCGTATAGTAATTCGTAGGGGGACGCTCCCAGGGACGCCTGTACGCGTTCCCTGCACGCATATAATACAAATGGTAATAGCGTATCCCATTCGGATGTCTGTCCCTTCAAACCTCGCCTAAGCATCTGCTTAATAGTTTGGTTCATACGCTCGACCATACCGTTAGCCTGGGGGTGGTATGCTGCCGTGCGTACATGGTGGATGCCGAAGGCATCCCACACAGTGGCCAGATACCTCGACATAAAATTACTTCCCTGGTCGGTCACCATCTCTTGTGGGAAGCCGACCTCGCAAAATAGCTTGATGAGCTCGAGGGCTATTGTCCTGGCTGATGTGTTCCTGAGAGGTATGGCCCAGGGGAAGCGTGTTGCCTGATCCATAATTACCAGCACGTATCGAAAGCCCCGGGGAGTCCTATCAAGCGGCCCTATAATATCCATAGCCATTCGACGTATTGGCGTGGATATGGCCGGTGTAGATATCATTGGTACTGCTTTGGGCTTGGACGCACTAACCCTTTGGCAAGCGGGGCATGCCTCGCAATATCGGGAAGTTTCCCTGAAGACCCCTGGCCAAAAGAAGCGGGCCAGCACCTGGTCCAAGGTCCCCTGAATTCCCTTATGGGCTCCCATTGGGTGGTCGTGGGCAAGTCTCAGTACTATAGCTTTGAATGTGGTTGGTACCACCAATTGTTTCCTGACTTCCCCTGTAAGTGGGTTGTTACTCTCCCTGTATAGAATATCATCTTCTAGTATGAAACGGGGTAGAGTGTCTCTCTGTTCCTGGGCGTAGGTAAAGGCCCGTTTTAAAGCGGGATCCGCTTTTTGTTCTCCAGGGAAGGAAGGGAATTTCCTTACCAATTCCTCGGGTACCCAGGGTAGCCCCTCCCCGGCTTCCAACCCTGCCCTTCCTTGGGTTCTACGCTGCCTTTCCTGCTTTCGGGTTGCCTTTCCTTTCCTCACCTTGTGAGAGGGGGCGCCAAAGAGGTCTGTCTGAGCGGGCAGTGGGTCTATCCTTTCCCCTCCCTGTACCCTTTCAGACTCTGGGGAATCCTCCCTTTCTCGGGATGGACCCGCTATCTCCCCATCAGAACCATTATCCTCCTGAGGGGTCCTTGCTTGGGAACGAGTGGAGATGCAACCTACTTTTTCTTTTACACCCCTTCCCACTCCCTGTGAAAATAGGGGCCAATCATTCCCTAGGATGACATCGTACAATAAATGGGGTACGATGGCCATCTTCACTTTCCTTCGTGCGGCTAACCCATCTATAGCCAGGTTATAAACTGGATAGTAGGAGGCAGACCCGTGCACACATTGCACCCTTACTTGTCCCACTGCTTGACCTGGTGAGGACTGAGCCTGTATGGCTTCCCAGAGCTGTTGGGAGATCATGCTCTGTTCCGCTCCCGAGTCGAGCAGTGCCTGGGTTTTTACACCTTCCACTTGTACTGGGAGCAAGAATCCTGATTGACCTTTTCTTCCAATACCAGCTACCAATACTCTACGTGCATCACATTCCCTTTTAAAATGCCCTATGCCCCCACATTTAAAACATTTTCCCTTCATGCTGGACATAGAAACATTTTCATCATACACTTTATACGGTACATTCTTACTCGCAGTACCAGCCATTGCTGCACCTGGAGCACTAGATTTTGGAGCTTTGCTAAACTCAGCTTCAAAATACCGCTCCGTCATACCAGCTGCTTCCTCTGCAGTTTTGCAATTCTGCAGCATAAGGAAGGTTTTAATTTCCATTGGTATTGCTTCTAAATATTGCTCCAATATTATTTCATCCATTATGGACTCCACCGTTCTATGCTCTGGCTTTATCCATTTCCATGCCAACCCTTTCATTCTATAGTACAGCCCTTTTGGAGTTTCTCCAGACCTCAACCCGGCCTTCCTGAATTGGTGCCTATAGAATGAAGGTGTTAAGCCAAGCCTATCCCTCACCACATCTTTAATAGCCTCATAGTTGTTTGTTAATGCAACAGGCATTGACTTGTAGGCTAATAAGGCTTCCCCAGATAGGGACATGGCGAATCTGAGAGCCCATTGCTCCTTAGGCAGCTTCATAGCCTCTGCCAGGCGCTCAAAGGCGTCCACATACTCATCTATGTTATCTGAAGAAGACAACTGTCCCAGCTTAAAGACATTCCCCCCCAACAGTCCTACCCCATGGGTATATTCGGGCAAGTCTCTTGCTGGCTCCTGTTGTTTCTTTACCAACAGTTCCATCAGCTCTTTCATTGGCTTTTGTTGCTCCATGATAGTAGCCATAGCTTGATCCTGGACTCTGCGGGTCAGTTCCAGCTGTTTATCCCACTGGAGAGACATCCAGTGTAACATCTCTTGGGGATCCATGGCAGCTGCTCCTGTACCTTAAAAGACACAAGAAAAACCCAAGTGCGGTCCACACAAAAAAATTCCTTTTCCTCTTTTTTTTTTTTTTTTTTCACTTGTGCACTACTGCTGTGCACTATGGCTGTACACTGCTTCTCTCTTTATCCCTCTACACTTATGCCTAGCCCCTTTTACCTGGGCTCAGTGTAGAGTCAAACACTGAGAAAGTAGTTTTCTTTGTCTGACCGGTAGTCAGCCGAGCACCGGTTCCTCCTGGTTATCAGCTGCTCCTTGCTGCTGGACTCTTGTCCCTCCAGGTGTTCTTTAAAAATCCAAGTAAAATCCTGCCAACTACGCCATTGTCGTGCCTCCCCTTGCCAGTACCCGTAGGTAGGGGTTAAGGAGGTTAAGTCCTTCTTTAAACCAAGGGCCTTTCACTTCCTGGAGCAGTGCTTGTTGGGAAGTGTAGTTTTTACCATCAGTTTTAAAAGAAGAGTAGTGTGACTCAAAGTGGTTATAAGTAAAGGGATTTATTTCCCCTCCCGGGGTTGGACTTTCACAAGGACAAAAGATGAACACAAATTAACTGCTCTTTAGCAGAAAAAAGGACAAAGTAAATATAGCTTTCCTCAGCAAAACAAACAGTTTTCTCTTTCCAGCAATTAGAGCTTCAGCACATGGTTAATACAGCTCTGTTCCTTCACAGCCAGCCTGTATTCCTTTCACCACAAAGTTTAAAGCAAAGATATAATTTGTTCAGAAGAAATTGTTGTACAGTCCATCTCCTCTGTAGGATAATTTATGCAAGGTGGTTCTGTATCCATCAATTCCACCTCTGAATTAGCATTAGTTTGGCCCAGGCCTTCCAGGGCCGTGCCCTGTCTTCCAACCCTGAGCCCGTCAATGCACACAGTGTTTAAATAGGGCCTAAAGCCATTATCATAGCCCCAATTTTCCAGGCTGTTACCTCCACACGGATTCCGGTAATCCCAGCCCTTAGGCTTACCTGGGGACCTGGCTTTTGAGGCCTTCCTCTGAAGTTCCCATGTACCGGTTGGTTCCCTGTTAAACTGGGGGGAAACAGTTCCCAACTGCTTTTTGGGCTGCTTGTAAGGCTGTGAGTGCTTCAGCTGTTCTGGTCTGCTTCTCCTATAATTATCCACCAAAGCCTCTGACCTCCCGTCGGCTGAAAACTCTGCCCACCTCCTGACTGGGCATCTGCTTTCCTCTCTCTCCATGTGTCTTTGTTTATCCCTCAGCCCTGCATTTCCTACCTGATTTTCTAGCTTCTCTGCCGGGCCAGAAGGGCTTGCTACATCACACAGCACTGATTTAAATTAAAAGAAAATGCCTCAGCAGCCTTTTTAGATTACACCACTGTGGGATTGAACCCATGACCTCTGCCTCCATAGTCATTGAAATAACCAGTACGCTACATCTCAAAAGCTGCTACCACACTGCTGGCTGGCTACAGAAAGACTGCAAGTCACCACACAAACTGTCTGCTGTGGTTACCAGGATAGGGTAAACCCACCCGTACCCATGATGCACTGCACATGCAGATCAGCAGTCTACAGCTGATCACATAATGGGGTATGTACCCCCACAGCACCTAGGCCTGGTAGGGGGAACTGACCGTGTGTGTTACTGGCACAGAGTAGCTACAGACCGTGACATTGTGCGGGTCCTGTGCTCACCCTGAGGGTGAGGTGGAGCACCTAGCACCAGGTCTGCAGCACCTGGCTTGGGTGAGATAGGCTGTGCTACAGGTCTCCATCAGTGCTAGTGTGTCCTTGCAGACGCACCTAGGATACACCTGTGTCCATCTTTATTTCCTAGTCATGTCTAGCCCTTGTGGACTATGATGCACCCAGAATAGGGCATATCCTGTGTGGGTGCCATGGTCACATGTTATAAGTGAAGGGGGGGTGTTTGGACCCAAAAGCGGATTATGTAGCACCACCCCACCCGCCCTCTGTGGCTCAGGGTGGGGGGACAGGATCTCCCACCAACAGATCAACATTGTACATCTCTGCAATGGTGGCAGTAGAGAGGACCATCAACTCCACTCCTGCTGGGGAACAGGCACCCTACAGGGCAATCACTGCAGAGCTGTAGGCATCACATAAGGCAATGGCAGACAGGCCGAACGCTGGAGAAGTTCAGCTGCCCCCCACCACTATCTGACATTCACCAGCAGAGGACACGGTCAGTCTCTACCCACTGCACCCTGCAAGGTGTTCCAGCCATACACATAGTACATGTTCCTGGAGGAACTATGTGCACCCAAAAATGGGATGGGAGCACACACACCAAGCAGGTATGTCAGTGATTGGGCCCCAGAAAAGAGAACCCATAAATATCACTTGAGAAAAATGTTGTATAGCACTATGGGGGAACCTAGCCATGCCATGGTCACTGCTCTGTCAGGATGAGAGTGACCTCCCAGTATGACATGCTGTGGCCACCCTGTCTGTGCAGTTGGTGGTCGGGCACTACAATGTCCCATCCTGCCCAGGCCACCCTGTCCGGGCCATATCCACAGTACCTTGCTCCTCATTAAGCACATTGGCAGGCTAACACTGGAAACCGTGCAAGCAGTGTGGGCTCAGTAAGGTGTAGGAAGCCACAACACACTGGATAAACATACACACACTCCCACACCTATGCCAGCATTGTGCAAATATGGAGGTTTGTGGCAGCCCTGGCCGCCTCACCAGTCCTGGGCATGCGGGCATTGCTATGGTACGCAATACTGTTGGGGTCACTCCCCGGGGTTGTATACACTGTCAGACGCAATAACTGAAACACACTCCACAGATATCAAAAAGGTTGCTATGATGAATCTCTATCAACAAATCATGTTTAACTTAGGATTTGTTAGCTGACATTAATCATAGCAACCTTTTGATATATGTGGAACGTGTTCCCAAGTTTAGGACGGCATTGCTATGGTATGCAGGTGCCAGTATTGGGAGATGCTGCTCCGTGCAGGGCACAACAGCCTGACTCTCCATGAGGCTTTGGATAGTGGGGCCTGTGGGTGTGGGTGTGGGTGCCCCTGTTGGCCACTGCTCTAGGGCAGAGGCTCCCAACTCCAGTCCTGGTGGGCCAAACACTGTTCAGGTTTTCATGCTGTCCCTAATGAATATGCATGAGGTACATTTGCATACAATGGCGGCGGTGCATACAAATGCAGCACAGGCATATTTATTAGGGACAGCATGAAACCTGAATGGTGTTTGGCCCTCCAGGACTGGAGTTGGGAAACTCTGCTCTAGGGATTGCACAAGTTTATGGTGTCTGTGCTCTGTAGGGTAAAATATAGGCGTTTCAGGCATGTTAATTTTATCTGCAATAAAAGTTCCATCTTTATTACCATGGTTTAGTATTGGGTAAAATATGGGGACAAGGTTGGCAGGAGCCACAGCTGGGACTTGAACCTGTGACCTTCTGCCCCTGAACACACTGGCTGTGTGTACTGCACCAAACTGCTGCCACAAGGGCAGGTTATTCCCTGGGGATACCATGACTGTTCGTCAGGCAGACTTTGTCAGTTACAGTGCATGGCACCCACCTAAACGGGGCTTGGCCGTGGTCTGGTGTGGGCAGATGCCACTGCCCCCTCCACCACCAGCACGCCTCCGCCACCATGCTGACATGCCCTTATGCCGGTGGTGCTGTTGGTGCGCAGTCCCAGGCCATCCAGTGTGCCAGTAGGCAGCTGCCTATGGTGTGGGTTCTCGGGTAGGGGTGCCTACTTGGACATGCGCGCTGCCCCCCTCCGCACCGCCTGACAGTGTTATGTGCCCTTGGGGGTACCTGCTGGGTAATCTCCCCTGTGACACTGTGGGACACACACTCGTGCCCATGTTGGACCCTCGTCAGTTGCTGTCTTGCTGCTTTACAGTTTTGGCATTCCTATGTGCCACCTAGGCATCTGCCTAGTCCCCACTGTGCCCCAGCTGGACCACAGCATGTGCCGCCTGCAGCCCCCTGTATCCCATTTACAGCATCAATACAGTTGCCGTGTACAAACCTGCCCAATATAAATGACAGCAATCCTGATCACCGCTATTTCAATGAGGGTTCATTCACTTTGTAGGGGGACAGAGCATAGACCCTTCCAAACATGATATCTTTCTTTTTACGCTTTGTCAGTAGTGTTGCTTTATGTTTATCATTAATATCACTATTGGCCAGCTTGGTTATTGGGATTTCAAATGTGGTTCTGGTCATTTAATATGCTTATTTGCCTTTTTGGTTCCTACACATGTATCACTACGATCACTTTTCTGGGTTTCCCTGCCTTTGCTGTACATTGCTGACTGAAATGGTTTCTCTGTCCTGCAAATGTGCCTAGCGCGAGGTTTTCACTGGCGCTAATTTTCAGAGCTTTATTTCACAGAGTTAGTGTGCATGAATCCACTTCCCGCCCACTCTCCGCCCATTGACCCCTTCTCTCCGCCCCTGGGAAGTCTTACTCCACTCTCTGGGGTGCCTTTCTCCTCCCTCTGCGCACCTCACCGCCGCCGGAGACATTATCGTGCAATAACATTACGTATCACGCGATAACATCACCACTGCAACGTTAAGACGGTTTAGTAAACATACCCCTTGGTGTTGCTGTTGAGCAATGGTAGAGGTCCTGGCCCCTACCCCAACCTCTACCCATCAGCCAACCTCTACCCATCAGGGAATATGACTGTTAATGTTGTAGCAGCATGAGTAATCCCCAAGAGACTCTCCACCAGCCTAAATCCCCCATAGTAGAATCCCCTGCAATAGCTCACCCTGACCTTACCCCTACCCCCCAACTCTCCCCTGGAACTTACCCAGGAATTTCCCTGGTTGTCTAGTGGACAGGGCAGGAGTAATCTCCCTCTGCTCCTTTCCTGTAGCTTCTGGGGTTCAAAATGGTGGCAATGACCACTAGCAGTATCGGTAAACATCCTATATCTGGAGAGATTGCCCTTATAGGGCAGGTTGATCATTAATAGTAGCACCGTGGCACTAGTGCTATGGATCATCGCCACCATTTTGAATTCCAGCTGCCACAGGACAGAAGCAGAAAGGAACGGCACTTGTCCCATCCACTAGATAACCAGGGAGACTCCTGGGTAAGTCTTGGGAGGGGGGTGTCAGTGGGTGGGAGGAGGGTCAGGATTTGCTAGTGGGGGATTATTTTCAAAGGGGTTTGGGTTTGGGAGGGGGAGTCTCTTGGAGGTGTTACTTGGTAGTAGGGGATCTTTTTAGGGAGATAGTGCTCGGAGGGAAGATCCAGTGGGGGATGCTGTTCGGGGGGGCTGCTGTTCAGAGAAGGAATGTTTTACGGAGATGATGCTGTACAAAAGGGTAACATTTGTGGTGGTTGGGGTTTTAGGTAAGGGCCAGTGGCTATGCTGCCTGACTGCAGGACATGCGGCTGAACTTAACATTGCTTCTTCAGGGAGTGTTAAGTGCAGCTGTGCTATCTGCAGTTATGACAGCTATCTTGTAATAACTGTTAGCCTGGGCTCATGCTAGCAGTTATCGTGCATTAAATCCCATGGTAAATAACCCCACTAAATGTTTTAAGGGTGCTCCCAGCTTGCATTTTTGTGATTTCAGGTTGCAATCACAAGTCAGAAACAGTCAGAAAGTAGGTAGGGGAAGGGCCACTTATGACCTTGATTATAAATTTCTGACCTTCAACCTATCTCAGGGTGGAACTCGGTTTGAAAAGCTGCTTTATAATTCCTTCATTATGATGGCTCATGCCTCAGACACACAAAGACAGACAAAATTTGCATGTTGAAAATTCATATGTTGAAATATTCTAATTTACTATGTATCGCATCCAAAGGGACTATTGGCATTTTTCCCTCTTTTCTATTCTAAAACTTTTATGAGGTACAAATTAAAAAAAAAAAAACTGAAAAAGCAACAAAGGTACAACACTCGAGTTTAGGCTTGATATTTTATTATCAAATAAATGCTTTTTATTATTACTATTTTTAATTTGCAAGTACCTGAAATGGAAATGCTTTAGCAGTTGCATATCCATAGTATTTTGTTTTCATCACATCCCGAACTGCACGAAGCCATAACAAATATTTCACATGGTACTTTGGATTTAATAGCTCACAGGGGCTACTGTCTGAATTACTGCATTTTATTTTACGACCAAATTACAATTATATACACAAGAGCACATTTAAAATACCCAACTGGGTAAAAGAAATGATTGCTTTGTTAAAAAATATAAATTTTTATGCCCGGAAATTATTGGGACACTCTCAGTCGCCAGTACATTAATATGCATGAATTTTGGTTTTACTTTTTCCTTTGACCTTTATCTCGACACACTATGGCATATTATCTTCAAACTTTAATAAAACAGTAATTCACTGATGGTTTTTATGACCTACTAATTTGTCTGGGTTCATGTACACTAGGTTTTATCATTTCTCTATGCAAATCGATAAAAATCCTTTCATGTCTTATTTAAATCACTGAATACTTAAACAGGATGCTAGCACATTGTCTGCTAAGCTTCAGAGGCAGCAGGCACTGCTTGTGACTGGAATAAAAATAAAACAGTTTTCCTGAGTTAGTGGTTTTGCCAAACTTGGGGAGACTGTAAACTTCTCTTAAAAGACAGAGCTCTGATATGGAGAGAGCGAGGTTGCTTACCTGTAACAGGGGTTCTCCGTGGACAGCAGGATAAGTCAGTCACACTTGGTGATGTTATCCAATGGCACCGAGATGGAAGTACTCTCCATAGTTCAGAAGGGCTTTTGCCCTTCTGAACATAAGCCAACTGGCCCTACCCCCCGGTCCGCCCCTAGCTAGCCAGTATGTAACTAGCTAGCTCCTTGCCACTAGGAGGCGGGCACTGGGGCCGGAGGCCAGCGCCCTTCTAGGGAAGGTGGGCGGGTATATGTGGCTGACATCCTACTGTCCACAGAGAACCCCTGTTACAGGTAAGTAACCTTGCTTTCTTCTAGGATAAGCAGGATGAGTCAGCCACACTTGGTGCCTCCCAAGCTGCCCTCTGCTGTGGTGGATGGGGGAAGGCCGAAGCCCTGGTCAGGTTCAATGGGGACAGTTTCCTGGGGCCACAGGGAGGAATGCCTTATTGGTGTAACCTGGAACATTACCGTTAGATATTTGGAACAGGATGTCGGTGGTGGCCAAAAGTGCAGCATTCAGTGACAATGAATGTGTATGCGTGCAGTACAAAAAGGTGCAGCATGCAGTGACAATGAATGTGCAGATGTGCAGTACAGCGTGCAGTGACAATGAATGCGTAAGCATGCAGTCACAATGTGCATCCATGTGGCAGCAGTGATGTAGTCCCATCGAGCAGCAGCAGTGAGGTAGCCTCAAACAGCAAGAACAGCAACAGTGTCAACATCAACTGTGCAAAAACAGTGGTGCAAAATAGAAGCATCAATACAGCAATGGCCATGAGTCGGTTCATGGCCTAGCCGGGTGTGTCCAGTCAGGAGGTAGCAGTCTAGACTGCTGCAACCGCTTGGCCGGAGGATATGTTTGTCCATGTCCTCGGAAGTGTTCACTGGGGCCAGGTGGCCTTGCAGATGCTGTCCATGTCCTTAAAAGGCATTCACTGGGAACTAGGTGGTGGCGTTGCAGATGTGGGCCACAAGTACGGGGCGCAGGTTGGCGATGATGGTGGTCTGTGCCAAGAGCTGATGTGCGCTCACCCTTGGCATGGCTTGAGCTCCTTGGCACAGCTTGTGCCCCTGCCTGGTCCAGGCAAAAGGTGATGCAGGCGGTGATCCCTAGAGATAGGGTCCACTGGTGACCAGGCGGTCAAGTTTATTTGGCCACATGAGATGAAGAGTTGTGTCTCCTGTCACTGGTGCATTGTTATGTGTATGTCCAGGCCATATAGATATGTAAAGCCCTGATGCTGTCCAGAATATGGGGCCTCTGCTCCTCCAGGGAGGCATGGGATTTCGGGTGGAGCACAGACGTTCAATGGTCTGGCTGATGTGGAAGTCAGATTACACCTTAGGGACGAACCTGGGGTGGGTCCAGGAGTGATTCGGTCCTGATAGCATAGCATGTGTGGCGGGTGTGCCACCAGGGCTTGTAGTTTGATTCATCTGGCTGATGAGATCGCTATCAGGAATAGTTTTCCTGGAAGTCTACTTCAGTTCTGCTGTCTGCAGTGGCTCAAAAGCTCCCATATTAGCTGGCTGAGGGCCATAGGTAGTGTGGCAGCAGGGCTGTTATCAGAGCAACCGTGGAAGGCTACAATCACAGAGACTAAGCGGAGTTGTCATTGGAGTGTGGACTGTGTCTCTTGTCCTTGGACAAGGGGTAAAGTGCGGTCCAGGGGAACAGGTGAGGTACTGTGGGACCTGTGTAACTGGGCAGGAAAAAAGGGGGAAGTGGGGTCCAGCTGCTGTGATATGCTCCAGGTGCTGAAGCGCCCACAATTTTAAGCTGTAGGACTTATGTGCTGACAGATGCCTCGCAAGCAGTTTCACTCGCTGTGCACCAGTAGGTAGAAGACGACAGGGTCAGGTCTCAATTTTCACCTAAAAAGGATCAGGCTCTCAATTTCCACGCTGTCTGGCAGTACATTCTGGTTGGGAGA
Source organism: Ichthyophis bannanicus (assembly GCA_033557465.1). NCBI lineage: Eukaryota > Metazoa > Chordata > Amphibia > Gymnophiona > Ichthyophiidae > Ichthyophis > Ichthyophis bannanicus. Next base: position 300,415,048 of record CM066033.1, on the reverse strand, counting down.
CAGGGTATCCACACCATCTTGAGTGACAAGATCTGGCCTCAGGAGAGGGCATCAGGAGCCCCAGAGCCAAGTGGTTAGGGGAACAACACCGGTCTCAGCCAGTGGGCGCAATGAAGATGGAGCCAGGTGGTTAGGGGAACCACACTGGTCTTGGCAGGTGTTCACAATGAGGATGGCCTGGGCTTCGTCCATTTCAAATGGGGTACACTTCATGTTCTCCACATGGCAAACATGTCGATTTGTGGTCAGCCCCACCGATGGAGGAGGGAAACTGGTGCCTAGGGGTTGAGGGTTGAGAGTCCCTACATGCAGGTTCAGGTGACGGCTGAGTCTGTCTGCCAGCTCTCCCTATGCCCCGGCAGGAAGGCGACTTGCAGGGACACTGCTTGGATGGGGTAAAGTCCGGAGTTTGAGAGCCTCCCTGTGGGAGAGCGGGAGCCCATTCCCCTTGCTTGCTGACATGAGACTATGGCCACCTTCCTGACTGGAATGGGGCAGCAGTGTTGGTGATGTGGGTCTGAAACACTGGAGTGCGTATCAGATCACACTGGATTCTAGTCGGTTGATGTGGAACATATGTTCCCTCACTGTCCAGGCCCTTAGAGTACGGAGCAGTGGGCAGTATGGCCCTCATCCCGCTGTTGAAGCATCTGTGGTGATGACTGATTGGTAGGTTGATCACTGGAGGGCCTTCCCTGTTCAGAATTCTCTCTGCAGGGTCACCATGGCAAGAGCCTGTCACCCCAGTATCCAGAGGAATGAGCATGGGCAGCAGGTATCGGTTCTGCCTTCAGCATCTGTGTAGCTTCACCAGGGTCTGTAGCTTCACCAGTGGTAGGACTGGTGTGCACACCGCCATGGCCCAGGGAGCGTGGCAGGCTCCGCATGGTAGGCCATAGGGTTTGGGAGATGCTCCGCTGGGTTGAGAAGACACTCCATGTCAGGCTGGTGATGGCTTCTCTCCGATGTTGCAGAAGGAATGCCTTGGACACTGTGGTGTCGATGTCCACTCCAATGAAGTTCAGTTGTTCTGAGGGGAGATGAGACTTCTGGTGCTTCACCAGGGAGCCCAAGGAGGACAGGAGGATTATGGTTTGCTGGATCACTGTCCGGGCCTTCCAAGATGGCGAGGCAGAGACCAGCTTATCAACAAGGTGTACGGAGACACCGTTACCTTGTTTGCAGAGGTATGCTGCCACCACACGCCCTAGGGGAGCATCTGCGGGGTGGGGGGCACAGGTATGCAGCATGGACCCTCTATGTTGAGCCATGGTCTGACCCCGCATGTCCATTTTTTTTTATGGTAGTTAAGCCCATGAAGTGGTATGCTTGCTCTACTGCAGTGGACAAGCAAGACGATGCTTTGGAGTGAGCGTGGGAGATATTTCACTGTAATCCCTGCTGGTTTCTCAGTCAACATTTGTTGAGGAGACGATCCCAGCAGAGGAGTATGCAGGCACATGGCTCAGGCCTGCATAGGATAGCAGCTGTCTCCTGGCGGCAAGGGCAGCGCTGCTGAGTCCAAAGGGGGAGGGTCTGAAAGGGGCAGAGTCCCAGACGTGATGGTGGAGGCCAACTTGCCTCTTGTCTCCATTGGTCGGGGACTCGGTTTCAAACAAAGGCATGGAGGTCTCCTTGTTTTTTTGTCTACCACTGTAATTGTGGAGGCTGGCCACTGTGGAAGCTGGCTGCTGTAAGGGGTGTTTTGGCCTCCCTTCTCTCTTTGGACCACTTCAGTGGTCATCCCACAGGGAGCAGAGGCTGTGTTCCTGCTGGTGGAAGTGCACAGGGACCTATGCCATCTGGTAGGACAATTTGAAAAATGCAGGGTCCACAATGTGCATCCCAGCTAAGTAGCGAATGTCCCAGGGATGTCTGATCAATGCTGAATGTGGGCCTGCACAAGGAATGGGACTGGGAATTGACCCTTGTTCACAGCCCATGCACTAATCAGTAGGCTATGAAGCTCTTCCTCTGGATGCCATTCCCCAAATTCTTAGGTGCTGGTCATTCAAACCAGTGCCCTCATGCTGAGAAAAATCAGTCATGCTGTGTAGTCAAGGAGTGCAGCTCCTGAGTTTTCTTGGCCATGTGACTGGAGGCGGATTGCCAAGCCTTCCTTTTGGAGTGGAGGCCCCAAGAAGTGCTGGGGTATTGCACCCTAGTCTCTTGATTACAGAGGGCATCTCCCTAGCTCTTGGGCTACCCCTGTACCTTCTTGGGCAGGCACTCGATGTGCAACATGCGCCAGGGTTGCCTGGGCATTTTCTTTAGGTGAAGCCTCTTCTTTTTTTTTTTTTTTGCACAGGGATATGCGCAAGATCTGTTTGCTCGTAACCTCCCACACAGCCTCTGTGATATTATGCAGCAAAACTTTGCCCATTCAGGGCTCTGACCTTGGCATCGTGATGCCCTTTGTTCACTGAGAAGCCGCTGCAGGGCACGGAGAGGCCGATGTCTGCAGTCATCTGAGGAGGCGATCAGCAATGTTGGTCTATTTCCTTGTTACTGGGTGGAGAGTCTTTAAGCATGTTACTGGGTGGAGAGCCTCTCTTTGGAGGGAATGGACATTTGGATGACTTCCGTTGGAAGCGATCGAGGGTCGGGTGAATTGTGTTACCAGAAGTAGAAGCTTTGCTTGAAGCAATGGAGGGTCAACTGACTTGCTGGTGCTCGGGAAAACAGTCTTGACTGTAATCGCTAGGCTACTTCTCCTTTCTTGATGGCAGATAGATGCCCCACCCCCATATAGACCACGCCTTGTGGAAGGACCCTGGCTATCCACATTAGTGCCTGCAGCCCTTAGTGGGTTCTGACAATGTCACAGGCCCAGCAAGGTGTGACGATACTATGTGCCTCCGTATGTCAGTTTTGTATGCAGCAATTTCTGCTTGGTGCGCTCTCTCAGTATGCTCTCAAGATCCCCCGGTTTTATTCCTGTGCCTCTTGTAACAACATAGGAATCTTTACAGTTGCAGGGTCAGTGCCTGCACATAGGCGCCGAGAGCGCATCGGAGAGTCTTCAACTGTTGTAGAGTCAGCGCTAGGGTTCAATGCTCGGTGCCTGCGCATTGGCACCAAAGAGCACATCAGGGAGACTATGCCTCTGCTGGGGCTCCAAGTAGTGAGCAGTTTTTGCTCTCACGGTGCTGCACTGAGTGGGAAGTTCTGGCATCGAGCATGCAGTCTGGTGTGCATGGCTGTTTTGCTGAGCCTATATAGAGGGATGGAGTTTCTGCAGTTCCCTCCCAGGCAGTGTCGCTGAGGCAATCAGAGGCAGGCAATACCATTTTCCAGCTTAGAGACCATCTGAGCATGGCCAGTCAGGCTGTCAGCCCCAGGGGTCCTGTCGAAGAGCCATGTGGGGGATGGAAGCCTATATTGGCACATCCCGTGCCCGGCTTGCTCCTCGTCCATGCAGGGCTCATCCCATGTGCAGTTTGTTCCGTGCCTGTGGGGAGTCGCTCTTCGAGGCTGTCTGTCATCATAGCCTCTTGATAGCCTTCATGGAGGAGGCTCTGCTGGAGCAGCGGGGGCCTGCTGTCCTTGTGGGGGCCTGCTGTCCTAGCAGTGCCAGGGCTGAGCCCATGGCCGGAGGCAGAGGGAGCATTGGTCGATTGTGACAGGGAAGGCTTCTTGGAAGTGAATCTGAAAGTAGATAAGAAAGAGAAACATTAGGAATTTTGTAATGAAAGAGGAGAGTGGATGAATCCATCTGCATGGCTGGGCGGATAGAATAGACTGGCTAGCTAGGGGCGGGCCAGGGAGTAGGGCCAGTTGGCTCATGCTCAGAAGGGCAAAAGCCCTCTGTCAGTTCCGACCCTTATTGGAACCTACCGACTTCCGTACTGTCTTCCAAGCTCTTGTCACTCCTCTCTTCGATTATGCTTACCTGGCTATGCTCTCCATCCTTTACAAATGGCCTTGAATACTGCTGCACAAACCATTTATGGAGCTTCCAGATATGATCATGTATCACCTCTCCTAGTACAGTTACATTGGCTTCCAATAAACAATCAACTCAAGTACAAAGCCCTTGTAATGACCTTTAAAATCCTTCATCATCTCTCTGCACCCTCCCTGGAAGATCTCTTGCATTGGACGCCCGACATCAGAGCCAGAAGAACAATTTGGCAAACACTCTTGCTATCCCAGCCCTGACTGGCAAAAGCTCCCAATTTGCCAGTCACAGAGCCTTCTCCCTCTTCGCCCCTCTGCTCTGAAACTCCCTACCTGTTCCTATCTGTCTCATCACTGACCTGTCAATTTTCCATAAAGCAATTAAGACACATCTATTCCAGCTTTCATTCAACCATGTACCATAGCTCATTATGGTCTTCCATACAATGCCCAGATCCCTTCAGCTTGTATGTAGTTCATCTTTCTTAAAGGCATCTGTTATCAATCACTGTGTTAAGTTATTGTTTACATATTTAATGCAATCTGTTATTGCGTTAACTTATGTTTACTTATTCATTGCAACTTGTTCCATGTAATTTAACCTGTTCCTTATAGTGAGTTGTTCTTCTGTAAACCGCAGTGATTATAAAAAGTGTGGTTTATAAAACCAAATAAATAAATACTTCTGTCTCGGTGCCGTCAGATGACATCACCAAGTGTGGCTGACTTATCCTGCTTGTTCTAGGAGAAAGCAATGTACTGGCCTCATTAAAGAGGTGTTGTTTCTGAGGAGTAGCCTGGTAGTTAGAGCAGTGACCAAGAGACCAGAGTTTGATTCCCACTGGCACTCCTGGTGACCTTGAGCAAGCCACTTTGTCCTCCAGTGACTTGGAAGAAAGGCCTGGCAATCTACTTCTGGTCACACTTTGCCAAGGGCTGCTGAGTTAGCATTGACTAGACGGCACACCCTGTTGTGACTGCTTCTAAGGTGTGTATAACTATGTTAAAGATGATAAATCTTACCATGAGCAAAGCCAAAAAAATTCTTGTCAATATTTCAGTCGTGGCAGTCAGCTCCCATTGTCAAAAACCAGCATGAGTATCTAGATAGTGGTTGGTGCTGAATATTTGGAGATTGCGGCCAGCACACTATTAAGGTGGGTGTCATCTTTTGGGAGGCACCAAAATGCTGAAAAATTAAATATGAGGAAATTAAACATTAAAAAATGAGAAAAATAAAATGGCAAAAAGTGAAAGAAACATGAAAAACTATTGTATCAAAAACAGCACTGTGGGCATAACCACGGGTCATCAGTTAATGAGGAGAGGGCACCAATTTATAGGCTACAGGAGAGGAACCAGAAATCCTAGCACCAGCCTGACATCACCTCTGTATCGATAGCCTATCCAGACAGCCTAAGGACAGCTTTTTCGCATCCTAAGGGGTATGTTTACTAAACTTGGCTCATGTGCGCAGCGCACATTAGCATGCGCTAAGGTACCTTAGCACATGCTAATGATGTGTATTTGTGCCCTGCACACGTGCGCGCCGCACTAAAGTGCCCCCTCATGTGCGTGGCGCGCTGATGTGCGATAGAGGCGTGGAAAGGCTCCCGGAGGGCGGAGGAAGGCTCCCCAGGGGCGGAGAGAAGGGGTCAATGGGTGGAGAGTGGGAGGGGAGAGGCTCCCCGCACATGAGCGGGGCTGAAATTCAAGCCAAAAAAAACCGCGAGTGAAAACCTCGCGGTAGAGCCGATTTAAAGGGAAGAGAAACCATGTCTGTCAGCAATGTACAGCAAAACCAGGGAAACCTACAAAACAGTGATAAGTGTGATACATGTGCACGGTACAAAAGTGCAAATAAACATTGAAAATGACCCCAACAAAATCTATAAAAATTATAATCAAGCTGGAAAATAGTGATAGTAATGGGAAACATCAAAAAACATTCCCAAGAAAGCCCCCCCAAAAAAATATGAATTTTAGAAGGGTCTACGCTCCGTCCCCATACAAGGTGAATGATCCCACAGTGAAATAGCACTGATCAGGGTTTCCCTCTCCATTGGACAGGTTACCTATGGCATGCACATTTCCACAACAGCAGGGTGGACAGGTCGGAATGGGCAATTGGACAGATGCTGGGAAAGGGGATACAGAGGGCTGCAGGCGGCACATGCTGTGGTGCAGCTGGGGCACAGTGCGGACTAGGCAGATGCCTAGATGGCACCTAGGAATGCTGAAACTGAACAGCAGCCAGACAGCAACTGATGAGGGCCCAACATAGGCACGAGAGTGTTTATCACAGTGTCACAGGGGATAGTACCCACCAGGTACCCCCAAGGGCACAGAACATTGGCAGGCGGTGATTGGGGGACGTGCGGACAAATTTGCAGGCACCCCTACCCCAGAACCCGCCCCATAGGCAGCCGCCTACCTGCACACAGGATGGCCTGAGACTGCATACCACCAGCACCACCAGCAGAAGGGCATGTCAGCAGGCTGGCACAGGGGTACTGGAGGTGGAGGGGGGCAGTGGCAGCTGCCCAGAGCAGACCATGGCCTAGCCCTGTGTAGGTGGGTGCAATGCACTGCAACAGACAGGCCCTGCTGGACAAACAGTCATGGTATCATCAGGGAATGCACTGTCTCTGTGGCAACACGGTGGTGCAGTGCACACAACCAGCATGTTTGGAGACAGAAGGTCACAGGTTCAAGCCCCAGCTGGGGCTCCTGCCAATCCAGTCTGCATATTTTACCCACAACTAACTAGTGATAGTAAAGACGAACCTTTATTGCAGAGAACATAAGCATGGCTCAAACACCTCTATTTTACCCTACAGAGCACAGACACCAGAAACATGCACATTACCTAGAGCAGATTCCCCCAAATGTAGTCCTGGAGGGCCACAAATCCTTCAGGGATTATGCTGTCTCCAATCTAAGGATGGAGTGGTACTGGTGGTGGAGGTGGCAGCAGCTGGTGGCCACAGCAGACCATGGCCTAGCCCTGTCCAGGTGGGTGCCGTGCACTGCAACAAACAGGCCCTGTCAGATGTACAGTCATGGACTCCCCAGGGAATGCAGCATGTCTGTGGCAACACGGTGGTGCAGTGCACACAGACAGTGTGTGCAAGAACAGAAGGTCACAGGTACAAAGCCCAGCTGGGGCTACTGCCAATCCAGTCCACATATTTTTCCCACAACTAAACCGTGATAGTAAGAACAAACCTTTATTTCAGAGAACATACGCATGGTTAATACGCCTATATTTTACCCTACAGAGCACAGACACCATAAACAGGCGCATTACCTAGAGCAGAGTCTCCCAAATGCAGTCCTGGAGGGCCAAACACCACTCAGGTTCCATGCTGCCTCTAATAAAGATGCCTGTGCTGCATATCTATGCACCACCCCCATGGTATGCAGATGTATCTCATGCATATTCATGAGGGACAGCATGAAAACCCGAACAGTGTTTGGCATACCAGGACTGCAGTTGGGAACCTCTGCCGTAAAGCAGCAGCCAACAGGGGCAGACACACCCACACCCACAGGCCCCATTAGCCAATGCCTCCTGGAGAGGCAGGACATTGGGCCCTGCGTGCATCTCCCAATACTAGCACTTGCATACCTTAGTAATGCCACCCTACACCTGGGTATACGGTACACAGCTATCAAACGTTTCCTATGATTACTGGCAGATAGCAATTCCTACGTTAAGCACAGTTTGCTCATTGAGCTCCATCATAACAGTCTTTCTGATGTCTGTGGTGTGTGCTGCAGGTCTGGTGTCTGACAGTGTTTACCACCCTGGGGAGTGACCCCCAACAGTACTGCGTACCATATCCATGCCTGTACTGTGCCCAGGACTGGTGTGGTGGCCAGGGCTGCTAAACTCCTCTATAGTAGCACAATGCTGGCAAAGGTGTGGGGGTGTCTGTCTGTCTATCCAGTGTGTGGTGGCTGCAAACACCCTCCACAGCCCACACTGCCAGCACTGTTGCCAGTATTGGCCTGCCAATGTGCATAATGAGGAGCAAGGTACCATGGGTATAGCCCGGACAGGGTGGCCTGGCCAGGATGCATCTGCACAGGGCATAGGGCACTGGCTGGGACATTTTAGTGCCTGGCCACCACCTACACAGACAGGGTGGCCTCAGCATGTCCTGCTGGGAGATCACTCTCACCCTGACTGTGCAGTGACCACAGCATGGCTAGGCACTCCCATAGTGCTATATAGCATTTTTTTATGTGATATTTATGGTTTTCCTTTTAGAGCCCAGTCACTGACTTATGTGCTTGTTGTGTATGCTGACATCCCAGTCCTGGGTGCATGCATTTCCACCAGGAACATGCACTATGGACTAGCTAGCAGACTGTTTGCAGCTGGTATGTGTCTTGATGGAGTGCCTTGCAGGGTGCAGTGGCTGAAGGCTTGCTGCAGGAGAATATCAGATAGTGGTGGGGTGCAGCTTAGCATATCCAGGCCTAATGTGTTATGGATGTGTACAGAGCTGCATTGCCTGCCCTGTAGGGTGTCTGTTCCCCAGCAAGACTGGGGTTGATGGTCCCCTCTACTGCCACCATTGCAGGGAGGTAGAATGTGCATCTGTTGATGGGGGACCATATTTACCACCCACAGCCCTGGAGAAGGAGGGTGGTAATGCATAATCCTCCTAGGGTGCTACACCTGACTGATACAGATAGACATAGCATAGGCGTTTCTGCAGAAGCTACCTATCTCACACATTAGCACTGCTGGGGACCTGCAGCATGGCCTGTTTCTGCCATGGAAGGTGCTGTGGACCTGGTGCTGGGCACCCCACCGCACACTCAGGGTGAGCACAGTACCCGCACAATGTGACAGTGTATAGCTACTCTGTGCCAGTAACACACACGGTCAGTACCCCCTACCAGGCCGAGGTGCTGTGGGGGTGGACATGGTCAGTTCCCCCTACCAGGCCGAGGTGCTGTGGGGGTACATACCCCATCTTGTGTTCATCTGTGGACAGCTGATTTGCATGTGCAGTGCATCATGGGTACGGGTAGCCTAACCCAGTGTTTCCCAACCCAGTCCTATGGGGCACACCGGCCAGTCAGGTTTTCGGGATATCCCTAATGACTATGCATGAGATATATATGCATTAGAGATATCCTGCCAACCTGACTGGTTTGTGGCCCTCCAGGGCTGGATTTGGAGACCCCTGCCTAACACCTCTATCATCTAAGATTGTGAATGGGCAAGGTGCAGATGTCCAAGACATCAAAAAGGTATATAGAATGTGTCACATTCCTCCTCACTTCTCACCACCACCAAAATATTGTCTATTAGACAACTTTTTGGTGGTGGTGAGAATCGAGGAGGAATGTGTCACATTCTATATACCCTTTCGATGTCTAGGACATCTGCACCTTGCCCACTCACAATCTTAAATGACAGAGGTGTAAGGCAGGGGTCTCCAAATCCAGCCCTGGAGGGCCACAAACCAGTCAGGTTGGCAGGATATCTCTAATGCATATATATTTCATGCATAGTCATTAGGGATATCCCGAAAACCTGACTGGCCGGTGTGCCCCATAGGACTGGGTTGGGAAACACTGGCCTAACCCTATCCTGGTGACCACAGCAGACTGTCTGTGTGGTGACGTGCAGTCCCTCTAAGCCAGCCAGGGGCTTTCTAGTAGCTATAGAGCTGTAGCCCACTGGTTACTTCACTGCCTGTGGAGCCAGAGATCATGGTTTCAAACCCACAGTGGGGTTATTTGATAGGGCTGCCCAAAGCATTATCTCTTTTTAATGTACATTATTGCTGCCAGAAAAAACACTCTCTGCGTACTGTACCCATAAGGTGCCTCAGAGGGCGCTTTATAGGGCGCCCTATAGGGCACCTTATGGTTACCGTCCATATAAGGTGCACTATACTTTATCCTGTGGAGCGACTTATAGGGTGCCCTATAGGGGACATTTTAGGGTGCCATGGCAGACAGTGCACTTTATAATGTGCCCTATGGAGTGCCTTATAGGGTGCCTTATGCGGCACCTTCAGTTACGGCACGTGAGGGCGTGTTTGCTGGCAGCAATTAATAAAATACAAATGAAGTGCTGCAGGAAACAATACATACATTGCAAAGCTGATGCCTCAGCCAGGCTTACATATTAGGCACACTGGGGAGCAAACTCATGACCCCTGTATCAGCAGTCAGTGCCTTAACCATTGTGCTACACTGCTGTTCCGTCTTGCATGTCAGCACACCTACTTCAGATTTCCATGTGTTTAAATGCACAGTGCTGCCATCAAACACAGTGCTATGACCTTGCTGTGCCTCATAGGGCACCCTATATGGCACCCTATAGGCCACCCTTTCAGAAACATTGTAGGGTGCCGTGGCGGACAGTGCACTTTAGAATGTGCCCTCTGGGGTACCCTATGAGGCGCCTTATGCAGCACCTTATGTTACAATACTTTGAGGGTGTGTTTGCTGGCAGCACTAAAATAAAAATAAAATGCCCCCTACAGCACTATTACCTATAACAGGTAATGCCTCAGCCAGCCTTCTTCATTAGGCACAGTGGGGGATTGAACCCATGACTCCTGCATCATTGGTCAGAGTCTTAACCATTTTGCTACAGTGCTGCTCTTCCTTGTATGTCAGTGCACCTACTTATGATTTTCATTTCTTAAACTGCACAGTGCTGCCATCAAAAACAGTGCTGTGACCTTGCGGTACCTCATACAGCACCCTATAAAGTGCCCTATAAGCAACATTCTAGGGTGCCTTGGCAGACAGTGCATTTTAAAATGTGCCTTATGGGGCGCCTTATGTTAACACGCTTTGAGAGTGCGTTTGCTAGTAGAAGTAATTAAAATATAAATAAAATGCCTCCTAAAGCAATCTTCCCCATAATAGGTAATGCCTCAGCCAGCCTTCTTCATTTGGCACAGTGGGGGATTGAACTCATAATCCCTGCACCATTGGTTAGTGTCTTAACCATTGTACTGTGGCTTTGTTCCTGTGCTTTCACATCAGCGCGCCACTTATGCTTCCCGCGCAAGTTTCTCATGCGCTAATGTGCACGGCGCACATGAGCGCAGCGCACATTAACGCATGATTAATCCCGGTTTTGCTTTTTTCTGACTGAAACGCCCACTCCTTATATGGCATCCCGCACAATAGCGCGGCGCGCACCTAACGGGGTTTTAGTAAACATACCCCTAAGTTATTCGGATACCTGAATACTGCCAGCTCTGATCCCTCTCTGTCAATGGACTGCCCCAGTGCTATCTGGATAGTGCTGAGATGGTCTGTAAGGACATACAGTGGCACTGTCCAAATAATGAAGCCATATTTACCAGTCAGTGGAATTTATCCAGATAGCAGGGATTGGTAACTGGATATTGATTGATTGATTTAGACAGATTTGTATGCCATCTTTTCCTTCAATCAAGGTGGTCACGTCACATGACAATTGGAGGGTTACATTTAATATTAAGGTACATGTAAACATTTAGACAGTACAGTTACTTAACAGTAATTAGACAGTACAATTGAGGTAACATTTAACATGAAGGTATTTAAACCGTGGTATGAAAGATTTGTGTGTGCGGGTAGTATGGATGTGTGTTTAGTTGGTGGAGGTAGTACTATTATTGTTTGGGTAGGGGATGTTGCCTGATTGCTCATAGGTTTCTATAAATAGGAATGTTTTGAGGTCTTTGCGGAAGTCTGTGAGGTCATCTAACGCCCTCAGGCTCGTTGGGAGGGAGTTCTATAGTGTGGATGCCAGCAGTGATGGTGCTCTTTTTGAAGTTGTTTGTTTGGTTTTGTGATAGCCTGTGGATGGGGAGTGGAGGAGTAGCCTAGTGGTTAGAACAATGGCTTAGTAACCAAACAACCAGGGTTCAATTCCTTCTAGCACTCCTTGTGGCCTTGGGCAAGTTGCTTAACCCTCCATTTCCTCAGAAGAAAGGCCTGGCAATCTATTTCCAGTGACACTGCCACTAGGAGTTAGGACTGACTCAAAGGCACACATTGTGCCAATCATGTTGTCAATATTGGTTCTTCTTGGTCTGTTGTTAATGTCCCTTGTTATAACGTTTTGGAGTGCGTCTGCTGAGATGTGGTGAATGATTTTGAAGATGATCATAATTGTTTTGTATTTAGCTCTTGCCATCATTGGGAGCCACTATAGTTGTTGTAGGACGGGGGTGTTGTGCTCAGTCCTTGGAGTGTCTGTAATGATGCGTGCTGTAGTGTTTTGTACCATCTGTAGTGGGTGTAGTGTCTGCTGAGTAAGGCCTTGATATAGTGAGTTTCCGTAATCAAGCAGTGGTGTAATGAGTGCTTGGCACACTGTGCAGAAGTGGTCTTGATGGAGAATTGGTTTGATTTGATGTCTTTATCAAGGAAATCTGGCTATTTGGATAGAAGTTTGCATCAGAAGTGTTTCAGAGGCGGTTAGCTCGGACTGCTTTTTATTTACTGTACAAAAGAACAGAAATTGGATCACTTGTATTTTCACCACTGACCTTGCTGTGCCAGAGACAGATTCTCCTTCTGTTGTCCACAGTTCTCTACAAAACAAAAACAAAAAAAAACCCTGAAAAGAAACATCCTGCTTCTAAGCGAGAGAATTTTTCTAAGTGCTGAAATCATGGCTAATGCGTAGCCCTCCTGCTGTCAAACACATGCAGACAGCAACTGGCTGTCCCCCTGGAATATGCATCAGGTGCTCTCTGTGCACTCAGGAGAGGAGACTGTCGGCTGCCGACTGCAGGGAATTCACTCCGACTCCTATTAAGCTTTTCCACAGGAGGCCCTGTCTGGAAAAATGAGGCCCAAGGGAGTCCAAGCCATTTGAGGTCTAATTTCAACATGAGCATTTATTTTTTGCAAAAAGGGATAAGATACCTCAGACCTTTTTGATATTTACAGCAAAGATAAAACAGTTGTTTTCCTTCTTTCTGCTTTCCGAGCATGATCAGTGCAGGCACAGGGTGCAGTTACTTATAGATCAAAAGTTCCCAACCCTTTTGGTTGTGTGGGACCCTTTATTAACCTCCCCCCTTCCCCCCCCCTTCATCCCTACCACTCTTCCTAGACTCCCTCCCTACAGCAACAAGCCTGTCCCACTAACCCTCTTTAGCTCCCTTCCCCTTCATGTCTCCAGTTTCTCTCTTCCTTCAATCAGACTCCCACAATCTATTTCTCTCTCGTCCCCAGCCAGTTCCCCCCAGTCTCTCTCTTCCCTCTGCCCATCTCACCAGTCTCGCTTTCATTTTTCTCTGTTCTGTGTCTTACGTGCCCCTGTAATGGTCTCACGGACCTCCATGGGTCACAGGTTCAGAACCACTCTTGCAGAGGAATCTCATTTTCATGACTGCCGGGTATTACCTCAAGCAAGAAAACTGCTGAAGGCCTCCATCCTCTAGCTCAGGCATGTCCAACAGGTAGATCGCGGAGGGGTCAGAGGTAGATCGCCAGCCCCACTTGGCTCCATCTCTCCCGCAGCTTGCCCCGTTGCTAGGAGAGAGCTCGTGCTGGCAGGTCATCAGCCAAGGGGTTGCCGCCGCTGCTGATCCTTTGCCTGTCTTTTTTCCCTGCCTGCGGGAATCTTGCCTGCGGGTGTATTGGGGGCGTTTGTTGTTTTCGTGCCAATAGTTTGTGGGTACGCTAGCGGGCCGCCGCCCACGCCCCACGATGAGACGCCATAGGCCCTGCATCATACCTGGTCTCCTGCCTCTCAGAATCACCCATTCCTGCCCCCGCCCCAACACCCCTTAGAAGTGTGTTATATACCGGGCGATATCCATTTGCCTGGGCTTTACCTGAATAAACTTACCGTATTAGTTGTGTCGTGTGCTGGTCGTTGGTCACTTTATAGTTTGCTCTCATTAAACGTTTTCGGGTAGACACAACAAAGTGTCAAGAATTTGGTGATTTTGGCAGGCTTTTCCAATTTTGTTCTAACTTGCCTACGCCTTGCCTTCGAATTGGTTAAAACCACTGTGACTTTTGCTTGCCTCTGCAATTTTATTTTGCCTAGCCTTTGCATTGATTCTACTCTGCAATTTTATTACGCCTTGCCTTTGCGTTGATTTTACACTGTGTGCAGAATGTATTAAATCGCGTGTGGTGGTATTTGAACTTGTTTGGCGGTATTTGATTTTATCTGGTTTGCTGGATAGGTGTTTGAGTTTTTTTGATGATTGTTTGGTGGTATTTGATTATTGGTGCCAGTATGATGAATTCTTATTTTTACTTTTAGAACTGCATGTGTGGTTTTGGCATCTCCAGTCCTTATATTGCACATCATCCAGAGGTCTTCAGTTCCTGTTGATCTTTAATACTTTGGGACAGTGACAGTTTTGGACCAGATTCAGCCAGTGTTTATACTAACTTAGCAGATTTGTCCTTCTTACATCCAGCCACCCCAGCATAATGAAGATGAGTGTTCCAAAGAAGAGCAAAACCTACCACTTTCATGATGAATGGGAAATGGACTACTTCTTCATCATGGTGAAAGGCAAGTGTTGGTGTCTAATTTGTAACGCCCCAGTATCCTTGCCCAAAAAGGGCAATCTGGAACATCATTATAAGGCTCTGCATAGCAATAAGTTTGATGCTGATTTTCCATCCAAAAGTGAAATTCGTAAACTGAAGCTCAAAGAACTTAAATAGAAATTGGCTACTCAGCAACAGTTGATGGCAAAGTCAAGGTCACATTCGGTCAATGCAACCATAGCATCCTTCAAGGTCAACAACCTGATCACAAAGAAATGCAAACCTTTCACTGAAGGGGAATTTGTAAAAGATTGTTTTCTTGAAGCAGCTGACAATCTTTTTGAAGGATTTAAAAATAAGAAAGAGATCATAGCTGCAATTCAAGATGTACAATTGTCAAGAAACACTGTTGTGCAGCGAATAGAAAAGATGTGTGGAGACACAACTGAACAATGGTTGGAGGATGTTTCAAATTGTGTTGCTTTCTCACTCCAACTGGATGAATCTACAGACAAAAGAGACATAGGGATATGTTTACTAAACAGTGATAATGTCGCAGCGGCGCAGTTAGCGCACGATACGTAACGTTATCGTGCGCTAAAGTAACATTATCACGCGATAGTGTGAGGTATCGCACGATAACGTGAGGTATCGCACGATAACATGAGATATCGCATGAAAACGTCTCCGGCGGCGTTAAGGCACACAGAGGGTGGAGTAAGGCTCCCCAGAGGGCAGAGAGAAGGGGTCAATGGGCGGAGAGTGGGTGGGGAGAGGCTCTAGGCACACTAACGCTGTGAAAAGAAGGTCTGAAAATTAACGCCAGTGAAAACCTTGTGTTAGAGGCACATTTACAGGAGAGAGAAACCATTTCAGTCAGCAATGTACAGCAAAGGAAGGGAAACCAAGAAAACTGATAGTAGTGATACATGTGCAGCAACAGCATAGTGCCCAAGTACGAAAGGGCACTACGGTGAGGCTGCAAATGGGGTACAGGGGGCTGCAGGCAGGACATGCAGAGGGGCAGCTGGGGCACAGGGTGGACTAGGCAGGTGCCTAGGTGGCACATAGGAACGCAGAAACTGCAAATCAGCAAGCCAGCAACTGACCAAGATCAAACATGCCCACGAGTGTGTGTCCCACAGTGTCCCAGGGGACAGTACCCAGCAGGTACCCCAAAGGGCACATAACATTGACAGGTGGTGCCGGGGGGAAGCGCGGATGTCTATGTAGGCACCCCAACCCCAGATCCCACACCATAGGCAGCCGCCTACCAGCACACTGGATGGCCTGGGACTGCGCATCACCAGCACCACCGGCATAAGGGCATGTCAGCATGGTGGCGGAGGGGTGCTAGTGGTGGAGGGGGCAGTGGAATCTGCCCATAGCACACCAAGACCAAGCCTTGTTCAGGTGGGTGGCATGCAGTGCAACAGACAAGGGCTGTTGGAAGAACAGTAATTTAATTTAATTTAATTTAATTAAACAGTTTCTTATATACCGCACCTTCCAGAGATCAGGTGCGGTTTACATAGAACAACAATGTAACAGGTCAACATCTGTTAATACAGGGAACAATTTGAAACAACTTATATTACATTACATAGAACAGCTTTAAACCATAACATCTTAAATTACATTACTTGAAACAATATGAACTGTTTACGTGGAACAGAGAGAAAACTATATACAGCTGTAAGTGAAACATGGTTGAGTCGTAATATATAAGCATTTGTGTTTCAGATCCTATGTCAAGACCGAATTGACTTAAGAGGACTGGCCTTGTATTATCCGTTTTCTTGTTGGGTAGGTGTGTTTGATGGTATGCCCAGGTATGCCCAGGGAATGATCTGCCTCTGCGGCAACAGTTTGGTGCATCCAGTGTGTTCAGGGGCACAAGGTCACAGGTTCAAGTCCCAGCTGTGGCTCCTGCAGACCATGTCCCTATATTTTACCCTACAGCACACATACAACATAAACATGTGCACACCATAGAGCAGCGGCCAATAGGGGCACCAACACCCACACTCACAGGCTCCACTATCCAAGACCTCATGGAGAGTCAGGCTGTTGGGCCCTGCGCGGAGCAGCAGCTACCAATATTAGCACCTGCATATCTTAGCAATGCTGAAATAGGTGTGGGAGTGTGTGTATGTCTATGTAGTGTTTTGTGGCTGCCTACACCTTACTGAGCCCCCAATGCTTGCACTGTCTCCAGTATTAGCCTGCCAATGTGCATAATGAGGAGCAAGGTATTGTGGGTATGGCCTGGACACAGCGGTCTGGGCAGGATGCATCTGCACAGGGCATAGGGCAATGGCTGGGACATTGTAGTGCCCGACCGCCACCTGCACGGACAGGGTGGCCACAGCATGTCATGCTGGGATGTCACTCTCACCCTGACTGAGCAGTGACCATGGCATGGCTAGGTACCCACATAGTGCTATACACTGTTTCTCTGAAGTGTTATTTAGGGGTTCTCTCTTCTGGGGTCCAGTCACTGACATACTTGCTTGGTGTGTGTGTGTTTACATCTCACTTTTGGGTGCACACAGTTCCCCCAGTAGTATGTACTAGCTATCAGACTGCCTGCAGGTAGTATGTGTATGGCTGGAACACCTTGCAGGGTTCAGTGGATGGAGACTGACTGTGCCCTCTGCTGGTGAATTTCAGATTGTGGTGGGGGGCAGCTGAGGGTTTTCCAGGCCTACTGTTGGTCTGCCAATGCCCTATGTGATATGTACAGATCTGCATTGACTACCATGGAGGGTGCTTATTCCCCAGAAGGACTGGGGTTGCTGGTCCCCTCTACTGCCTCCATTGCAGAGATGTAGAATGTGGATCTGTTGGTGGGAGATCCTGTCCCAGAGAGGGTGGGTTGGGTGGTGCTACATAATCCACTTTTGGATCCAAACACCACCCTTCTCTTGTAACATATGACCATGGCAACCACACAGGTTATGCACTATTCAGGGTGCATCATAGTCCACAAGGGCTAGAAATAACTAGGAAATACAGATAGACACAGGTGTATCCTAGGTGTGTCTGCAAGGACTACCTGTCACACACTGGCACTGATGGGGAACTGCAGCACAACCCATCTTAGCCAAGCCAGGTGCTGCGGACCTGGTGCTGGGCACCCCACCTCACCCTCAGGGTGAGCACAGGAACAGTCTGTAGCTGCTCTGTGCCAGTAATATACACGGTCAGTTCCCCCTACCAGGCTGGGGTGCCATAGAGGCACATACCCCATCTTGTGATCAGATGTAGACTGCTGATCTGCATGTGCAGTGCATCATGGGTACGGGTGCGTTTACCCTATCCTGGTAACCACAGCAGACAGCTTGTGTGGTGACCTGCAGTCTTTCTGTAACCAGCCAGCACTGTGTTAGAAGCTGTAGCCCACTGGTTATTGCAATGACTCTGGGGGCAGAGATCATGAGTTCAGTCCTGTAGTGGTGTTCTTTAATAGGGCTGTCTGAGGGATTTCCTTTTAATTTAAATCAGTGCTGCCAGCAAAAACACCCTCAAAGTGCCATAACCTAAGGTGCCTCATAAGGCACCCTATAAAGCGCCCTATGGGGCACATTATAAGGTGCCTTGGCGGACAGGGCACCTTATAATGTGCCTTATGGGGCACCTTATAGGGCACCTTATGAGGCACCTTAGGTTACGGCACTGTGAGGGTGTTTTTGCTGGCACCACTGATTTAAATTAAAAGGAAATCCCTCAGACAGCCTTATTAAAGGCCACCATTGTGGGATTGAACTCATGACTTCTGTCTCCACAGTCATTGTAGCAACCAGTGGGCTACTCCTCTTCAGCTATTTTTGTGGCGCTGCTAAGTAATTAAGGATACCGCGCACTAACGAGCTATGGCGCGCTCACTATCGCACAATGACGGCAAGGCACTCTCTATCGTGCAATAACCAGCTATTGTTACCTTGACGCCGGAACGCCCACTTCCTTATATGGCATTCTTCACGTTAATGCTGCAACTAGCACCGGTAACATTAGGATGCTTTAGTAAACATACCCCATAGCCCAGTCACTAGTCTTTATCCGGATGGTTTTTGAAGACTTCAGTGTTAAAGAAGAACTACTTGGAATGATTTCTTTAAAAGGGAGAACTGCTGGTCAGGAAATATTCAGTTCTTTCCATTCTTTTGTGACAAAGTGTAATCTTCCATTGCATAGACTTGTTTCCATCACTACTGATGGAGCAAGAGCAATGACAGGTGAGGTTAACGGTTTCACAGCCCTCTGTAGACAGCATGACGACTTCTCATATTTCCTTTCTTACCACTACATCATTCACCAGCAAGTTTTGGCAAGCAAGAGACTCAATACAAAGACTGTCATGGACATCACTTTCAAAATTGTAAATTCAATTCGTGGAAGATCACTTCAAAGACGGATTTTCAATCTTACTTTTGATGAAGAGGCAGCGGAAATCATTTTGCACACAGATGTAATGTGGCTAAGTAGGCACAAATTTCTGCAAAGATTTTGTGATTTGCTGAATGAAATAAGAAGTTTTTTGAAGGAGAGGGGAGATGACCAAGCAGAGTTGGAAAATGAGGAGTGGTTATGTGATATGGCATTTCTCGCTGACTTTACAGGTGAACTAAGTGATATGAACCTTGAACTACAAGGTAAAAACAAATGCATTGGCGAGATGATGAGTACAGTTTCATCCTACAAGAGCAAATTTGAGCTAATGATGACTGACCTTGCAAACAACACTTTTGATCATTTTCGTAATACGCAGGACCATCTGGGACAATATCCAAATTTTGTTTTTCAGAACGAGAAGTATGTGACAGAAATCTGTTCTGTTATCCAGGAATTCGTAAATAGATTCTGTGACTTCCAAAAAATTGGAACAGTTGTGGAGTACTTGTCATACCCATTCAAAGTAGATATGGACATTAAAGAAACTGCAGCTTCTATCAGTAAAAATTACTCATTGAACAAGCCATCTCTTGAAAACGAAATATTAACCCTTAAAATGACATTTTTCTCAAGACCCGTGCTGAGCAAGAATCTTTTTGGAAGCTAGTGCCTAGAGACAAATTTCCCAACTTGAGAAGATGCAGTGAAGCTGTATACTCCTGTTTCGGTTCAACTTATTTGTGTGACTCTGCGTTTTCCCAGCTAAAAATGACAAAGAGTACACAACGTTCCAACATGACAGATGAACATCTCCAGGATTCCCTGAGACTGGCCCTCACGCAATATTCACCCAACTTCAAAAAGCTGGTGGATGAAATGCAGGCTCAGACGTCTCACTAATGAGCAAGAGCGAAATATTAAAGATTGTGCAAGATCAGCCTGGATCAATACGACCTAAATTTAACACAAATTACTCAATAAAAGTTAAAGAAAGTTATTAAGACAGTTAAAGAAAGTTATTACTCAATAAAACTTTAAGAAAAAATGTACTTTCCATTTCCCCTCGCAGTTCTTACTGGATCTTCGTCTCTTTTGTTTTTGCTTAATTTGCTTAATAGCTGATCACATCCAAGTAAATGCCAGAAGGTTCATTAAAAATGGGAGGGGGGGGAATCCTCCAACTTTATTCGGTTAAAATTTAACTTGAAACTAATTTGAAACTTAATTTTCATGGTAGTAGATCACCGGCACTTTTGGCCGGAAAAAGTAGATCACGACCTGTTCGAAGTTGGACATGCCTGCTCTAGCTCATCAGACCAGACCTTGTAGCTAATATGTTTGTTGCTTGTGTACCGGTTGTGATCCATTTCAGTCTGGGTGGAAAACATCAATGGGCAGATATTCAAAAGCACTCACGAGCTGGCAGGGTCTCTCCACTAGCACTATTTAGTAGTGGAAGAGACGGAGCCTAGACAGTCCAAGATTTTATGTGGATAGCAATGATATTCAGTCCACTCGCTAGAGAACTAGTCGGGTAACTTTAAGACAGCAAAGAAAAGCTCTAAGTTATTTGAATAGTAGAATGAAACGTGCCCCTCTCTGGGTAACTACAGCTCTGACTATCTATTTGGCACCATGCACTATCCGAATAGCGGTTCTGAATGTACATATTTTATTTAACTGCCACGGCTGCCATTTAGAAAAGAGCGCCAACCGCAGGGACTGAATATCGGCTCTCTTGCTATGTAGTGATCCTCTGTATCTGTCCCACGCCTTTTTGAATTCCTTCACTGTTTTTGCTCCCACTACCTCCTTCAGGAAAGCATTCCTGGCATCCACCACCCTTTCCATGTAAAAGTATTTCCTAATGTTCCTTTTAAGTTTACTGCCTTGCAACTTCATTTCATGTCCTCTAGTTCTACAGTTTCCCCATCTTTGAAAAGGTGAAGGAGTAGCCTAGTGATTAGAGCAACAGCCTAGTACCCAAACAGATCAGGGCTTGATTCCCCCTGGCATGCCTTGTGACTATAGGCAAGTCACTTTACCCTTCATTGCCTTAAAAGAAAAGTCCTAGCAATCTACTTCTGGTCACACCTTGCCAAGAAAGCCCAAGAGCTGCTGGGTCACCAGGAGTCAGCATTGACTTGATGACACTTTAAATAAAAAAAAGTATTTAAACTTCTGTATCATATCCACCTTGTCTCTCCTCTCCTCTGGGATCTTTCCTCATATGCCTTCTGGCGCAGGCCTCATATCGTCTTGGTTGCCTTCCTCTGAACCATTTCAGGTCTTTTTATATCCTTTGTAAGTATGGTTATCAGATGTCCCTGATTTTCAAGGATTAACCCCGATTTTGAGGTAGTGACCCGACTCCATGAACTATAACCACCTTCCGTCCACAATTTTAGTGGGAAAAGAGGCAAAGGACATTTTTTTCTCCTGCATACCCCTTTAATGTAGTCTTCTCAATTCCGAAGAAGTTGTAAACTTAACTTCTTTTCTGAAAAAAGAGGAGGAATTTTAGAAATATTTAGAACATTTATCTATATGTATAAAATTAAGTTTAAGCATATACAGTATGGGGGTCATTCTGTCCCATGAATTGCGGGGCTGGACGTCCCAATGCCGGCTCCAGCAAAAGCCTCCCTGTACGAACAAGGAGTTTATACGAGAAGGCTTAGATGGGGGTGGAAGGGAGCGCTGTGGAGGCGAGTGAGGGCAGGCAGTAGGCGGTCCGTGACCCCGGACGTACAGGGCCGATTCTGAACTCGGCCCTGTACATCTGGGGTCAGCAGACTGGATGGGGGATGGCAGGCCCGGGCAACGCCAGTGAGCTGAGGGGCTGCAGGGGGTTCCCTGCAGCTCAACCCTGGCCATGGAAGGCCAGATCGGGGATCGGGCTACGGGGAAAGAAAAATGTGATTGGCAGCCGGGGATTGCAGCTCCTGAATTGAGCCACCGTGCCATGGCAATGGGATACCATGGCACCACGACTCCATTCAGGAGCCTGACTGGGTTAGCCGTGCAGGAGTCTGTACGTGCAGGCCGATCGGAATTAGTTCCCGGCCTGCATGTTCAGACCCATATCTGATTCTGATCCTGTGGGGCGCATCTAGCTCCCGCACAATCAGAATCGGGTCTACCTCTGGGCGTCCGATTCCAATCAGACACACATTGGAATGTGCCTCCACGTATGTATGCATGCTTATATCTAGAGAAAAACTTATGTTAGGATGAACCTAAACTCAAACTATAACCTATGGAATATTCCATAGGTTATAGTTTGAGTTTAGGTTCATCCTAACATAAGTTTTTGTCATTATAGCTCAAGAGAGAAAGCCCAGATTTAGTAGTTATATCTAGAGAAAGGCTGCTATTCTCTTTTCTAAACTTTCAAAATTACTGAATGCTACCTAGACTTGTCATTTCAAAATATATGGGGAAAAGATGCCCGAGGGGGAAGGATCCCTGCCCTGCCCAGCTCAACTCTGCCCAGCACGATCGTATGGCCGCACTGTTAAAAGTGAAACATGGGAACTTCCTATCTCACGCAAGAGACAGGAAGTTCCCACATTTCACTGTTAATAGTGTGGGCAATGCGATCAAGCTGGTGGCTGCAGTTTAACACAGCCACAGGAATGGTCCTGTGGCTATGTAAAACACAGTACAAGTGAGCTGGTGAGGCAGGCTTGAGATGCCCCTAGCCAGTGCCTCATTGGCACACCATTTAAGTTTGCCACGTGTGGTGCGGGACCTGCTCCAGACCGAGGCCATATGCCAGCAACATCCTCTTCTTCGCATGCAAATAACAGTCACAGGCTGCTCCGGCCACTACGCTGCTATCGCTATCCATTGTCACTCTCCTGCCTTGCTTACCTTGCTACAGACCCTGAATTCAGGTGGTCTAATGGCAAGCACTTACTTCCGATGGGGGTTTCAATTTCCGGTCCCATCGGAAATGCGCCCTGTGCGGCTACACCACTCACACCGGGCTAGGTATGGCTGTATCTAAGAGCAGTTGCAATCAAAGCAGGATAATAGGTCCTATCAGTCACAGAAACGCAATGAAACATCGGCACTCATGTTCACCTGCAGGGAGAGTTTGCAGTTTGCAAACAGCTCCATTTACCCAGGTAAATGGATTTTGGAAATTGCCCTCTTAGGGAGTCGTTTCATAAACTGTTCCTGCAAGTTAAACCCCATTTTAGATATGCAAAAAAAAATTTTAAAACATACCCTAGGGAATTTCTCAGGTAAGAGCATGCTGAGTGACAAGAAGACGCATACCTTCATACAGCGCAAGTATAGGCGTGTTCTGAGGCAAAGTCTGGATGAAGTGCAGGCAGAGCTGCAAAGCACAGGTGTTCTTTATAAAATATATATGGGTGCACAGATTTGCACGTACATTCATTTATTGTCACTCCCAAGTTGGTGTAAATGTCTGTGGACCCAGTTTCTGCTGGTTTACCCCTTGTATTTTTTTTTTTTAACTTGAAATTTTTATTGGTTTTACTGAATACACAGCAAGAAAAACAGTCTGTAACAGTAACAATTTTCCCCCTCCCTCAATTCCAAGTCCAAATACACCACTGCAACACAAGTGTAAGAAAAACAAACAAAAGCTACATACATGTCCCTGTCAATCCTACCCACCCTCCCCCTTCCCCTAAGTCCCCCCTCCCCCCATTCCAGTAGCTTGTGCCTCCAAATAGACCACCAGAGGTTTCCACCGCTTAGAAAACTGCGCCCCCTGCCCCCGCTGGAGTGCGGTAAGACGCTCCATATTCAAAACCCTGTGTAGTCGGGTATGCCACTGAGATAGCTCCGGTGGCGCACTCTGCTTCCACTTCCATGCAACATCGCATCTAGCCGCAACAAGGCATGTAAGAAGCAATTTACGCCATCGAAAATCCAGGGCATCCGGCCACACCCCCAACAAAAATAAGGATGGGCTCAATTCCGGCACCACCCCAAAAATCACCCCCAATTGATCTCGAATCATCAGCCAATACTGAGCTATCACGGGGCAGTCCCACCACATATGGAGATATGTCCCCCGGGCACCGCAGCCTCTCCAACAAAGGTCCGAGGCCCCAGGGAACATCCGCTGATAGCGAACCGGAGTGTAGTACCATCTCATCATTAGTTTATACGCATTTTCCTGAATAAGGGTGCAGATTGAGGATTTCGATATCCCCTTAAAAATTGCCAACCACTCCTCCTCATCCCACTGCACCCCCAGATCCTTTTCCCATTCTAACATATAATTAGGTCTACCCGCCCCTTTCTGAACTCTTTGGAGGCTATTATACAGCAGTCGGATCAATCCTCTGGATTGCTGATGGCCAAGCCAGAGGGCCTCCAGGTCATTAGGGCCCTCTGTCATCTTATCCAGGTTGTCCTTCCGCCGCAAATAATGCGTCACCTGTAGGTGCGCAAACAAGTCCCGGGACCCCAGCTGAAACTCGGCCTTCAATTGCTCAAAAGACTTGGGTTCCCCCATATCAATCAGTTGCATAAAATTATCCAACCCTTTCCGGGCCCAACTAAGAAAAATGCCCTCCCTTCCCGGGCCAAAGGCGGGGGTAGCCCGAATGGGGGCCAACAAGGAATGCCCTACCCAGACCGTAATCCGCTTCCATCCCCACTGCCATTCACCCCATAAATGTCGTATAAAGGGATTCGGGGTCCATTCCCCCCTAAGCACCCCCTTCTGTAGCCAAGGGAGATGCGGGAGATGCCAACCCTCCACCCAGAATTGTTCAAGGCCATAGAATCGTTTAGTAGTTGCAGATTCCCGCCACTCCACCACCTGTCTCATCTGGGCGGCCAAATAATAATCCTCAATCCGTAGCATTCCCAGCCCCCCAGTCCTCCGAGAACGATACAATACTTGACGCGCTATGCGTGGGGGTCGATGCCGCCACACAAAGAGGAACATTTTCCTTTGTAAGCGTTGGAGGACTATACGAGGCACCCGCACCGGTAAGACTTGAAAAAAGTACAATAGCTTAGGCAGCACCATCATCTTAAGGGTAGCTATTCTACCGAGCCAAGAGATATCCTCCTTATTCCACTTACCCAGATCCCTCTCGATCTGGTCTAGCAAAGGGGGGTAATTCGCCCCATACAACCTCATGGGGTCCGCCGTTAAGCGGACCCCCAGATACTGAATATCCCGGGAAGCCCAACGGAATTTATAATTCCCTTGCAGATGCGACACCAAGGAATCGGACATGCTGACATTGAGCGCCGCCGATTTATCCCAGTTAATTTTGAAGCCCGCTACCTTCCCATATTGCTGTAATTCGTTCATATAAATGGGTAAAGCTAATATAGGGCTGGTCACAAACAATAGCATGTCATCGGCGAACAACGCCACTTTATGCTCCTCCGTTCCCACCCGGAATCCCTGGGCATCCGGATTACTGCGCAAGCGTCTCGCCAGCGGTTCCATAGTCAAAGCGAATAGCAAAGGAGATAACGGGCACCCCTGACGAGTCCCCCGTGCTAAGGGGAAAAACTCCGAATAGCGGCCATTCACTTTCACAGCTGCTACCGGGCTAGCGTATAACGCTTTAATCCAGGCCATCATATTTACCCCAACCCCTATTTTGTCCAGCACCGCAAACATAAAGCTCCACTCCACCCGGTCGAAAGCCTTCTCAGCATCGACACTTAGCAACAACAGGTCCTGATTAAGCTGCCGCGCTGACCACATCACCTGGATGGTTCTCCGTATATTATCCCCCGTATTCCTCCCATGAATGAACCCAGTTTGATCCGACTGAATCACCTTAGGCATAAGGGCCCCAAGGCGATTCGCCAACACCTTTGCAAGGATCTTCCCATCCGTATTTAGTAACGAAATTGGACGATAAGAGCCACACAAAGCCGGGTCACGGCCCGGTTTTACCAACACAGTAATCCCCGCCTGCTGCATGGAGGGTGCTAGCGGTTTGCCTTGCAGTACCTCATTAAAAAGCCGCTGCAATAAGGGGGCCAACCGCTCCGCAAATTTTTTATAAAACAGAGCCGGAAAACCATCCAAGCCAGGCGACTTATGCAGAGCCAGGCCTTTAATTATTAATCCAATTTCCTCCAAGCCAATCGGCCGATTAAGCATTTCCCTATCCAGATCTTTAAATTCTGGGAGTCTATCCCCGTCTTCCAAATATTTCCCCGCTCGATATTCTAATCCTCCAGATGAGCTGGTATATAATGTCTGATAGTAGTGCACAAATTGCTCCCGAATCGCCTTGGTGCTAAACAACAGTTGGTCTCCGGGCCCCTTAATTTTAAGTATAGCAGATCTGCGCTCCTGATCCCGCAGCTTCCTAGCTAGCAATGTGCTAGCCTTATTATTAAAGGCATAGTAATGCTGATTAACCCGTTGCAATTGATAGTGGATGGTTTCCGTCCGCAATTTCATTAACTGCGACCGAGCACAATCCAATGCGGCCCGCACTTTCACTCCCCCCTCACTTTTATGACGCTTTTCCAGCTCCGAAATCTTAGCCAGTAACTGGGCCGCCCTCCCCTCCCTCTCACGCTTGAGCCGCGCAGCCCATGCTAACAATTTCCCCCTTAAAACCGCCTTGAGCCCATCCCACAGTATCTCCCAAGCCACCTCTCCGGTATCATTCCATTGATAATACTCGTCTATGGCTGCCTCAATATCTTTAATGACCGCCGCATTCTGCAGTAAACCTTCATTTAATCTCCAGAAGGTCCGGCCCTCCTTATCGGGCTCACCTCCAAACTCGACCCACACGGGACCATGGTCAGTCCAGGAGATCGGCTCTAAGCCCGCGTTAGTGACCCTACGGGTCCAGCTTTCATCCCCCATAATAAAATCTATCCTGCTATAGCAATGGTGGACCGGGGAATAAAAGGAAAAGTCGCGCTCTTGGGGGTGCAGCTGGCGCCAAAGATCACACACTCTAAATTTCGCCACCAAGTCCAATAATTGCAACCTCCCCCTACTCCCATCCCCCGCACCTGGCCGCTGTCTATCCCTCTGGGGGTCTAAGACTGCGTTAAAATCCCCCCCTAACAATAGTGCCCCGTGTATTTTATTGGCCAACCATCCCGATAAATCCTCCCAGAAGGACGTATGGGGGTCATTAGGACCATATATGTTAACTAACGTGACCTCCTGCCCTTGCAATGCCCCCCACACCAATAGTACCCGCCCTTTCATCCCCTTCATTACACCCCCCACCTGGAAGGGAACATCATTCCGGATCATTATGGCCACCCCTGCCTTTTTATGGAGTCCCTCAGCATTGAACCAGATATTACTAAATGCCCCATATCTGACCAAAGATTCGTCTTTTGGCAACAGATGGGTCTCTTGTAGAAACACCACCTGCCACTTGTGATGTTGCACCTCCTTAAGCAGCAATTTCCTCTTTTGTGGGGAATTAAGTCCGCGCACATTCAATGAACCTACCCTAAGTCCCGCCATTTAACCCAATACCAAAGAAAAGATGCGTAAAGAGAGCCACTGATTATTAGAACCCCCCCCTGCCCTTTGCCCCCCCTACCGCCCCTCCCCCCTCCCCTCCCTTCCTCCCCACAGGCCATTCTTCCCTGTGGCTCCTACCGGAGGACGAAACTCCCCACCCGAGACCTGCCCTCAACCTTCCCTTCGAAGCCCCCCCTCCCCTAACCTTCCCCCACAGCCTTCATAGAGTCCAGGTAACCCATTAATACCATTCATCCCATTAATCCCTCAGCCACTCCCCCCCCTATTTGATTACATTACTATAATTCCGTCCCTCATTCAGTACCCCCAAACACTCCCCCAGCCATACTCTAGACCCCCCCCCCCCAATCTCTCATTGACATAATATAGCCTGACTCAGCCAACCTCCTGCAGGGTAAGCCCTACAGTAGTCCAATGTCATGACTTTAGCCAAGTGAAATAAAGTATCTCAGCATCAGGTAGCCAACTGTGATCCGTTGCGATCTCCCTCCGCCGCCATCGAAGATGTCCCGGAGAGGCGCTGGAGCCGTCGGCCCTTGGAGTTGACCCGTTGCCATCGCTGTTGATCCGAGAAAGACCCCGGTCCTTTCAAACGATCTCCCGCTGCGGGCTGGGGGCGAGTCGGAGGCAAATTAGGCGCTTTTGCTTTTTCCAAACAATTCCAAGCCTCCTCCACAGTCCGGACTCGCTGAACTCTCCCCTGCACTTCAAATTGTAGTCCAAATGGAAAGAGCCATTTATATTTAATATTTTCAGTCCGGAGATATAGAGTCACTGGGCGCATGGCGCGGCGACGTTGCAATGTGGAGGGAGCTAAATCTTGAAAGATCTCGACCGTCACATCCTGCCAGTCTACTTTGCCCTTTTTGGCTGCAGCTTTCATTATCTCCTCTTTCAGTGGGTAGCTCGTGAGGCAAGCTATAATATCCCGAGGTAAATTCCCTTGGGGGGGCCGGAGGGCCCGATGCGCTCGTTCAATTCCCACCAGCCTCTGAGCCCCAGCAGGCTCCGGGGACCCCTCTGCCAGCAAGGCCCCACAGATGTCCTGAACCACCTGCTGGGCCTGTTGCAGCGCCTCGACCTGTTTTCCAGGTCTTCAATCTTATCGCGCAATTCCTCCCGATCTTTCTGCCACTCCGCATAAACGCTGTGAATGCTCTCACCCGCCATTACGGCCTCCTCCACGTGCTCTTCCAAAGAGTCCACTCTATCTCCCAAAGCTTGCAAGTCCACCCGAAATTCATTCAGCATCTCCCGCACCTCCTTTTTCACCCCCAACACCTCTGTTTTTATCTCCTTGCACCAGCGCCACAAGTCACCTCTCGTGCATTGCTCCTCCGCATTCTCCGGTTCTTCGTCCTCCACCATCTCAGCCCCTACTCCCCGCTCCGTCTGCGAGCTCGCTGTAGCGTAGGAGGATCGAAATTTTTCTAATTTCTTTTTAGCTGTGGACATCCCCGAGGCTGAGCGCACTAAAAGGCTGTATTATGTGCACAACTGCGAGGGCCCGATTCGACACTGTTAGCTATTTTGCTCCCGGTTCAGGGAGAGCTCTTGAGTCAGGCAGCCATCTCAGATGGTGACGTCACGTCCTCTCCTTACCCCTTGTATTTAATAGGACACATAAGCTCCTAGATGTCTTTATAGAATAAGCCAGCAATAGGCAGCTTCTTGCCATCTCAGCTTAGGGCAGATATATACAGATAGTTAAGACAGATAAATAGATAGATATGGGTGGGAGAGGGGCATTTTCAAACTAATTAATGTGGTTAGTAGCTAGTACTAGCGTCGGGGTGTTCTGGGGATGGATCGGAGGTAGTACCCGGGGATAACAGGGCTTGCAGCGATATTGAGATGCTATTTATTTATATTTATTTATTTATTTAATCATTTTTTTTTAATACTACTTTATCCTTCAATCAAAGTGATTTACATTATAACTCAACAGTTTTCAAAAAACACTTAATTAGCAGTATACAAAGAAAGCTCAAGCAGGGGAACGGGAGAGTGGACCAGTAATAAGTTAACTTATGTACGATGTCATATATTTGACATAACTATGTACAATTCAAGTTTGTAGCATTGAAGAGAATTGTTGGCCCATGGTCTAGGTTCAACAGGTGGTGTTCTTGTTAAGTTCCGTCAAGTCGATGTTGACTCCTGGTGACCCTCTTGATAGTTGACCTAAACTTTGTTTGGTCTTCAGCCAAGCGGCTCATTGTTAAAAGAGTGGTATCCATAGATGCTGTTATTGTATCGATCCATCTCATTAGCAGCCATCCTCTTTTACAGTGACCTTCTACCTTGTCTTTCTCCAATGATCTCACTCTTCACATGATATGTCCAAAGTATGAAAGCAGAAATCTTGTCATCTGAGCTTCTAAGGAAAGCTTTGGGTTGATCTCCTCTATTAATGACTGGTTTGTTCTACGGACAGTCCATAGTATACAAAGTATTCGTTGCCAGCATCATAATTCAAAGGCATCAAATTTCTTCCTATCTATCTTTTTCAGTGTCCAACTTTCACTTCCATATGACGTTATTGAAAATACCATGGCCTGGACAAGTCGAATCTTTGTATGGAGAGCGACATCTCTGCTCTTGAGGATCTTGTCTAGGTCCTTCATAGCCATTTTACCAAGAGCAATGCATCATCAAATTTCTTGACTGCTTGTTGCTTCATTATTGATAGTTGATCCAAGTAGATTAAAGTTGTTCAATATTTCAATTTCTTCTCCATCAACGATGAACTTACTGATGTTGTCAGGATCTTTGTTTTCTTTACATTAAGGTACAGGCCCATTTTAAGACTATGGGGTATGTTTACTAAACCGTCTTAATGCTACCGGCGTTAGTTGCAGTCTTACTGTGACGAATGCCATATAAGGTAGTGGGCGTTCCAGTCTTAAGGTAGCATTTCGGGTTATTGCGTGATAAAGTACGTTATCGCGTGATAGAGGGAGCTGTGGCACGTTAATGCGCATTACCCTTAATTAGGCGCGCTGAACTGCAATCACAGCAACAGAGGTGTAGCACAATGGTTACTACATTGACTGCTGATACTGTGTTTATGAGTTCAATCCCTCAGTTGGTTCAGTTAAAAGACTGTCTGAGGTAATCCCTTTTCCTGCTTGTAACAGTCAAACACATCCCAACAATTTGCACTGCCAGCCAAAAAAGCCTCACCCCAATGCCGCAACCTAATGCACCTTTTAGGGCGCACCATAAGGCACATCATAAAGCACCACGTCATCCAAGGCAGGTCATAATGTGCCCCAGAAGGCGGCAAGAAAGGTTGGCACCCTCCAAGGCAGCATATAAGGCACCCCATATGCTGGCCTAACCTAAGGTGCCACGAAAGATGCCCCAGGGATGCCAAAGTGACAAAGGAGATGGTGCCCAGGGGCACAAAGGTGCCCCAAAATCACAAGCATGAAATGTATGGCTCAAACACAGATGTAACCATAACACTGCATAGAGCACCAAGGAAAGGCAATGAACAAGTGATGGAAGGAAGTATATGGCGGAGCTCATAGACCAGCCAAATCTGCGTGCAGCCCATGTGGCAGCAGGTAATGTGGACAAACATATCGGGGGCAGCTGTACCGATGTACAGGATGATGGTAATGTACAGTGCAACAATGACAGTGTGTGGCAGAGGATGGGGATACGTGTCCACCAGAGGAGGTAGAGGTGGCAGGATAAGTGCAATGACAGGAGGACAGAGGAGAGCAGTGCCATGCAGAGCAGACACAGGAGAGGCAAGCATGAAGAGCCGCAATGCAGAAAAGTGTGCCAGTGCAGGACATGGGGTAGCAGCCTGCACATTAGGGCAGGACGCCACACAGCTGGCACACACACATAGACGGGCAGAAGGATGGATGGCAATAGTGATGAGGATATAATGTGGCGGCAGCACAGATCTGCACAGATATGACTGTTCCACGAATTAAACATAGTTGTGTAGGACAGCCATAAAAAAAGGGGAACAGAGAGGAATCAAACCCATGACCTCTGCTACTGAAGTCATTACATTAACCATTGTACTATATCACTATGGGAGTTATCATACCAACGGCTGGCTACAGAAAGAGTGCACATCACCAGCAAACTGTCTGCTGTGGCTACCAGGATAGGATAGAACCAACAGTACCCATAATGCAATTCACATGCAGAACAGCAGTCTACATCTGCTCACCAGATGGGGTATGCACCTCTACAGCACATCAGCTTGGTAGGGGGGAATGACAGTGTGTGTTACTGGCACAGAGTACCCACAGGCCATGCCAATGTGCATATTCTGTGCTCACCCTGAGGGTGAGGTGGCATGGCCAGCACCAGGTCCGCAGTACCCGGGTTAGTTGAGGTGGACTGTGCTGTAGGTCTCCATCAGTGTTGGTGTGTGATAGATATTTGTTGTAGACACCTTTAGGAGGTTTCTGTGTCCATTTGTAATTACTAGTCATGTCTGGCCCTTGTGGGCCATGATGCACACAGCATAGTGCATATCCACTGTGCTTGCTATGGTCACCTGTTTAGGGAGCAGGAGTGTATCAGGGCTCACATGGTGACAATGTACTTAACAAACTGCCCTCTCTGGGTCAGAGTGGGGGACATGATCTGCCCCTAACAGACCCACACTCTCACCCTTTGCAAAGGGGGCAGTGGAGGTACATGAAGACAGGCTGTGGCAAACAGCCAGCTGTTGAGGATCTGAAATTGGGACAGGGCCCGTGGAAGATAGGTAGTGGGCCCAGCCAGCTCAGCTGCCCCCCACTACGATCTGGTATTCACCAGCAAAGGGCAGTCAGTGTGCACCTGCCACCGCCTGCAAGGTGGTGCAGCCATACAGATGCTAACTGCAGACAGTCTACTAGCTAGTACATGCTCCTGGAGAAACTGTGTGCACCCAAAACTGGGATGTCAACACACACACACCATGCAGGTATATCAGTGACTAGGCCCCAGAAAAAAAAGAACCCATAAATAACACTTGAGAGAAATACTATACAGCATTATGGAGGAACCTAGCCATACTTTGGTCACTGCTCAGTCAGGGTGAGAGCGACCTCCCTGCATGACATGCTGTGGCCACCCTGTCCGTGCAGGTGGTGGTCGGGCATTACAGTGTCCAAGCCATTGCCCTATATCCTGTGCAAATGCATCCTGCCCATGCCACCCTGTCCGGGCCATACCCACAGTACCTTGCTCCTCATTATGCACATTGGCAGGCTAACACTGGAAACAGTGCAAGCAATGTGGGCTCAGTAAGGTGTAGGCAGCCACAATACACTGGATAGACAGACACACACTCCCACACCTATGCCAGCATTGTGCAAATATAGAGGTTTGTGGCAGCCCTGGCCGCCACACCAGTCCTGGGCACAGTGCGGGCATTGCTATGGTACTCAATACTGTTAGGGTCACTCCCCAGGGTGGTAAACACTGTCAGAATCAATAACTGAAACACACTCCACAGATATCAGAAAGGATGCTATGATGCATCTCTATCAATAAATTGTGTTTAACTTAGGATTTGTTAATTGACATTAATCATAGCAACCTTTTGATATTTGTAGAACGTGTTCCCAAGTTTAGGATGGCATTGCTAAGGTATGCAGGTGCCAGTATTGGGAGATGCTGCTCTGCGCAGGGCCCAAAAGCCTGACTCTCCATGAGGCTTTAGATAGTGGAACCTGTGGGTGTGGGTGTTTATGCCCCTGTTGGCCACTGCTCTAGGGCGGAGGTTCCGAACTCCGGTCCTGGTGGGCCAAACACTGTTCAGGTTTTCATGCTGTCCTTATGAATATGCATGAGATACATTTGCATACAATGGGGGCGGTGCATACAAATGCAGCACAGGCATATTTATTAGGGACAGCATGAAAACTGAATGGTGTTTGGCTCTCCAGGACTGAAGTTGGGAAACTCTGCTCTAGGGATTGCACATGTTTATGGTGTCTGTGCTCTGTAGGGTAAGATATAGGCGTTTCAGGCATGTTTATTTTATCTGCAATAAAGGTTCCGTCTTTATTACCACAGTTTAGTACTGGGTAAAATATGGGGACAGGGTTAGCAGGAGCCACAGCTGGGACTTGAACTTGTGACCTTCTGCTCCTGAACACACTGGCTGTGTGTACTGCACCACACTGCTGCCACAGGAACAGAGCATTCCCTGGGGATACCATGACTGTTTGTCAGACAGGCCCTGTCTGTTGCAGTGCACGGCACCCACCTAAAGGGGCTTGGCCATGGTCTGCTGTGGGCAGATGCCACTGCCCCCTCTGCCACCAGCACCCCTCTGCCACCATGCTGCCATGCCATTATGCCGGTGGTGTTGGTGGTGCGCAGTCCCAGGCCATCCAGTGTGCCGGTAGGCAGCTGCCTATGGTGTGGGTTCTCGGGTAGGTGTGCCTAGATGGACATGCATGCTTTCCCCCGGCATCGCCTGTCAATATTATGTGCCCTTGGGGGTATCTGCTGGATAATATCCCCTATGACACTGTGGGACATACACTTGTATACAGTTGCTGTCTTGCTGGGACATACACTTGTATACAGTTGCTGTCTTGCTGCTTTACAGTTTTGGCATTCCTATGTGCCACCTAGGCATCTGCCTAGTCTGCACTGTGCCCCAGCTGGACCACAGCATGTGCCGCCTGCAGCCCCCTGTATCCCATTTACAGCATCAGTACAGTTGCGCTTTCCTACGTGCCCACTCTGCTGTTGCTGCACACGTGCATGCCATAACAGACCTGCCCAATCTAAACAACAGAAACCCTGATCAGCGCTATTTCAATGTGGGATCATTCACTTTGTAGGGGGACAAAGCATAGACCCTTCCAAACGTGATATCTTAATTTTTACGCTTTGTCAGTAGTGTTGCTTTATGTTTATCATTAATATCACTATTGGCCAGCTTGGTTATTGGGATTTTAAATGTGGTTCTGGTCATTTTATATGTTTATTTGCCTTTTTGGTTCCTGCACATGTATCCAACTATCACTTTTCTGGGTTTCCCTGCCTTTGCTGCACATTGCTGACTGAAATGGTTTCTCTTTCCTGCAAATGTGCCTAACGCGAGGGTTTCACTGGTGTTAGTGTTCAGACCCGGATTTCACAGCGTTAGTGTGCCTGGAGCCTCTCTCCGCCCACTCTCTGCCCATTGACCCCTTCTCTCCGCCCTCTGTGAAACCTTACTCCACCCTTCAGACCTAGATTTCACAGCGTTAGTGTGCCTTAATGCCGCTGCCGTGTTATCGCGCGATAAGTGACATTATCACGCGATAATGCTACATTATTGCATGATAACGTCACTTATCCCACGATAACGTCACTTATCGCGCGATAATACCACCGCTGCGATGTTAAGACGGTTTAGTAAACATACCCCTATGTTCCTTGATCTTGAGAAGCAAATGTTTCAGATCGTCTTCACTTTCAGCCAGTATTGTGGTATCATCAGCATAGCGAAGGTTGTTGATGAGTCTTCCACCAATCTTCACACCTTGGTTGTCTTCATACAGTCCTGCTTCTCTGATGATTTCTTCTGCATATAAATTAAAGAGGTAGGGAGAAAGTATGCCGCCTTATCATACACCTTTGCTGATTTTAAACCATTCTGTTTCTCTTAGTTCCATTCAAACTGTTGCTTCTTGATCAATGTAAAGGTTGTGCAAGAGAACAATCAGGTGTTCTGATATACCCATGCTTCTTAATGTGGCCTGAAAACAACAGGTGGTGGTTTGGGTGTTTTTGTCGGTCAGGTGGTTAAATAATGGACCCCAGGTAGTTTGTGTAAAGTAGGGTTTTCAGCTTCTTTCTGAAGTCTTTGATGTCTTATCGCATGCGTGTCATCTGGAAGTGAGTTCCATATTGATGGGGCATAAAGTGAGAGCTCTCTTGTGGATGTGGATTGTTTGGTTTTTGGTAATCATGAGGTATGATGATCATATGTTTGTTGTTTTTCCTGGGTTGGGTGCTTGTATCTCTTGCTATGAGGTCAGGTAGGATGTCGGCTGTTGCTTGGTGGATGACTAGCCGGTTATCCCTCAGTAGTGAAAGTGAGGCACCTGAAAGGCTGGCGTAACTTTCACCACTGACGCTAACCAAGCAGCCTCTGAATATCACCGCTGTCTGGTTAGCTCCAGCGTTATCCAGCCAAACTAGAGATTCAGTGCTGGTGGGCTGGATATGGCCCTGGCATTGCATATCCGGGTTTAGAATTCAGCGACAATGGCTAGCCGCTTTATCAGCACTAGCCACTGCCACTGAATGTACCCCCATGCATGTTTCCTAGAAGAAAGGGTGCCAGTACTCACCCACAGGGCACTTTCATTAAGATATGAAGAATATGGATCAATTTCCGTAAGCGGTGAAAAAGGTTCAAGTACTCTGCACCACTGCATACATATATGCATAAACCCATACACTGTGGGGGTCATTCTGACCTGTGTTTAGCAGGGGAGATATGTCCAGAGTGGACATATATCCCCGGCTAAACACCTGAGGGAAATTCCGGCCACAGAGCTCCCCGCACGTACTGCAGAGATATGCAGGGAGCTCTGTTTGAGGGCGGGAGGGGGGGCAGGCCAGATGAGGGACGAGAGCGGGACAGAGACCCTGGACATACAGGGCTGATTCCGGTGTTGGCCCTGTACATCCAGGGCCAGCCATCTACACAGGAACTTATTCCACCTCGGAAGTGTAATAAGTCCCCCCTAGATGGCGGCGGAGAGTGAATCCGGGCTCCAACAAGGAGGTGAGGAGGTGCAGGCAGTTTCCCGCAGCCCGACCCTGGCCACAATAGGCCCGATTGGGGGGTCGAGCGATGGAGAAAGTGCCATTGCTGTGTCCACCAGCGATTGGGGCTTCGGCATGGAGCCGTGGTGTCATGGCACCATGGCTCCATGCAGGAGTCAGGCTGAGCTAGCCAGGCAGAGCTCTGGACATCCGGGGTGTCTGAATTAGGGCACGTCCTGGATGTCCAGACCCTATGCCGCGATTCTGCTCCCATGGGGCCGTCTAGCCCCCGCGGGAGCAGAATTGGGTGCATCTCCAAGCCGCCCAGATTTCTGGACATCTGGACGGCCCGGATGTATACCTATGGAATTGGTCTCCACACGTAGAAGCACTCAATAACATTAGAATTCAACTCTGAAGCCCCTCCACTAAAAACTGGCACTTCTGCACTTTGGAGCACACCCAACAAGTACATATTTCACCTAATCCTGTAGAAATGAAACATGTGTTTATAAGAAAAAAAAAAAAGCTTTTGCTGTTTGTTCTTTATGATTGATTAATTATTAATAATTAATATTTATGAAGCTGTTGGATGGAACTGTTACAAGTTTAGAGGCAATAAATATTAAAGCATGGTATGATTAAAAAAGAAAAAAACAAGCCTAGCTTCTTAGTAAGTCTATTTGTGTAAGTATGTATTATTCATTCCTTCATTTAGAATTCCAGACTCCTCCACCCTGGCAGTGCAGACCTGCCCCCCCCCCCCCCCCGACCATCACAGTCTCATTGGACATGCCATCCTTCCAAATCCATCATTTAGTGTCAGGCCAGATTTCTAAACGACTGAGCTCCGAAGCCTGACATATTATTCACTTCTTTTCATTCATTAAATATTTGCACTGTGCATCACAAAGGGAGGTTCCGGTACAAATTACTGTTGATGATAACTCCAAAGGAGTCTACGGTCTAACACATTCCCAGCAAGTGTAGCATCAAAGGCCTGAAAAGCACAGGAGAATTTTATATACAGTTGAATATCACAAAACAGGCGTTGGATTTGAATATTGTGGATATTAGCACTCTTTAGGGCTGATGCGCAAAGCTCCACTAAACATGGAAGATTAGTGCTAGTGACTTTCCATATTTAGCACAAACACTACAATAGGCATTACTAATGAGTTGGATTTTTACTAAAACAAGCGCAATTATTTTGCTAGGTCCAGGGCCAGCACTTCCCTAGGCAATCTAGTTGGTGGCCTAGAGTGCCAATATTCTGGGGGTGGAATATGGGCAACAGCAGGCGAGCAGCTCAGCCCCTGCCACCACAGCTGGCATAAGAAAAAGCGCATCAATTTCCTCTGCGGCATGGGGTCAGTATCAGAGATCATCTCATGAGACTGACCCCACATTGCCGAGGAATCTGACGTGTTCTTAATCGCCTTTTCTCATGCATGCCAGCCACGGGGAAATTGATGTTAAGATGTGGCCATTAGGTAGGTGCCCTACAGTGGCAGCTCCCAAAGAAGGAAGATTTGTGTGGTGGTGGCAGAGGGGAGGGGAGGGATGCCAGAAGAAAGTTTTCCCTAGGGTGCCTGATAGCCTTACAGCGGCGCTGGCTAGGGCCTTAACATAGGGCCAGTTATTAGGTTAGTAAACGGTCTTTCAATCCCTGCTCCCCCACTCCACCCAATTGCAAATTCCTACAGGCAACAATCCCTCTTTCTCCTCCCCAATGCAAGAATCCCACTTACTGAACCCTGTGGCAGTACGTAGCATGAGCACGAAACACCATCAGCATATGTACTAAAATTTAGCAAATTGCATCATCTCCTTTGGCATACTTACACAAAATTCAGATGCTGTGAAGGCAGATTTTACATAGTACATGGAGAGGGCAATTCAACATCCAGGTTGGCAGTGGAGAATTCCAATAATATTTTACAAGAGGCTCTGCCAAACTTAAGGCCTCTTGTAAAATAGGCTCAGATCTCTCCACATCCAGTAGGAGCAGCAATCTTACAAAGTTGCACAAGGGGAAAAACAATGTACAGATTCCTCCCACATATGCTACCCTATCTGTAGATGGGCACCCCAAAGCAGCAGGACCATTTCCTCTCCCCAATCACCCCCAACCTCGATCCTCCATGATCACCCCAACCTTGATTTCCCCCCACCTACACATAAGACATCACATCCCCTTCCTAGCCCCCCTGACAACCAACCCCCTAGCCTACAAAGTATCCAATCCCCCTACCAACAATTCCCTAGCACAGAGACCCCTACCTAACCCCCTCCAGTAACAATATCTTCCCCCAAAGGCCTCTCCCATAAGACTCCTAATCTCAGTCCCCAGCCTTACTGAGAATCCCTGGTGTCTAAGTGGGAGCAGGAATGATTTCCAATGGCTCTTGCTTTTACAGATGTGGATTCCAAAATGTCAACAGACATGAAAAAACCTCAAAACAGACAGCAGGCAATTCAAAAACTCCGAAAATGCAATAAGAAAATCACCACTAAATCCAATTACAAAAATACAACAAAGAAGAAGGTGGTGGTGGGCATCAGTAAAAAATGGTATACAAGATTTTATGTGGATCTACTAGAAGCACCATATACTGAACTATTTAAAAAAACATCAAGTGCCCCCACACCTTTGGTTTCATAACATGCAAAGCAACATTTATCTTGAAATCTTTTTTCAGCTACAAGCACAATTGCCTCATTTTGGCTATTCAAACAATTGCCCCAACACTGGCAGCGTTTTGCACTGTAAGCTGCATCAGGAGGCTATCCAAAAAGCAAACAAAACACCGATACAACAACCAGATTATATAGCTCACAAACAAAACCTGCATTAACAAGCCAAACTAAATAAAAATAAGCCAAACAACAACTAAGGGGTATGATTACTAAACCATCCTAATGTTACCGGTGCTAGTTGCAGGGATAATGGGAAGAATGCCATATAAGGAGTGGGCGTTCCAGTCCTAAGGTAGCAAGAAACTGTATTGCGTGATAGTGGGCGCGCTTGGCACGTTAACGCGCGTTAACCCTAAGTACATGCCAGCGCAGTGTTAGAAGCTATAAAGATGTAGCCCACTGGTTACTGCAATGACAGTGGAGGCAGAGGTCATGGGTTCAATCCTGCTGTGGTGTAATCTAAAAAGGCTGTCTGAGGCATTTTCTTTTAATTTAAATCAGTGCTGCCAGCAAAAACACTCTCACAGTGCCCTAACCTAAGGTGCCTCATAAGGCGCCCTATAAGGCGCCCCATAAGTCACATTATAAGGTGCCCTGTCTGCCAAGGCACCCTATAATGTGCCCTATAGGGCACTGTATAGGGACCTTATAGGGTGCTTTACAGAGCACCTTATAGAGCACCTTATAGGGCGCCCTATAGGGTGCCTATGAGGCACCTTAGGCTACAGCACTGTGAGGGTGTTTCTGCTGGCAGCACTGATTTAAATTAAAAGAAAATGCCTCAGACAGCCTTTTTAGATTACACCACTGCAAGATCAAACCCACAACCTCTACCTCCACAGTCAATGAAGCAACCAGTAGGCTACATCTCTTATAGCTACTGCCACACTGCCAGCTGACTACAGAAAGACTGCAGGTCACCACAGAAACTGTCTGCTGTGGTTACCAGGATAGGGTAAACCCACCTGTACCCATGATGCACTGCACATGCAGATCAGTAGTCTACAGCTGATCACATAATGGGGTATGTACCCCCACAGCACCTAGGCTTGATAGGGGGAACTGACCGTGTGTGTTACTGGCACAGAGTAGCTACAGACCGTGACATAGTGTGGGTCTTGTGCTCACCCTGAGGGTGAGGTGGGGCACCCAGCACCAGGTCCGCAGCACCTGGTTTGGCTAAGGT
Organism: Ichthyophis bannanicus; assembly: GCA_033557465.1. NCBI lineage: Eukaryota > Metazoa > Chordata > Amphibia > Gymnophiona > Ichthyophiidae > Ichthyophis > Ichthyophis bannanicus. The sequence goes on along the minus strand of CM066033.1, from coordinate 300,375,131 downwards.
AGGCTATGCTGCAGGTCATCATCAGTGCTAGTGTGTGATAGATAGTCCTTGCAGACACACCTAGGATACACCTGTGTCTATCTGTATTTCCCAGTCATGTCTAGCCCTTGTGGACCATGATGTACCCAGAATAGTGCATATTCTGTGTGGATGCCATGGTCACATGTTATAGGTGAAGGAGGAGGAGGAGGAGGTGTTTGGACCCAAAAGCAGATTACGTGCTGTGATGAGGAGAGCCCTGCTGAACCTATGGAAATAGGAAAAGATAGTGAATATACCTTTAAGGAAAGAGACATTCCTGAAATTCACAGGTTCTAGACCGCAGTCAAAGAAAGAGAGCACGGAGTTGATAGAGTCAGTTTGCCACACCCAAGCTCTGCTGACATAAGTGCAAGCTTAGGGGGTAATGGCAAACACCTGTGCAGAGACAGAGAAAGGCTAGCTAAGAAGCAGCCTTATAAACCCTGCTTAGAAGGGGAGAAAGGAGTTGTTGGGTTTCAGGATCAGGTTGCAGTTCAAACTGTTTGTGTTCCAGTTCCAGTCCAGAATTGTGGGCAGGTTCAGAGAGTTCAGCGTGTTTCAGCTGTTCCAGGAGTTCAGAGAGAGGAACTCAGAGGAGGAAACATCAGGGGCAGGAGAAGGACGTGGAAGGAGCCTGAGAGCCAAGAAACCACGTGTGCTTTGCTTAGAGAAAGAAAGAAGGGAAGTCTTCTACCTTGGGTCTCGGACCGAAGGTTTCAAGCTGCTCAAAGGTGGGTGAACAAGGCTATAGCTAGAAGTAACCAGAACCCAGCCTGGAGCAAAGAACCGTGGCTGAACAGCGGAGAGGAACCAAGGCAACTGAGCCAGGGAGAGATATCCCATACTAGAGGTACAGACATTCCTTACCGGGGAAACCAGTGCTGGAGGGAGGTCCAGGGATTTCCCCAGAGCATTCACTGAGGAGCAGATTGTGGGAGTTCAGAGCCAGACGTATATGCTTTAGAACAAGAGGATATGCAAGTGGACTGTGTGGAGCAAAACTCCATATCAGGTGAATTGCCAATGGATTGTACATTATGCCAGACAGATGCTATGAAAGTCTGTTGATAAGAAATGCTTGATAAAGAAAGGTCTTGAGAAGCAGTGTGAATGAACCTAGTTTTGTTTTGCTAAGAAACACCTACTAACTCAAGAGAACGTTGCCAATTTCTATATTTTTGTGTTTAAAGGAGCAGAAGGTAAATGAGGACATTTAACTTTGCTTAAACAGAGAAGTTGTATTTTGTTTTACTGATTACCTTATGAAAACAACTGCACATGTTTTAAAAGCTTATAAAGCATCCACAGTTCCAGCTTATGTATAATTTCTGAAGTATTGCTTGGAGAAGAATATCCTGATGTTGCGTGTTTGAACCTTAGTGCTTTAGGGGAAAAATAAACTTATGTCTTTGCCTTTAACCCTTGGCTTACACGACTATCCTTGAACGAAGAAACACTACAAGTCCCAGAATGCCTCCCTGTGGACAAGAATAGTGTTTAATTCCTTTATTAGAGGACTAAAATTGGCAGCCCTATACCTCTAGGCCCTTGGCCAGGGCTGGGGTCATGACAGTACCACCACCCAATCCACCCGCTGTGTGGCTCAGGGTGGTGGGGGAACAGGATATCCCACCAACAGATCCACATTCTACATCTCTGTAATGGTGGCAGTAGAGAGGACCATCACCCCCAGTCCTGCTGGGGAACAGGCACCCTACAGGGCAGTCAATGTAGATCGGTATGCATCACATAAGGCAATGGCAGACAGGCAGAATGCTGGTGAAACTCAGCTGCCCCCCACCACTATCTGACATTCACCAGCAGAGGGCACAGTCAGTCTCCACCCACTGCACCTTGCAAGTTGCTCCAGCCATACACATGCTAACCGCAGACAATCTGCCAGCTAGTACATAGCACATGTTCCTGGAGGAACTCTGTGCACCCAAAAATGCAATGTGAGCACACACACCAAGCAGGTATGTCAGTGATTGGACCACAAAAAGAGAACCCATAAACATTACTTGAGAGAAATACTGCATAGCACTATGGGGGAACCTAGCCAGGCCGTGGTCACTGCTCAGTCACGGTGAGAATGACCTCCCAGCATGACATGCTGTGGCCACCCTGTCCGTGCAGTTGGTGGTCGGGCACTACAATGTCTCAGCCATTGCCCTATACCCTGTACAGATGCATACTGCCCAGGCCACCCTGTCCGGCCCATACCCACAGTACCTTGCTCCTCATTATGCACATTGGCAGGCTAACACTGGAAACAGTGCAAGCAGTGTGGGCTCAGTAAGGTGTAGGCAGCCACAACACACTGGATAGACAGACACACACTCCCTCACCTATGCCAGCATTGTGCAAATATAGAGGTTTCTGGCAGCCCTGGCCGCCACACCAGTCCTGGGCACAGTGCAGGCATTGCTATGGTACGCAAAACTGTTTGGGTCACTCCCTGGGGTGGTAAACACTGTCAGAATCAATAACTGAAACACACTCCACAGATATCAGAAAGGTTGCTATGATGAATCTCTATTAACAAATCAAAGCAACCTTTTGATATATGTGGAACGTGTTCCCAAGTTTAGGACGGCATTGCTAAAGTATGCAGGTGCCAGTATTGGGAGATGCTGCTCCGTGCAGGGCCCAACAGCCTGACCCTCCATGAGGCGTTGGATAGTGGAGCCTGTGGGTGTGGGTGTTTGTACCCCCTGTTGGCCTCTGCTCTAGGGCTGAGTTTCCCAACTCTGGTCCTGGTGGACCAAACACTGTTCAGGTTTTCATGCTGTCCCTAATGAATATGCATGAGATACACTTGCATACAATGGGGGTGGCGCATACAAATGCAGCACAGGCATATTTATTAGGGACAGCATGACACCTGAATGGTGTTTGGTCCTCCAGGACTGGAGTTGGGAAACTCTGCTCTAGGGATTGCACATGTTTATGGTGTCTGTGCTCTTCAGGGTAAAATATAAGCATTTATGACTTGTTTATTTAATCTGCAATAACAGTTCCGTCTTTATTACCACAGTTTAGTACTGGGTAAAATATAGAGACATGGTTTGCAGGAGCCACAGCTGGGGCTTGAACCTGTGACCTTATGCCCCTGAACACACTGGGTTGTGTGTACTGCACCAAACTGTTACCACAGAGGCAGATTATTCCCTGGGGCTACCATTAGTGTTTGTTAGACAGACCTTGTCTGTTGCACCGCACGGCACCCACCTAAACAGGGTTTGGCCTTGGTCTGCTGTGGGCAGATGCCACTGCCCCCTCCACCACCAGCAACCCTCTGCCACCATGCTGACATGCCCTTATGCCAGTGGTGCTTGTGGTGCGCAGTCCCAGGCCATCCAGTGTGCCGGTAGGCAGCTGCCTATGGTGTGAGTTCTCGGGTAGGGGTGCCTATATGGACATGCGTACTTCCCCCCGGCACCACCTGCCAATGTTATGTGCCCTTGGGGGTACCTGCTGGGTAATATCCCCTGTGACACTGTGGGACACACACTAGTGTCCATGTTGGACCCTCGTCAGTTGCTGCCTTGCTGCTTTACAGTTTCGGCATTCCTATGTGCCACCCAGGCATCTGCCTAGTCCGCACTGTGCCCCAGCTGGACCACAGCATAACAAACCTGCCAAATATAAACGACAAAACCCTGATCACCGCTATTTCACTGTGGGATCATTCACTTTGTAGGGGGACAGAGCATAGCCCTTTCCAAACATGACATCTTCCTTTTTACGCTTTGTCAGTAGTGTTGCTTTATGTTTATCATTAGTAGCACTATTGGTCAGCTTGGTTATGGGGATTTCAAATGTGGTTCTGGTCATTTAATATGTTTATTTGCCTTTTTGGTTCCTGCACATGTATCACTACTATCACTTTTCTGGGTATCCCTGGCTTTGCTGTACATTGCTGACTGAAATGGTTTCTCTCTCCTGCAAATTGCCTCTAGCGCGAGGTTTTCACTGGCACTAATTTTCAGACCTTCATTTCACGGCGTTAGTGTGCATGGGGCCTCTCCCCACCCACTTTCTGCCCATTGACCCCTTCATCTCCACCCTCTGGGAGCCTTACGCCACTCTCTGCGCACCTTAACACCGCAGCAGACATTATCGCGTGATACGTGACATTCTCGCATGGTAAAGCGCCATTATCGCGCGTTAACGTCACATAGCACTGTTTAGTAAACATACTCCTAAGACTGATACCCAAAATCGAAAAATGCTGGTTCAACAGATAACATAAAAAAATAATTTGAATTTAATATAAACAAGTAAATGAAAGCACGAGAGTAGACTCATTATACGGAATAAACCTCGACACCTCAACACAAATGCCAATCAATATTCATATTCAACCTTCCGGGAATCACTGTTTTCAAAATAAAAATCCAGTTTTGTTCTTTACGTATAAGACTCTGCACTCGGCCCCCCCCCCCCCACCCACCAGGGAGGAGCATGATTAATTGCAAATATTGAAAGTTCATCAAAGGCATGTCCAGCAGACACACAATGTTGAACAATAGAAGCCTCCATAATTTTACAATTTAAACAACTCCTATGTTCAAGAATCCACATTTTTTATTCTCTAGTCATCTGGCCAACATATAATAAATTGCATGGGCATTTAATAATGTACACTACATGCGAAGATCTACATCATGTGTGCTACCGCAACTTATAGACCTGCTCCCTATGAGAAAACTCGGTAAAAGTCAAAGACACAGCACAAATTTGGCATTGTCTGCATGGAGAATGACTCATCTCTATAGAAACATAGAAACATGATGACAGAAAAAGACCACAAGGCCCATCTAGTCTGTCCTTCCATAACAACAACTACAACAGTCCACTTTTTACCTTTAGAGATCCTCTGTGTTGGTCCCATGCTTTTTTGAATTCAGTTACTGTCCTCATCTCTATAGAAACATAGAAACTCCCATCGCTACCCCTCACAGAATTCTCAGGGGGGAAAATCATAAACATCCCCAACATTCCTATTCCTAGTCTGTGTCTGCTGCAAGCCTGGCACCACCATGAAACCTTGGCATGTCTACACATAATATTATTTATTTTATTCCTGAATGAGGAAAATTCAGTAATCAAATGAACAAAAGAATCTGCTTCCGTATTACTCCCACTGGATTCTCTTATCAGAAGATCCCTGTCATTATATAAGGCTCGTAGCCTCGCCTTATGGACAATATGTCTAGGGCAGGGGTGGCCCAAGGGTGGTGCAGGGCCATGTGCGGAGACTCGGTGCGGGGCCTCATTTCCATAAATATTTGCATAATGTTACCATACACTAACCTTTAGTAAACTTGCCTCTTAATGAGTGTATGGATAAAGAAAGACTAAAAGATTTCTACATTACCATAATCCAGTGCCAACCACCAGGCGCATTAAGAACTACTACAAACACTGCCCATTTAGAACCCATCCTACCCTATACACCCCTGGAAATCAACCCAATGTATTCCAAAAACCGTGATTCCCCTATAATATATCACCAACCAAAATAAGAGTTAACACCTGCCCTTGAATTCCATAGCCAACTACAACCCCTTAACTAATACAAAAACTTTTTTTGTCGGATTGTTCACCATGAGAAGAAACCTTTCCTCTCCTGAAGTGAACCCTCCTTTTTACTCAATGTTTAAATGGCTGCTCATCAGCCTAGCCGACAAAATCAGCACTTGCTGCTGTCAGCAAAAACAATTTTTCTAAAAACTGTATTAGAGTCAGCTGGATCTGTTCGATTCACGGGCTATAAAAGCAAATATCACAGCTCAACGAGTCCCCCTCGGGAACGTAATAACACTCAAGAGGACTTAGCTGTTTAAGGAACGGAAAAACGCTCCACTCTGTCCATGACATTGCCTGAAGAAGAGCTGTGGAGGAACAGATGGCTTGAAACACCTTCGGTGTCGCCTGAACCTCGTTCGTATGGAGCGGAGCAGCCCACCTGTCGGCTATTGAAAGATTCCCTTAATCCTATCCGCGGAGTGGAGGGAGTTTATGAGGATATCGTGGACAGAGTGGAGCGTTTTTCCGTTCCTTAAACAGCTAAGTCCTCTTGAGTGTTATTACGTTCCCTTCTGCTGGTGGTGCTGGTGGTGTGCAGTCTCAAGCCATCCAGTGTGCAGGTAGGCGGCTGCCTATGGTGCGTGTTCTGGGGTAGGGGTGCCTGCACAGGCGTCCACGCTTCCCCCCAACACCGCCCGCCAATGTTCTGTGCCCTTGGGGGTACCTGCTGGGTACTATCCCCTGTAACACTGTGATAGACACTCTCGTGCCCATGTTGGGCCCTCATCAGTTGCTGTCTGGCTGCTGTTCAGTTTCAGCATTCCTAAGTGCCATCTAGGCATCTGCCTAGTCCGCACTGTGCCCCAGCTGCACCACAGCATGTGCCGCCTGCAGCCCTCTGTATCCCCTTTCCCAGCATCTGTCCAGTTGCCCATTCCGACATGCCCGCCCTGCTGTTGTGGAACATGTGCATGCCATAGGTAACCTGTCCAATGGAGAGGGAAACCCTGATCAGTGCTATTTCACTGTGGGATCATTCATCTTGTATGGGGACGGAGCGTAGACTCTTCCAAAATTCATATTTATTTTTTGGGGTTTTCTTGGGAGTGTGTTTTGATGTTTCCCATTATTATCACTATTGCCCAGCTTGATTATGAATTTTTTTTATTTTGTTGGGGTCCTTTTCAATGTTTATTTGTACTTTTGTTCTGTGCACATGTATCACACTTATCACTTTTTTGTAGGTTTCCCTGGTTTTGCTGTACATTGCTGACAGAAATGGTTTCTCTTCCCTTTAAATCTGCTCTAACGCGAGGTTTTCACTTGCGTTAGATTTGGCCTCGAATTTCACCTCGTTAGTGTGCGGGGAGCCTCTCCCCTCCCACTCTCCACCCATTGACCTCTTCTCTCCGCCCCTGGGGAGCCTTCCTCCGCCCTCCGGGAGCCTTTCCCCGCCTTCAGTGCTCGTTTGCACCGCTGCGCGCGTGAGCGCGCACTAGAGCGCATTTTTGCCCCGTAAAGCATCATTAGCGTGCGCTAAGGTACCTTAGCGCGCACTAATTGCGCGGCACGCACGTTAAGAAAGTTTAGTAAACATACTCCATAAGAACATAAGATATGTCATTCTGGGTCAGACCATGGTCCATCAAGCCCAGTATCCTCTTTCCAACAGTGGCCAATCTAGGTCATACGTACCTAGCAGTTTCCCCAAAAGACACAGGCTCCACAATGCTTGTACTAGGTCAAGCATTGATATCCTGGGTCCCTTCTTAATAATGGTTTATGGACCTTTCCTCCAGGAATTTGTCCAAACCTTTTTTAAACCCAGCTACACTAACAGTCTTTACTACATCTTCCGGTATCAAATTCCAGAGTTTGATTACATGTTGAGTGAAAAAATATTTTATTTTATTAGTCTTAAATAGTTTACCCTGTAGCTTCATTGCATGTCCCCTAGTCTTTCTATATTCTGATAACGCAAACAATCGATCTACATTTACCCGCTCCACTCTGTTCATTAATTTATAGACGTCTATCATATCTCCCCTCAGCTGTCTCTTTTCCAGGTTGAAGAGCCCTAACCTTTTTAGCCTTTCTTCATAGGAGTATCCTTCCATCCCCTTTACCATTTTGGTGGCTCTTCTCTGAACCTTTTCTAATAATGCTATCTCCTTTTTAAGATACGGCGACCAGAACTGCACATAATATTCAAGGTGCGGTCTCACCATGGAACGATATAGAGGCATTATAATATCTTTTGTTTTATTTTCCATTCCTTTCCTTATGATACCTAGCATTCTATTTGCTCTCTTGGCCGCCGCTGCACACTGGGCCGAGGGTTTTAACATGTTATCCACAATGACACCTAAATCTTTTTCCTGGGTGGTGGTTCCTACTGTGGAACCTTGCATTGTGTAACCATAGTTTGGGTTGTTCTTCCCTAGGTGTATTACTTTGCACTTGTCCATATTACATTTCATCTGCCATTTTGATGCCCAGTCTTCCAATTTATCAAGATGCTCTTGCAATTTTCCACAATCCTCTTGGGTTTTAACAACTTTAAATAGTTTTGTGTCATCTGAAAATTTGATAACCTCATTCGTTATTCCCCTTTCCAGGTCATTTATGAATATGTCAAAAAGCAGCAGACCCAGCACAGATCCCTGGGGTACACTAATATTCACCTTTCTCCATTGGGAAAATTGGCCATTTAGCCCTACCCTCTGCTTTCTATCTTTTAACTAGTTCCTGATCCACAATAGTACACTGCCTCCTATCCCATGACTCTTTAGTTTTGCCAAAAGTCTCTGATGAGGGACCTTGTCAAAGGCTTTCTGAAAGTCCAGATACACTATATCAACCGACTCACCTTTGTTCACCTGTTTATTCACACCTTCAAAAAAACATAACAGATTAGTATGACAAGATCTTCCTTGTCTAAAGCCATGTTGGCTGTCTCCCATTAGGCCATGACTATCTACATGCTGAATAATTTTGTTCTTTATGATAGTTTCTACCATTTTCCCGGTACTGATGTCAGGCTCACTGGTCTGTAGTTTCCCGGATCACCCTTGGAACCCTTTTTAAAAATTGGCGTTACATTGGCAATCCTCCAATCTTCAGGTATTACAGATGATTTTAATGAAAATTCACAGATTACTAATAGGAGGACTGCAATCTCATATTTCAGTTCTTTCAACACCCTTGGATGTATACCATCCAGCCCAAGTGATTTGATACTCTTCAGTTTATCTAATAGTTGTAATACCTCTTCCCGATGTATTGATATTTCCTTCAATTCTTCTGCACCTTTAAATACCACTTCAGTCATGGGTAACATCCCTACATCTTCCTCAGTAAAGACCGAAGCAAAGAATTCATTCAGTCTCTCGACTATTTCCTTATTGCCTCTTAGTGCCCATTTAACCCCTCTATCATCTAATGGACCAACTGACTCTCTCGCAGGTTTTTTGCTATGAATGTACTTGAAAAAGGCTTTATTATGTGTTTATGCTTCTGCAGCAAACTTCTTCTCAAATTCTCCCTTTGCCTGCCTTATCAATGCCTTGTGCTGTTTCCAGGTTTCTTTGTTTAGCTTTTTTTTCCATGTCCTGAAAGATGCTTTTTTGGCAACAACAGCCTCTCTGACCTCACCTTTAAACCATGCTGGCAGTTTTTTGGACTTCCTTCCACTTTTCTTAAAGCGTGGAATACAGCTGGTCTAGGCTTCCAAAATAGTAGTTTTCAACAACACCCAAGCTTGATGTAAGTCTTTAACCTTTGCAACTGCTCCTTTTAGTTTTTTCTTAACTATTTTCCTCATTTTACCATAGTCTCCCTTTCGAAAATTAAAAGGCAATACTGTGGATTTCCTTACTATCCCTCCTTCACTAATTAAATCAAACGCGATCATGCTATGATCACTATTGCCAAGTAGCCCTAACACCCTTATCTCTTGCATTAGATCTGGTGTTCCACTAAGGACTAGTTCCAATATGGCTTCCCCTCTGGTCGGTTCATGATCCAGCTGCTCTAAGAAGCGGTCATTTATTTCATCCAGGAACTTTATCTCCCTAGCATGTCCTGCCGTGACACTGACCCAGTCGATACCGGGGTAATTGAAATCACCCATTATTATTACTGCGCTGTAACTTTTGTTAGCTTCCTTGATTTCTTTGAGCATTTCATCATCCATTTGTTCAATCTGGCCAGGCGGTCAAAAGTACACCCCATTGCCATCGCCTTCCCCTTTTTACATGGAATATCAATCCATAGAGATTCTACAGCAAATTTTGTTTCCTGCAAAACTTTAATCCTTTCTGACTCAATGCCCTCTCTAACATAGAGTACAACCCCTCTACCAATTTGATTAGCTCTATCATTATGATATAGTTTGTACCCAGGTATCACAGTGTCCCACTGGTTGTCCTCCTTCCACCATGTCTCTGATATTCCAATCATATCTAACCTCTCATTTAGTGCTATATATTCTAACTCTCCCATCTTATATTTTAGACTTCTAGCATTTGCATACAAGCATTTTAGAGACTGTATTTTATTCATATTAATCTGGCTATTGGTAGACATGGGTAATTTGGGATCTTTAAGCTCTGTCTGCTCCATACTCGAGGGCATTTGGACTACTTTACTCTTTTTAGGAACCTCTCTGCTTTTGGTAGTATCCTCCAAGGATACATTCTTCCGAACCATGTGCTCTTGGGCGACTGTCGGCTTTCCCCTATTATCTAGTTTAAAAGCTGTTCTATCTCCTTTTTAAAGGTTAATGCCAGCAGCCTGGTTCCATCCCGGCTAAGGTGAAGCCCATCCCTTCGGAAGAGCCCATCCTTTCCCCAGAATGTTCCCCAGTGCCTAACAAATCCAAAACCCTCATCTCTGAACCATTGTCTCATCCATGCATTGAGACTCCGGAGCTCTGCCTGCCTTTTGGGTCCTGCACGTGGAACGGGAAGCATTTTGGAGAATACTACCCTGGAAGTTCTGGATTTCAACTTCCTACCTAAAAGCCTAAATTTAGCCTCCAGAACCTCCCTACCGCATTTTCCTATGTCATTGGTACCGACATGTACCAAGACAGAAGACTCCTCCCCAGCACTATCTAAGATCTTATCTAGGTGGGGCGTGAGGTCTGCTACCTTTGCACCAGGCAGGCATGTTACCAGGCGATCCTCACATCCACCAGCCACCCAGCTATCTACATGCCTAATGATCAAATCACCAACTATAACGGCTGTCCTAACCCTTCCCTCATGGGAACATGGCCCTGGAGAAACTTCCTCGGTGCGAGAGGGTTTTACATCAGGTCCTAGTTACAGGATCATTTCCTGCCACACCAGGGTGATGCTCTCCTATCACGTGACCTCTCTTCTCCATGGCAACAGGGATGCTGCCAGACTGGAGGTGGGACTTCAGAACTATATCCGTGTAGGTCTCATCTATGTACCTCTCTGTCTTTCTTATGTTTTCCAAGTCTGCTACTCTAGCCTCTAGAGAATGGACTCGTTCCCTGAGAGCAAAGAGCTCCTTGCACCTAGTGCACATGTAAAACCTCTCACCAACTGGGAGAAAATCATACATGTGACACTCAATGCAAAAGACTGGAAATCCCCCATCTTGCTGCTGGACTGCTGTCTGCATCTTAGTTTCAAGCTTGTGTTTAGATCTTTAAGTTCTTTACTTACTAAGGGTTGCTATGGATATTTATACTAATAAAACTGTACCTAATACATTTAATATACCTTGTTCACCTGAAGCTTAATTAATCTCAGGTCCTTAGTGTATGACTGATTTGGATAACGCGCTTCACCTGAGAGCACCTCCTTTACTTTAAGATGTGTAAGTACCTATAAAGCTACGATTATCCCAGGGGTGGGTGGGTGTTGGGGAGGGAGGGAAATAACATTTATTAAAAGAGGGCTGCTACACAGTACCCTGTCCTGTGCTTCTGAGGTAAGCTGTGACCAACTTCCTGGGTGATTAACAGTCCTTGCTTGGATAGAAGGAGTCTTTCAAAATGGCCTTTTGGCCTGCCACCTGGTGTTAACACCTATTGAAAATGTTTCACAGGTCTCTTGCCCCCTAGGTAGAAGGCCTCTTTGTAAAAGTCTCTAGAAGACTTTATTTGTTGCTAACAGAGTACTGACCCTGTTTTTCCTTTTATGCTAAATTATATTCTGATTTGATTTAAATTACAGCTCTTTGCTGCTGCTAGGCTCTGACTTATTATAAAACTTAAACTACAAGCTCTCTACTGGGTTCTAAATTTATAAACTATAAAAGTGAAGGGATAAGAAACACTCCCATCCAAAATTATTTTTTTATGTCGGACTATATAATACTTTGTCTGGGGTCATTAAAATCAAGCTCCCAGGCTCTGGTAGATCTTAGTACATTTTAATATTAGCTTGTGACATATTTTTACAGCCTTTGGCTTCCAAGATTCCATCGTTTATTAGAGATACTTCTCATTTTTTGTTGATGCTAGAATCAGTGGCTTTACCATCCTTTCCAATTATATTAGCCACGTTAGATGTGGTGGCCCTCTATTCTAACATATCGCAGTCTCTGGCTTTGTAGGTGATCTCAAATTTAACACTCCCATTACCAGCTCGCCTCCCTCCATATTTCTTGATGTCATTATTACGATTGGTGTTGGAAAAGAATTATTTCCAGTACGCAGATTCTTTTTATCTGCAAGTATTCGGAATTGCGATGGAGGCCACCGTTGCTCCATCAGTGGCCACTTTGTTTATGGCCCATTTTGAACAACAATTTGTATACCAGTCAGAATGGTTTTCGGAAGTAATTGTCTGGAAAAGGTTTCTTGATGATATTTTTATTTTATGGAAAGGAGATATTACGGCATTACAGCAGTTTGTACATTATTTAAATCAAGTGGATCCCTATATTAAATTTACTTTAAATCATAGTGTTCATCATATTGAATTCTTGGATGTTCTAGTCACATTGGGAGAAGGGGGCTTATCAACGTCTTTGTTTAGAAAGCCAGTTCAGCATAATACTCTACTGAAATATTCAAGTTTTCACCCTTCCTGCTTTGAAACGAGGGCTTTCTTTTGGCCAATTTCTATGGCTACGATGGATTTGTTCCTCCTGTAGGAATTTTAAACTACATGCTGGTGAACTGAGCTTGCGTCTGCAACAGCAGGGTTACCCCCAAGGGATCATTCAAAAAGCCTATAAGAGGGCTTTATGTAACCATCGGGAATGGTTACTTACGGAAGTTGACAGCTGTGATATTCCTCCTGTACGAGGTGATGAAAATGACAATCACAACAATGTCAATCATAAGGACAACAATAAAAGTATAGTTAACCATGAGGAGGGGAGGAATCGATTTAATACGAAGGGTGATGATAGAACTAAATTTTACAACAACCATATACATGCGGTGCATTCTATCTTACGAAAACATTGGGGGATTCTTTCTGTCCGCAACTGTTTTCAGAAAAAGCTCAGCATTGCTTTTAATAGAGGTAACAACTTGCAGGACAAATTGGTTAAAACCTCCCCAAGGTTTAGTGGCCCTATGGATCAGGGTGGACATTCTCCCTGTGGACATTGTTCTTATTGTCCAGGATCTTTATTAGGCACTACTAAATGACAATGGTCATTTAAACATCCCACCACGTGTGACTCTTCATATGTGGTGTATTTGATCTGTTGCCATTGTGGTTTGATCTATGTGGGCCGCACTATTCGCCCGTTGTGGGTTTGGTTATCTGAACATGCATCTCGGACGATTTCGGCTACATTGGTGCAGCATATGCTCACTTATAGCCATACGTTAGAGGAGCTGCAGTGGCGAGTGATTGATTGGATTCCTTCGAATTTCTATGGAGGTGATAGGATTCAGAAATTACAGTATATTGAGCAGCGTTGGATTTTTCGCCTTAACACAGTGACTCCACATGGCCTTAATTTGGAGCTGGATTGGCACAGCTTATTTTGAAAACTTAGGGGATACTATTGGTTCCTCCTTCTTTTTCACGATTGGCTCAGAAGATTGGATGAGGTCAGACGCCATGTTGTTTAAAAGTGCTCTCCCACAAATGTTTTTTCATTCACTGGTTTGGTTACGGCTTTCGAATGGTGATGACAATGTTGACCTGAAGCAGGGCGTTTTAAATTTTGTGCCCAAAACGCAGGATTGTGTCGTGTGTCTCTCACCTTGAGGATTTTGCCGTGGGCAGTTAAGTTTAAATTTATATTTTACTGCTTGTTTGATTAAAATGGACTAAGATTTACCAGAGCCTGGGAGCTTGATTTTAATGATCCCAGACGAGGTATTATATGGTCCGACATAAAAAAATAATTTTGGATGGGAGTGTTTCTTATCCCTTCACTTTTATAGTGTATATATTGGTTTGAGCTGAGTGACGGGTATTGGCTCACAGGGTTCGGCTTGTTGCCATTTGTGATTGGGTTCCAAATTTAACCAGAAAGCTCTCTCCTGTGTTTTAAATATAAACTAAAAGTACTTTGCTGATACTAGGCCCTGAGTGACTATTAAATTTAAATGACAAGCTCGGTGCTGGGTTCCAAATTTAACCAGAAAGCTCTCTTCTGTGTTTTAAATTTAAACTAAAAGTACTTTGCTGATACTATGCCCTGAGTGACTATTAAATTTAAACTACATGCTCTCTGCTGGGTATGGAATGTAACCAGAAGTTCTCTTCTGTGTTTTAAATTTAAACTTAAACTGCTGCTACTAGGCCCTGACTGATTTAACAAAAAACACTGGGTTCACAGATTAATTAGCTTTAATACAAAGAATTCCTTTCAGAAAATTCCCAGAAGTATATACTCACAATTGCAGATCTCTCTCCAGAGGTAGCAGTCCCTTTTTCTAGTCCTTCAAGACTGAGGATCACAGAGCTCTGGTTGAGCTATTTATGCCTGTGCTGCTGAGGTAAGCTGTGACCAACTTCCTGGGTGATTAACAGTCCTTGCTTGGATAGAAGGAGTCTTTCAAAATGGCCTTTTGACCTGCCACCTGGTGTTAACACCTATTGAAAAAGGTTCACAGGTCTCTTGCCCCCTAGGTAGAAGGCCTCTTTGTAAAGGTCTCTAGAAGACTTTATTTATTTCTCACAGAGTACTGACCCTGTTTTGCCTTTTATGCTAAGTTATATTCTGATTTGATTTAAATTACATCTCTTTGCTGCTGCTAGGCTCTGACTTATTATGAAATTTGAACTACAAGCTCTCTGCTGGGTTCTAAATTTAACCAGAAAGCTCTCTTCTGTGTTTTAAATTTAAACTAAAAGTACTTTGCTGATACTAGGCCCCGAGTGACTATTAAATTTAAACTCCCATCAGCGCCCACGGGTTTAACAGAGCCGTGAGGGAGAAACTCTCCCTTCGTGCTCTGAAAGCCGATGCAGAGAGAAGCTGATGCAGGGAGGGAGGGCTCTGCCGGGCACGGGGGGGGGGGGCCCTGCAGGACACTCGATTCTGCCGTTGCTGTGGCAGCAGCGGCAGCAGCTAGCTTTTTATTTTTTAATTTTCCCTGGGCTGTTGGGGGAAGGGGGGTTAGGACTGGTAATGGGCTGTGGGCTGATCGGGGGATTAGGACTGGTAATAGGTTATGGGGGGGCTAAGTCTGGAAATGGGGTGATGGGAGAGTTAGGACTGGTTATGGGTTATGGGGGGAGCTAGAACTGGAAATGGGCTGATGGGGGGGTTAGGATTGGTAATGGGCTATGGGCGGGGGTTAAGACCAGAAATGGGCTGATGGGGTTAGGACTGGAAGTGGGCTGATGGGGGGTTAGGACTAGTAATAGGCTATGGGGGGGCTAAGATTGAAAATGGGGTGATGGGGGGTTAGGACTGGAAGTGGGCTGATGGGGGGGCTTAGGACTGGTAATGGGCTATGGGGGGATAGGACTGGTAATGGGCTATGGGGGGCTAGGACTGGTAATGGGTTGGGGGGGTTGCCAGGACTGGAAATGGGCTGAGTGGAAGGGGAGGCTTGAACTGCAAATAGCTGATGGGGACGGAGGCTTCGAATGGAAATGGGCTGAGTGGAAGTGGCATTTGAACTGCAAATAGCTGATGGGGAGGGGGGCTTGGAATGGACATGGCTGAGTGGAAGGGGGGCTTGAACTGCAAATAGCTGATGGGGAGGGGGGCTTGAAATGGAAATGGGCTGTGAGGGGAGGGAGCTAGGACTGGAAATGGGCTGATTGGGGGGAGCTAGAACAGGAAATGTGCTAATGGAGGGGCTAGGATAGGACTGGAAATGGGCTGTTGGGGGGAGCTAAAATTGGAAATGGGCTGTGGTGGGGGGTTGGATTGAAATGGACTTATGGAGGGGCTAGAACTGGAAGGAGGCTCATGGGGGGCTTGGAGTGGAAATGGGCTGAGTGGAGGGGAGCTAGGATTTGACATGGGCTGATGGTGGGGCTAGGAAAGAACTAGAAATGGTCTAATGGGGGGCTGGAATTGGAAATGAGCTGATGGAGGGACTCGGATAGGACTGGAGATGGATGGGGGAGCGAGGACTGGAAATGTGCTAATGGGGGGCTAGGACTGGAAATGGGCTGATGTGGGGACTAGAAGGGAGCGGATGCTGGGTGGGGCTGGACCTAGAAGGGAGCTGATGTTGGGGGAGGATTAGAATGGGATGGGGCTGGGAGAGTGAAATGGAGAGGGGAAAAATATTTTGTGTGGAAGGGAAGAAAAATCTACAATTGGCCAGGTATTGGGAGAGTAAGTGGGGATTGAGGATGGAGGAGTAAAGTTTGAGTGGATGAAATAGGAATGAGGAAAGAGAAAAAGGAGAAAGATTAGTATGTTAAAGCAGATGTAGAGAGAGAATGGAAAAAAAACTAGAAGAGAGAAGAAAGAACAAATGGACAGCAGACGATGGAGAGTTAGGAGAAGACATGAAGAAACCAGAAGAAAGTGGCTGGAGCAATTGCAACTGAAAAAAATGCACAAAAGGTAGAAAGATATCTCTTTATTTTGAATTTATTAACTGGAATATGTCAGCTCTGGGAAATGTGCATCATTAATGTCTGCGCTTTGTTTAATACAAGAGGAAATTAATTTATAGTTTTATTTCTACAGTGTTGTTGTACATTCCAAGTATGGCTTTTGGGGTTCCCAGTTTAATTATTGTCTTCCTGTTTCTAATTTGTGATTCCTTGTTCTTTGTTTGGTGACGGTCTATGTCCTGCATGTGTAACTGAGCTGAGGTTTTCTGTTTATGTAATTCCTATCTGACATTGCCACTTATTCTCTTTCCCCAGTAGGTCATGTATTGTTATTCTCTGAAATGTATTGGTTTAATATTTGCAAGACTTCAAATTTCATACTTTGAACACATCATGCGAAGGGAGAGATCATTAGAGAAAGACATCATGCTTGGCAAGATAGAGGGTCAACGCAAAAGAGGAAGGCCAGCAATGAGATGGATCGATACAATAACAGCAGCTACAGGTACCAGTCTGTCAACAATGAGCCGCCTGACTGAAGACCGAACACAATTTAGAATAGCTATCCAGAGGGTCGCCATGAGTCGACTTCGACTCGACGGCACTTAACAACAACAATATTTGCAGCGTTGCCTTTTGATAGGTAGGGTCTGGTGCTTTGTGAGTCCTGGTAGTGCTGTTAGGATACGGCAGGTTTGCTATGGGTTCTAAATGGGCAGTGTTTGTACTAGTTCCTAATGTGCCTGGCGGTTAGCACTGGATTATAGTAATGTAAAAATCTTTTAGTCTTTCTTTATCCATACACTCATTAAGAGGCATGTTTACTAAAAGTTAGTGTATGGTAACATTATGCAAATATTTATGCAAATGAGGCATCGCACGAAGTCTCCGCACATGGCCCCGCACCCCCCTTGGGCCGCCCCTGCCCCCAACAGCCCATTTCTAGTCCTTTCCTAGCCCCACCTTCAGCCCATGTCAAATCCTAGCTCCCCTCCACTCAACTCATTTCCAATCCAAACCCCGCAAGAGCCTACTTCCAGTTCTAGCCCCTCCATGAGTCCATTTCAATCCAAGCCCCCAACACAGCCCATTTCCAATCCTAGCACCCCCCCCCCCCCCCAACAGCCTATTTCCAGTCCTATCCTAGCCCCTCCATCAGCCCATTTCCTATCCTGGTTCCCCCCCCCCCCCACACTCAGCCCATTTCCAGTCCTAGCTCCCTCATCTCACAGCCCATTTCCATTCCAAGCCCCCCCCCCTCCCCATCAGCTATTTGCAGTTCAAGCCTCTCCCTTCCACTCAGCCCATTTTCAGTCCTAGCAACCCCCCATAGCCCATTACCAGTCCTAACCCCCCATCAGCGCACCTCCAGTCCTAAGCCCACATCACCCCATTTTCAGTCTTAGCCCCCCCATAGCCCATTATCAGTCCTAACCCCCCCATCAGCCCACCTCCAGTCCTAACCTCCCATCAGGCCATTTCCAGTCCTAACACCCCCCATCAGCCCATTTTCAGTCTTAGCCCCCCGCATATCCCATTACCAGTCCTAACCTCCCTCCCCCCCCCCCCCCCATTAGCCCAGGGAAATTTTTTTAAAAACCTGGCTGCTGCTGCTGCCATTGCCACCGTGGCAGCATCAGAATCAAGTGTCCTGTGGCCGCAGTCCCCCGCCTGCCCAGCAGAGCCCTCCCTGAGGCATTTCCTGTTTCTCATCAGCCCCAGCAGGCTTAACAGAGCCACAAGAAAGGGAAACTCTCCCTTCGTGGCTCTGAAAAGCTGGCGCTGAGGGGACTGACTCAGGGAGGACTCTGCTGGGCAGGCGGGGGGGGGGGCCGCGGCCGCAGGACACTTGATTCTGCCACTGCTCTTGCAGCGGCGGTCTTTTAATACAGAATGTTGTTTGCGCGGGGCTCCCTGAAACGGGGGGCCCTGTGCAAACAACATTCTTGCTCAGTGGACGGGCTGGCCCTGGTCTAGGGTAACTTCATGCCTTAAAACATCACTTAAAGAATGGGATTGCACCAAAAACATATCATTAGAACTGCAATTGCACTGATAGCGCAAGAATTGTGAAAAGAGTAAGCTGTTCTTTAGAGCACGAGGATGTGAACTATTATAATGCAATAGAGTGTTCCTATCAGTTGCTTTTTTATAAACACTGGTTCTCAAGGAACCATCAACTTTATTGATCTTAACATCTAAATAGGAAATCTTTTGAATAATAAGTCATATTAAACTTAATGTTAGGATCAACTGTTACAAGCCATTGCCCAGACTCCTGCAAAAGATCAACACTACCTTTCCAAAAGACAAACACGTTGTCTACATAGCATTTCCTCAACAATGTGTTTGTTTTAAGGGACGAACATCCAAGCCACCATTTCTCAAACGGTGGCACATCACATATAGGTCTACGCATGTGGTGTATGTTATTAAATGCCCATGTAATTTATTATCTTGGCCAGATAACTAGAGAATTAAAAATGTGGAATCCGAAATTCAATCATCAGGATTTTGGAAGGGCTATGTGCCGTGTTATGGCCCCTCCCCGCCATCCTCTAACCCAGATATTCAATGCCGCAATTTCCTTGCAAATGTTTAGTCACTTTTAAGGGCATCAAGTATGTCTTCTTGGAGGCATCGGCTTTGGAAACTTTTCTTTTGTCACATCCTTCACAGGTCGATAGTTCTTGGTTGAATTTTTGTCACCAGATGGAAAAAAAAGAGTTTAAAATGATCAGGTCAGCTTTCCCTTTTCTTGCAGTTTTCTTTGTGTAAGTTTTCTTTCTTTTTTATTCTTATTTTCTTCTGTTCCTCATGACGTGGACTGTAATGTTGTTTTCTGGAATGTTTGTATTTTTGAACTTGCTGAATAAATATTTTGAAACCCAAAAAAAAAAAAAAAAAAGAAAAGGTCAAAGAAAGGCCAGACAACTGCCTATAGTCACAGCCCTAGTCACATAATATGTGGCAGTAATCAGTCAGATTTCATAATGTTGGGATGTTACTGTGAGGCTACAGTAACTATGTCCCTGGTCAAGCTAAAACATTCACTGTGCTGCATATCCAAAACTATGAGGGACTATCTGGAAAGTTCTGATGATGTATGAAAAAATTACCTAGAAAGGGATAATCAGTCACTGCGCGTTTGATAATCAAAATCTTTGGAGACAGCAATGTTTCCATATCATCATGGATTGTCCTTATCATGCCTCTCCCTGACATCTCATCCCTCAATTTATGGATCTTTGTCTCCCTCTAGTGGTAGACGTTGGGAGGTGGGATTTTTCAATATTAAACAAGCTGGGACAATCAGTTGTTCTCCACTGATAAACTAACTACTGCTTTAACACAAGCTATTGAAAATGCAGGGCTTAATTTCAAACTGCAGAAAGGATAACGATGGGAGGAAGGTATCTGGCAAAAGGTGAGAAATGTTGATTTTCCTATAGATGTTGTCAGTCAAGCTTGGGTGATGGTGAGAAGGGTCATGTATACACCTATAGTTATCACACCAAATTTGCCTCTTAACTAAACTGCATAATATATAGGAACCAAGAATATAGTCATAAATTTGGGGGATGGGGGGGATCATCTTCCTGATGTTCTTAATTAATGCCTCTAGCTCAGTGCTTCTTGACCAGTGTGTCTTGAAAAAGTCCTTTTTATGCCACAGTACTGGCCATCCCAGCATGATGCGCCCCCTTGGGCTCATTCCTGGTCTCTATTGGACAGGGCCCAAAATCTGCTGCTGGCTGCTCCAACCCTTCCCTCCTAACCCCCACAGCTGGGTAGCACTGTGAAAGACTGGGAACCTGCCAGGTATTTGTGACTTGGATTGGCCACTGTTGGAAACAGGATACTAGGCTTGATGAACCTTGGTCTGACTCAGTATGGCAAATCTTATGTTCTTATGACTGGAAAGGAGAAGCTGAAACAGGAATTCAAAACAGCATTAATCAAGGGTAGAAAAGAATCTTTGCTCCCTGCTTTAGCCCCTCCCTCTACCACCTGATCCCTGGAGTAGAGGATTGTTCTCTGCTGTACTGTGTTTACTTTGAGCAAGCATTTCCCTGGGCCCTAGATCTCTATAGTGCATGAACTTGGGACTCAGCTAAAAGCAGAGGGGAAGAGGAACGCCAAGCAGGTGAAAATTATTTTATGGAAAGAGGAGAAGGGTTGAATACCAGTGTCGAAAGGGGGGTGAATGCCCTTCCCAAAACCTGATCCCACTCTCCACCAATCAAATCCCCCCAATGATCTGACTCCCCCAAAAACAACCCCCCACCGATCAAACACCCCCTCCCCACCAATCAGTCCTCCTGACCATTTCTCCCTTGAGAACCAACCTCTCAAACAGCCCAGAACAGAGGGGAACCGCTCCTGACTCATACCAACTTGGACCCCAGGAAGCCCTGTGTAAGACCTGGGGGAGCTTGGGGGAAGGTCAGGATTTGGACCTTGTGGAGCGGTCTAAGCAGCGGTGAGGGATATTGGGAGGGGGGGTCAAAAGAGTTGACTGTGCTCTCCGGGTTGGTTGTGAAGGCGGAAGGATGCTCATGGGGGGAGGAGGAGATCAAGTCTTGGGGGGAAGGATGCACTGTGGATATTTTTGTATGGGCAGCAGCCATGCTACTGGACTGCACTACTGCAGCTGTGCCATCAGCAGTCATGACAGCCAGTGTGCGGTGCCATCCCACATGCGAGATGTTACCGGTTGACATGCCAACTCTCCACCCCAATCATGCCCCGTCATGCTGAGAATGATGAGCATGGGATTTTTACTGCACTGACTGCTCTTAGAACATGGCAGCAGTTACCATGGGATGCTAAAAGCTCAGTAACCATTACCACAATGCAGTAAGTGCGCCCTGTGCACTAAATACAGGGCAGATGCTGGGCACACCCTCTAAATTTACTATAAAGGCTTTGCACGTACCATGCCTTAATGTTGCCAGTATGTGTGTCTATGTGCTAGTAAAAAGCAGCACATGTGTGTGTGTTTTATAAAATATACCCATAAGAGCCAATCCCAGCCCCCCCCCCCACACTCGTTCTTCACCCCCCAGGAATGCTTATTCATAGATCATATTAAAGTAGACACTATAAGCTCCATATTCAATGAGATGAATGCGGTTAGCAGACTTGCTAGCCGCGTTAATACAGTGACGGAGATATTCAGTGACGCTAATGCAGTCACTGCTGCCTAATATCTGTGGGTGCTGCCGCTCTGTGCCCCGATGCTGAGGTGTCAGCCGCTGACCGGTTATCGCTAAGCAGTAAAAGTAAGGCACCTTAAAAGATAGCCTTCACCGAGGAAGCTAAATGGGCAGCGGCTCAATATCACCACTGCCCGCTTAGCCCTGCATGCTACCCGGATACGGCCCCGGCATTGAATATCCAGGTCTTAGGTGCCGTTTACAATGCCTAGCTGCCACTGGTCAATATCAGGCCCTATGCTTTCAGAGCACTTAGGTTTCTGGACGTGAGCCCCTGTGCAAAACTCTGTTTTGCACACTCAAACTGCTTATAAACGTACCCAAAAAGTTGGATTTTATATGCATAAAATAAAGACATCCCTGAAATAATAGCAAATAACATCTTATTAAAGACTTCCAGTGAAACCTCATAAAATTATGAGGTCAATTTCTGCAGCACTGCAACCACATAAAGTTAATTGGATAATTTATCTATTTAACTTGATGTGGATTTTCAATGAGTCTCTCCATCCAAGTAGGATGACTGATAATACATATATAGGTAACATCCATTTAAAGTTATACCTGTTACTTGTGTGGCAGGACTTGGACAGATATTATCCAATGGCGCTCTGAATATTGCCTCTCGCCAGACAAATTTTAGCCCTGTCTCTGGACCACCCCAAATAAATCACCCCAGTTTGGCCCCTTTGCTACTTTGATGGCCAAAGTTATCCATTTGAGTGCCTCAATTTCATGTTTTAAAAGCGCTTATGCAGTTGGTACCACCACCAACACTATAACTTCTGTTCCCTATCGTCCTCTACGTGTCATGTCTAAAAGGGAATGCACAAAATCGGAATCAATAAAAGTGAGGGATTATAAAAACTGGGTCCACCATACTCCTAATGAAAAACAAATACAAGCTGTACAATCATAAAAGAAACTCCCTTAACAATTATAATGTGCAACACATTGAAAGGAAAGGGCACTATAATGTCCCTTCTAGCAAGCACTGGTTGTTGAATTAAATGTATATGTCTTGTTATTACTTGCTGAGTCTATGTCAATTCCTGGCGACTCTGTGGATAGTTGTCCATGCTGCGATTATCCGTTGGGTTTTCTTGGAAAAGTATGAGCGGTAATGAATTTCCAGGCCTTCCTTCCACACAGTAAGCTTACAACATCTGGTAGTCCAAGGTCTCCCATCCAAGTACTAACCAGGCCTGACCTGCTTTAACTTCTGAGATCAGACAAGATTGGGCAAATTTGGGGTAAATGTTCAAAACCATCTAGTTGGTTCAATAAGGACAGTCTGTTAGATGAAGAATTTAGAAAATTTACGCCAAACGAACAACTAAATTTATCTGCTCCATTCTAGGTGGTTTCATGGGAGAACTTTCCTGTTTAATGGGTTCCATTCTACGACAGAACCAGTGAAAACACTAGTAGAATAGAACGTCTCTCTCCTGGTTCTATTTTAAAACAAGAATTGGTGAAGGCACAATTAGAATCCCAGAGCGAGCATCCTTAGAATCAGAAACCCTAAGTAAAGCAGTGCCTGGAAGTTACTGCAAAATGATATCTCACACGTTAAAGCATTTAGGGGCCCTTTTACTAAACGGAATTAGCTATTAGCACAACTTCTGGCACCTGCTGAAGGCACACTGGGGCACGCTTTACTAACTAGCATGGGGCCGTGACAGCACTACTGGATTTTGGTGTTAACTGTCCATGGCATGTTAGGGAAGCAAGTGGATGGGTTAGAGGAGAGCAGGGTGAGCATCAAGCTAACTGCTTATTGTCACCTCAATAGGTGGAGGTACGTGCACCCACACTATGTTTATGCATCATTAGGGCAGGGTGCGCCACATTAACTTCTGGAACATGTTTTCAATGCCGATGACTGTTCACCCCAGTAATGTGGCACCTAATGAACTATGATTTGGATGTTAGTGGTGCATTAGATGCAACACCATAGCGCCCTTTAGTAAAAGGACCCCTAAGCACGCAGTCTTCCCTCTCTCATATCAAATACAGTTCAAAGTTCCATCAAAACCATCAACAAGTGAGCTCAGTACAGTTTGGCACACAAATATCTCAAAAAACACATTCTCCATACAAATTGCTTGTACATTTTGGTTTGTTTTCTTCAATGCAATGACAGACAGGTTCGTAAACTAGGAGTGGTTGGATGACCAGTGCCAAATAGATGGAGATCCAATGAACTTGATACATCTGAGGGCCATAAGAAGCAGGACCTCTCAAGAACATCAGTCAAGTTACTCAAATCTAAAGAGTCTGAAAAGACGCCCACCAAGGGGGTATCTGCCTGTGGAGAGGCACCTTTAACCAGCTGGAACGGAAGAAAATAGATGATCTGGGTAGGAGGCAAACTAGATGCTGGGTAGTTAAAAATCTCCTTCAGAAACTTACAAAAAAGGTCCCAAGGAGTATACAGACAAATTTGAGGAGAATTTAAAACCCAAATGTTTAACGTTCTCAACTGATTTTCCAAATTCTCCACCTTGCACTGCAAAATAAGTCTGATGTTCTTGAGGGGTCTACTGAGGTGGCGGTAGTGGCATTGTTAGTTTCCTTTGTTGTCTTACAAGATAAGGAGGCTGTGTTGTGCTTATATTTTCAAAAATCAGATGTTTTCTTTTTGGGTGGGAAAATTCAGATCTTCCCAGATATTTCTAAATGGACACAGTTCCAGTTCAAGAAATCTTTGGAGCTTTGCCCTGAGGTTTTGGCCTTAGGGGCAAAGTTCCAATTAAGATTTGCCTCCATAAGTGCATCTTGTGGTATCAGAACAAAACATATCACGTTTTTGAACCTTCACAATTGCCATTCTTTTTGGATGCTAAACAGATTAAGGTTTAACCATATGGTTTTATGGGTACTGACTTGGTTTTGGAAGCATAGTCCACTCTTTGCTTATAATCACCTTTCCATGTTTTTCTGTTTCCTGGATCTTTTCCTTTATTCGTGGACTATTTCACTCAATGATATGGTGGTTTGCTTTCGGTTTTTTGTATTTGTTTACTTGTATTTAAATTGAGTGTATTTCTTGTTTTAAAAGGTTTTCCTTTGATTTGCAAATTCAATTTAAAAAGAAGAAGAAGAAGAAGCAGTTCCAGCATTCTGTTCAAGCAAAGTACCGGCATCAGATAGAATTAAGGTGTTTGCATTATAGAGCAAGATTTCAGCTCCCCCAACCCAGAAACCGAAAAAAAAGACTCAGCACTTCAGACAAATGTCTTTCCCCAGTCAACATGGTTATCATTAGGAGTTTTAAAAAGCAGAACATCTCTGGAGGCCTAAAAGAAAATGGCTTTTTTCAAGCCCTTCTGATGAAGTTATTGCTTCAATGGAAAATATCAGAACTCTCAGAATTGTAATTCATTTAATGAAAAAGGACAAATTTAAGATTAATTGATTAGATGAAAGAGAACTGTGAACCCCTCTCCAAGGGCAACAAAGCATTATTAGAGGAGCAGAGGAGAGGAAGAAACTGACTTCACTTTCCACATAGCCCTTGAGGAACAAGCAGCAGCCTTCACAAGTTTGCCAGCGAAACCCACCCAGGACACCGAGGAGACTTCCTGTCTCACTGTTATCTTCAGATATCTATAGAAGTTGTGTGGACAAGTGGTTAACCACAGACAAGGAAATTCCAAAGTTTCCAAATTCTCACTTTTAAAACTATGGATCTCTTGTCCAAATCGGAGAAATTCTAAATTTAGAATAAGAGATAAAGAAATCTAAGTGTTTTCAGGAGATTAATGTAATCATTATGATGTTACAATTATTGATCATATACTGAAAGTCAAATAATGTTGTTGTATTTTTCAATACATTCCCAACAAAATTGTTGTAAAATATAAGCTGACTTTTTTTTTTATAAATAGTTGAACAAATTTTAAAAGGACTAATTAAGACTGGTCCAGCCTGCTGTCGAATTTTAACGACTCTAGTTAAATTGTGCATAAATGTAAATAGTTCTAACAATTCTCATAAACCTAAGCTTGTTTCTTATCTAAGACACTTGTAAAGTTACATTTCAAGTATTCTAAGTCAGATAAATAAGAATACCCACTCATCAGCACTTCAAAAAATTCAAAAAACAACTAAACTTCTTTATAGTGCTGTTTTGTTCATAAGAGTTCAATAGGTGTTTTCAGCACAGGTCAGTAATACTCAAGTGCGACACTATGGGGCATGTTTACGAAACACCGAAATTGTGCGGGGCCCCGTTAGTGTGCCTGTGCCATATAAGGAGTGGGCGGGTCAGGCAGAAAAAAGGAATAAAAATGACCGTACCTGTGCGCGGCGCGCACATTTGCGGGTCCACATTAGCGCGTGGGAAGGCTAAGTGGGGCGCTGCTGGGCACATATAGGAACAGTGCCGTAGCACAACGGTGAAGATACTAACCAATGGTGCAGGGGCCATGGGTTCAATTCCCCATTGTGCACCACAAAAACACCAGCTTGAGGCAATAACATTAATGGTGAAAGGTGCACTAGAAGGCACATGAATCCTGTACGGCAGAAAGGGGAACCCTGCTAACCTTTTGCAGCAACAGGCGGCACACTGTTCATATCTGGGCGGCAGAGTGCGCCGCACTGTTAATATTGGGCTCAGAATGCTTTTCGCTGCAAATTGTGTGCATTAGGCGATGTGCTGTTAAGTCCTTGCGGTTTGAGCGGCAGAAGGCGGTGCGCTGCAAATATGGAAGGCCGAAGGCAGTGCGCCAACAGACAAACACAGGAAGAGAGCCACAGCAGAATGGTGAAGACACTCACCAATGATGCATGCATCAGGGGTTCAATCCCCCACAGTGCCCAGTTAACCAGCCTCACTGAGGCATAATTTTAGGAGGCATAGAAATAATGGGCAGCAATAGGCGGCGCGCTAATGTCTTACGAGGCACTTGAATAGTGTGAGGCTAAGGTGGCGCGCTGATGTGGAAGCATGTGAACAGAGCCACAGCACAATGGGGAACACACTCACCAATGATGCATGCATCAGGGGTTCGATCCCCCACAGTGTCCAATGAGTAAGGCGTGCTGAGCCATTATCTGTCATGATGAATATAGCTGAAGGAGGCATGTTAAGCTTTTATTGTAGTGACTGCTGTTAGCAAATGCACTCTCAAAGCACTGTAATATAAGGTGCTGCATAAGGTGCCCTACAAGGTACCCTAGAGGGTACATTATAAAGTGCACTGTCCACCAAGGCACCCTACAATGTTGCCTATAGGCCGCTTTATAGGGTGCCGTATGAGGCAGGGCAAGGTACGAGCACTGTTTGTGCTGGTAGCACTGTGCATTGTGACGCATGGAAATCCTACGTAGGTGTGCACACGTGCAAGAAGGAACAGCAGTGCAGCACAATGGTCAGGAGATTGACTGATGGTGCAGGGGTCATGGGTTAACATCAGCAGTGAATAAGGTTGGCTGAGGTACGTATGTTCCCTGCATGCAACTGAACAGCAATCTGTGTTGCCATCTAAAAAGAAGGCCTTCCCAGTGCCATACATTAATGCACCCTCCACGGTGCAACAGAACGAACATCAGAAACAACCATATCAGCAGAGGCGAGTTATAATGTTACCCAGCGGCCATGTGGAAAGGGTGGCAACTCCTAGGGCACCATAGTTGGTATCTCATAAGCTGCCTGAAACGAAGGTGTGACATAAGATGCCCCAAGGATGTATAGGTGAACCCAAAAACATTTGCTAGGAGCAGTAACATCCCACAATGTGAGGGGCAACAGAGGTATGTGCCAAACGCACATGTAACCCAAACACTGCACAGAGCTGAAAGGAAAGACAATGCAGAGGTAATAGAAGGATGTAGATCAAAGCTGCTGTACTACACAACTCAGCCCCAGGCCATGTGGCTGCTAGAGAAATGGACACACATATATATCCAGTTATTTAGTTATGTATATCTATGTCCATGTCACTATGTGGTAGGAGTGTGGTTTACAGAGAACAAAAGAAAGACCTGAACAACAGGCTGGTTGGTGTTACATATAACAGGAACATATACCTGGAATAACATGGGAAAACTATGTACATGGAATATATGATTGGTGAACAAGATAACATACCCAAACTATTTACACAAATTAGCAAGGATGCTAGTAAGAAGGAGACAGCTGTGGTTAAATATGTGCTGTGACTGTTTGGTTATGTGATCGGGGCCATCTGTAGCTATGAACAGAGTGATGGTAATGTACCATGCTATAATGTCAGTGTTTGACAGAGGATGGGAAGATGTGTGCAGCGAAGGAGGCTGAAATGGCAGGATAGATGAAATGTCAGGATGACAGTGGAGTAGCAGTGTTATGCAGAGCACACACACGAGAGGCAACCAGGGAGAGATGAAATGCAGGAATGTGTAGGAGTGCAGGACGTGGTGTAGCAGCATGCACGTCAGGATACGATGGCCAAAAAGCTGGGAGACATAAGATGGGCAGAAGGATGATTCCCATCTCAGATGAGGGTACAATGTTCTCGCAGCACAAATCTGCACATATATGACTGTCATACAAATCGAAACCACCTATGCAGGACAAGCATACACATCAAAGAGAACAGAGAGGAATCAAACCTATGACCACCACCACAAATGCCAAGGCAACAACTGGTAGGCCACACCACCAACATCAGTGCATTAGCAGAGGCTGCATACAAAAATACTGAAGCCCATCACACTAGACGCATGCTGGCTGCCAGGACAGGCAAACCCCCAACAGTAATCATGACCAAATGGACATGCAGGTCATCTGAGTACAGATCAGAACCTAGTCTGTATGTGGGACCAGGGACACATGCACACACACACAATGAAATGTTATGCAGTGCATACAGCATGCGAAAGAGGAAGGAAACCAAATCCTGAGGGCATCAGAGGATGCTCGCTGGAGATGGGTACCAATCTGGGACAGGACAGGAGAGAACACAACATGAAAACAGGTGTACCACACACCAGCTGAACCACAGCCAAACCCCCAGGTGCACTGCCATGTAAACACCATAAAGAAAGAGACATATGTGACTGATAACATCTGATGGCTAAACAGCACAGAGTGCACACCTTGCTGTACAGTGAAGAGAGGGAAGGGTGTGTGTAGAGTTGATGAACCTGCTGGTACCAAATGGTCCAGGTAGCACAACAGAAAAACAACAGAACAACCACATGTGGGGATCAAACCTGCACACTACTGTGTTAAAACACATGCCTCTAACCACTACCACAAACAGCACACTGAGTACAAGGCAGAACAAATAGTCCAAAGGGAGGGTCTATGTGGGAACCTGTCAAACCCACTGATGTTGCAAATGGGTGACATATACACACCTGTCACTCTACAAGGATGTGAGCACAGGTGGGCCATGGACATGACCAGCAACCAGTCTATAGAAGTGCACATGTGCTCAAAGAGTGGAGGAGTAGCCTACTGGTCATAAACCTGTTGTGGACATCAAGTAACCAGGGCCCGATTCACACTAGCACTCCTTGTGGCCTTGGGCATGTCACGTAACCCCCCATTACCGTGGACGAATGACCAGAAAACTGACATTGACCAGAACACCCTGGAGTTTCACGGTCACAGGGAGTCAGGTCAGGACCGACTCGAAGGCACACATTGCATTGCATGTGTGTCACCATGATCAAGGAGCAAAAGAGACAGATGTGTGTCAAATACATATCTTTATTTGGGTCACCCCTCACAGACACTGTAGACCGTGTTATCATAATATCAAGGTGAGTGCAGCCCTGGTGAGAGACAGAAACACATTTAGCATGGCACCAACCCACATCCCACAGAAAGGTCACTTCATTGACTGTAAGTGAAGGGCACGAGATATAATGTGCAACAGGTGCACGCTATGCACTGGCCATCAGGTCCCCACCCCCCACCTGCTGCTGCATCCCTCAAATGTGTCACGCACATATGAGTGCATGAAAACCGTAGGCGTTGCTGGATGAGGACCCAAAACACATCACCTGTCCCTCGCAACATAGCCATCAGGCAACACAGGAGGCTCACAAATGAAAACATCATATGATGTCAAGTGAAAATAACTCCTGAACGTAATGTGCAACCTCTCACCTAATGCCTGATCTAGGAATCAGAAATGCGATAATGTAGATCACAGCAATCATCACCAGCACAATGAGTATATGCTAACAGGTCGCAGAGGCACATGAACCCAGAGCGAATACAAACAAAACAACCTGCAGAAAGCTCCAGAGATAACACCATGCAGGAGTGCCCCTTCCAGTGTTTGTTGGTTAGACAGTGTGTGGACACATATAACACGGTACATGGAATGCACAATTGAAGGAGGGCAATGGACACCCACAATGCCACACACCAAATATAATGGCGCAATGAGAGTGTCATTACCGCGGCGGATAAACAGGACCGTACAGATGTGCAATTTAAGGTGTGTACATACATGCAGAGTGTCACGTCTGTGCAGTAAGCAAACACAATGACCAGCATGTTAAGATGGACATGATGGCCAAACATCCTACAGTGAACTACACAAAAGCCATAGGTCCACATGCTGTGGCTCACAAACATAAGCAGTCAGAACCACAAGCACCATCCGTATACCAACATGATACAGTGATGCCACTCATACATGTAAACACCCTTGCCCATTGCAAACATCAATCAATGATGTTGGTGGGCATGAAAGGGTTGGTGTGGGAAAAAACGGTATCATGTTCAGGTGGAGGGCAGGTGGACATAGATAATATGACCGCTCCATCGTCACCCCCATGCCACTAACATGGCTGTATGCTCGAGTTGAAACTAATAGATGACCGTATCCTGGGTGCCATGTCACACACATGGCCAACCCACAACAACTACACAACTGGGGAGGAATGTACAACATACACTGACAATGTCAGTCCCTGCTACACCCAGCGTCCAAAAAGCAAGGTGTATCTGTAATCCAACAGGTGAGGTCAAACGTCTCCATGCAACCCTGGGCTTGCATAGCCAAGTGTCACATTCCAATATGCCACAGTCCGTGAAAGTTCATCTGTGTCCCCTGCAATGCGCAGGACCCCCAGCCCCAGAATGGCAGAAACAGTGTGGTGTACAGGTCCGTCATGGCCAAAGCAGTGGTCCAAAAGCAATACTGTCCATCACAGGCATGTGTTCCACTCGCATAAGTCAAACATCCAATGGCACCATTCCCCAGAAATAATTCCATGGTGGTCTGTTCCCCAAAAGATGTGTGATGGCGACGCCAGATGCACTGTAGGAAATGTGTCTGGGATGCCTTCTGTCCTGTGTCAGGAGAGGATACGTATGGTCGTGTTGGACACCTTGTACAAACAACACAAATTGCAGAGAATCGCACCTGTGAAAATACAGATGAAACGGATGAAAAGGCAAACATGACATAATATGAACATGAAATAATATGCATATTGTTGACACATCAAATGTCAATGCAGAATGGGTGTCACATGGATATGGGCATGTCCATATCCATGTCACACTGCTACACACTATATGCATCTGTTCGTGTGCATAGACAGGCACCATGACATGTACATGAGACAAACAGTAACTCATCAACAGGTACAGCCACATGTACCCCCAAATAACAAAGGTCCAACATACCCTGTGTGTGCATTATGTGTACGTCATCGATCCCTTGAGCGACTCCACAGCCACATCAGGTACCAGTGAAGGGAGACAATGTCAGCCAAACAGGTAGAATCACCATGTCAAGTCACTGTTGATGCATGTCCACATCATGCCGATACCTGAAATAAAAAAAGGTTGCTCAACAGTGGTCCCTCAGAACATAATACACAGTTATGCTCACAACGCACACCACATGTTGAGAATGTTGACAATGTAAACAGCACTACGGTACAGGTAGCACAGTCACCACTGCCCCCCAGGTGCTCCCACCCCTCACAGCACATGATAATGTACCATGACTGGACACTGCATCAGCACACAGTCAACGCATAAACATGCACCCACACAGTATGCGTCGGTCTGCGGGACAGCTGTGATACATGGCATGTATGTGCACAACTAACAACTTGTGGACATAAAGGCGCAGTGACCTGCCCTGATACCCCGGTGATGGCTGAGATAACAGTGTTGGGGAGGCAGCAAGTGCATTTTCCTGTAAGTCAGACGAAAACACATACACATGTAGCTATGTCGTACAAATGCCATAAACAGTTTTGCAGAAGACATACTGTACACAAACACATAGGGATATGTCTGACAACAGCAAGATAAATAGGTAAGGGAGGCCTAAGGAAATAAAACCACCACAACATCTGCACAGTATGACACATACCATACGACATGTTGGGCCCATGACTGCAGGCACAATGTAGCTGTAGATCCAAGTACCCCGGACCGCAGCATCGTGGCTGCTGTCCAGTCAGGTGGCACTGCACCACAGAAACAGCTTCCTCACAAAGTATGTCCTGTGCAGTGGAAAACACAAGAGAAACAAACATATTTCATGTCCAAGGTGTGAAACACACACTGCACCTCTCTGTCCCCCAGCTGTCACACCCCACAACATGACCTATGGACTGGCTGTGCACTATCACACTGTACGGAACTGTGACATGGGAGAGGCAGCACGGAAGTGTCCGTTGCTATATAAAGGTAACCCCAATCCCCCTGTCATCTCCCTCACCACTCTGTTGTTGTACACATTGGTCAAGATAGGTGTTTGCTCCCCCATGTCTATGGCCCATCCCAAGGTCACAATATCAGGCTGTCTCCCCCATGTTGCCACCAATACCCCCTCTCCGTGTGTACTGCCCTTCCACTGTTCTATGTTACCCCACTGTACATTGCTGTAACACATGGAGATATGCAGTAACACCTCCTGTATCCATTGGCCAAAGACATATCCTGCAGTGTACCTCACACACCCCAAATATTATTGACAGCTGTGTGCTGATGATGCGCTCAAATAGATGGCAATGTCAGCGCCACGTCTGTAAAACCACACCCCCATGTCTGCCTGTGACCTGACCATAATGGCTGCATGTCATCCCACTGTGTGAGAGTGCGAATGTCAAACCATGGATGGCCTATATGTGCACCATAACCAAATAACTGTCATCTAGGTGTCTGTGTGTATGTGGACGTAACATCCCTTGCAAGGTCCGTAAGGTACTTGCTGATGTGGACTGTGCTATCCTGCCCTACACACATCCACGTGAGTGAACTCCAAATACTTCGAAACTGGGTCAAAATAAAGTCAGAAGTACCCTAAAAACCCAGCAAATAGCAAACCACATAGAAAAAATTTTTTTGTCGGATTGACCAACACAGTACACAGGATCAATGCCTGTTACCGCAGCGGTCCTTCCTTTTTAATCGTTTATATGACAACTTAAAACAGCTCCTCTTAGAAACAGCTGGTACTTAGCTTTGTGCAATTAGGCTGTGAAGACAGATAGGCAGTGGGCGTTCAGTGCCTAATTCAGCAGGTCTTGTCACTACGACGTGTCACGTTTCGGGGGTACACTCATCCACCCCCTGCTTCAGGTCAGACCTCCGAATAAGAATGAGAAACTTCAGCCGTAAACACCCCGCTATAACAGTGGTTTATATATCCAGCCGCCACTGCAAATCACGGGAAGGGACACGCCCCCCCTATTGTGATAGGCCCAGGAGTAACCTATCCAGTCAAAGAAGTGAAGCCACCAAACAGGTTCCACCTCTAAACATGGAGGGTTAGTAGATGATTGGTTAATCATGGTGTAAAGAAGAGAAAGCATATCAGCATGTAAGTATAAAATTTAACGAATAGTGTGCCAGTCAATCTGTTGGTTGAGACCGTCGGGAGCAACTGAATGTAAACGGAATATCCATTGTTGCTCTAAGTTTTGTAAACGTTGGATCCGATCGCCACCACAGGGATCCAAGGGAACGTGGTCTAAAGCCCGCCAATGTAGATCCCCAAAAACATGCGAATGTTCAAGGCAATGCTCAACCAGGGGAGCTGATAGTGTTACAGTCCGTATCCGGGAAGCATGTTCTGTCAGGCGATGCTTTAAAGGTCGTGACGTCCGACCAACATATGGTAATTGACACGGGCAAACGATCAAGTAGACCACATGGTCCGTATTACAATCAGTGTGCCACCGGGTGTAATAAGATCTATGGGTACGTACATCCATCCAAAGAGCACCCTGTAATGTACCCTGACAAAAAATACATGACTGGCATGAAAAATGACCCGCCTGGTCATGACATCTGGGCGGAAGGTGTCCAGATGTCATGACCAGGCGGGTCATTTTTCATGCCAGTCATGTATTTTTTGTCAGGGTACATTACAGGGTGCTCTTTGGATGGATGTACGTACCCATAGATCTTATTACACCCGGTGGCACACTGATTGTAATACGGACCATGTGGTCTACTTGATCGTTTGCCCGTGTCAATTACCATATGTTGGTCGGACGTCACGACCTTTAAAGCATCGCCTGACAGAACATGCTTCCCGGATACGGACTGTAACACTATCAGCTCCCCTGGTCGAGCATTGCCTTGAACATTCGCATGTTTTTGGGGATCTACATTGGCGGGCTTTAGACTACGTTCCCTTGGATCCCTGTGGTGGCGATCGGATCCAACGTTTACAAAACTTAGAGCAACAATGGATATTCCGTTTACATTCAGTTGCTCCCGACGGTCTCAACCAACAGATTGACTGGCACACTATTCGTTAAATTTTATACTTACATGCTGATATGCTTTCTCTTCTTTACACCATGATTAACCAATCATCTACTAACCCTCCATGTTTAGAGGTGGAACCTGTTTGGTGGCTTCACTTCTTTGACTGGATAGGTTACTCCTGGGCCTATCACAATAGGGGGGGCGTGTCCCTTCCCGTGATTTGCAGTGGCGGCTGGATATATAAACCACTGTTATAGCGGGGTGTTTACGGCTGAAGTTTCTCATTCTTATTCGGAGGTCTGACCTGAAGCAGGGGGTGGATGAGTGTACCCCCGAAACGTGACACGTCGTAGTGACAAGACCTGCTGAATTAGGCACTGAACGCCCACTGCCTATCTGTCTTCACAGCCTAATTGCACAAAGCTAAGTACCAGCTGTTTCTAAGAGGAGCTGTTTTAAGTTGTCATATAAACGATTAAAAAGGAAGGACCGCTGCGGTAACAGGCATTGATCCTGTGTACTGTGTTGGTCAATCCGACAAAAAAATTTTTTCTATGTGGTTTGCTATTTGCTGGGTTTTTAGGGTACTTCTACACACATCCACAGCATGTAAGATATGCCATACGTCATACTGGGTTTTTCCGAGCAGCAGACATCACAGTATCCTGTATCCAACAGTGGCCAATCTAGGTCATACGTACCTAGCTGTATCCCCAAAAGACACAGGTCCCACAATACCTGTACTGTGTCAAGCACCGATTATCCGGGGTAGCTACTTCTATAGTGGTCTATTAACCTGTCCTGCAGGAACATGTCCAAACCTCCATTCAAAGTCAGCTACAATAACAGCCCTTACCATATCCTCTGCATACAAATCCCAGAGTCTGATGACACATCCAGCAATGTGGCATATGTTGAGATAGCATCGGCTACACATGCCATGTTCCTCATGGACAACCTCTAAACTGAATATACACACACACATGCAGCGTACCACTTGGCTACTGTAACCCACCCTTTGCTGATCTGACGTCCATCACCTCTGTATGTGTGTACATATGCAACAATGCACTGACTGGCCACTCCACAATACAGCTGCTATCAATGATATGGCCTCCTGGCTGCACACAGCGCAGGTCCCCCTCCTGCCACACATCCATGTCAAGGCTACGTGATAAGGTATACATCAGGGCACACTGTGGGGTTGCATTAACAACCGTCGCACATAATTAATAACATCATTGGAAAGCAGTCATAAGCATGTGCTCTGTGCTATGTATGACATGTGTCACCACACCTAGCCAACATACACACATAGCCAGCTCACACAAGCATAACACCCACACAAGTGGACAAAAGGTGTACAATAGAAACAAATACCCCGCAGGGGAACTGTCCACAAACAGGGTCATCCCTCCCACTGTGACTACCGCAACATATGCCTGCCACCGTGCTCCATCCCGACCATGAAACCAACGAACTCTTCTTTTCACAGCAACTGCTATCACCACCACCAACTAACTGGGAATGTGACCCACAAAGTATCTGAAAGGTGTAGCAACACCCACACACATAATACACCAACAGCTGCTGTTGTGCCGCGGCCACATTGTTGGTCACACACGCATGGCTATATGTGACCGTGGGATGTTAAGTTGAATGACAATGCAGTGTTGCACCTGAAGGTGATATGTTCCGACACAAAAACCTTTATGACCATCACACACACAGAACAGCACATATATGTGGGAATATATGCAATACGTACCAGAGAAGATCTCTGCAATCAACCTCCGCCTGACCGCTGTGCCCTCTTGTGTGTCACCACTGGCACGTACAGGGGGGCATGGTGGATCATCATCCAGATCCTCATTAATCTCTGCAGGAATATTGTGCCTGAGAGCAATGTTGTGCAGGATGCAACAGGCAATGATAATCTCTGCCACAGTCATAGGTCTATATTGTAAGGCCCCGCCTGTCCTATCCAGACACCTGAAGCGACTTTTCAACACGCCAAAGGTGCGCTCTATGACAGAGCGGCTGGAGGCGTGGGCCTCATTGTACCTCCGCTCTGCATGTGTC
This sequence comes from Ichthyophis bannanicus, assembly GCA_033557465.1. Taxonomy (NCBI): domain Eukaryota; kingdom Metazoa; phylum Chordata; class Amphibia; order Gymnophiona; family Ichthyophiidae; genus Ichthyophis; species Ichthyophis bannanicus. The sequence goes on along the minus strand of CM066033.1, from coordinate 300,338,598 downwards.
CGTGGATGACGCACAGGGGTCAGCAGCCAGGGGCGACACCCATACCCTGCATCACCTGCAGAAAGAAATGTTGCATGTCAATGCATGAGTGCATGTTACCTCTCATGTACACAGGTATGGACGTGCGAAACAAATGCAGAACACATCCTGACAGACATATATGACACACCAACTATGCATTTGTGAAACATATACATATGTTGATATAAATGGTAAACATGGCCTATGGAGCCTGTACATACTGCCATAAAAAAACCAGTCCCAGTTGTACCTATAGAAATCCTCTATGTGTGGCACATGCGTATTGTACTGCAGTTCCTGTCCTCATCTCGACCACCTCCAACGTTAGACTATACCACCAATGCACATATCACCTGTTCAACGTATATGTCAGCAATGTACACAACCCACAACTGTGATGTAATCCGATGGAGCCTCGCACCCAGACCATGTATGCCAGGGAGGTCTGACAGGGTCACAACCACATCACCGCTATACCCCCTGTCCTCCAAGGTCCACATCTCAAATATGAGCATATTGACTCCATATGCTGGTTCCTGCTAATCACCTATCCTTCCAGTAGCCACCCTCTGCACTGTCTCCATCATGTTCTGAGCCTTTTTAAACTGTGGCCCACAGAGGTGCACACCGTAGCCCACATGAGCTTGCACCAATCACATGGACAGAGGCAGAGCACCTACCTGGGTATGTGCGACCAATACCTCTCTGTAATCACCCATGTAGTCCCTTGCCCCTGCTGTCACCTGTCCACAATGCTCAACAACATTAGGATCAGCACATACAACGTCGCCTATGTCCCACACATCTGCAGTGGCCAAAGGTATCTCTCCTGCGGTGAAACAGGCCAAATGCATGACCATCCATATGCAAAACTGTACTCGCAGATGCAAAGGTCAGGGAAACCCATCATATGTAGTCCCCCCCCCCCCCCAGTATATACGCGACCCCCGGGGTGACAACCCAGTACTGAGTGAGTGTGTGGACCTCACACACACATGACAAGGGTTAGGTGTATGGATTGTCCAGAACATAAACGTTACATGAAATAACAAAAGGACCAGAAAATGAGCCGCCATCACAGGTGTGTGTGAAGGGCAGCAACCTTCCCCCCCCCCCCACATGTGGGCAGATGTCACACACACACACTAGTACCAATCCACCAACAGGACACACATCTGCACCTGAGCTTAGTTCCCAGAACAACATGAGCAGGGTATGATCAAACCGTATCACAATCCTGATGTCTCAATGCAAATTAGGTCCCCTGTTAATCCACATATACACTCCTGTAACAATGTAAACACATAACAGTCATATGTCTTTTGAACGTGAGGTACGTTTTCAAATGCAAAGCTGGCAAACAGCGCCCTATATAACAGATGTTACATAAACCAATACATATATGCAGCACATAATAGGTTAGATGGAAATACTCACCCAGCAATATACAGTCCCCATATTGTCCCTCCTCAAAGTGCCTGAACAGTGCTGAGTGATGCAGGATATAGGAGTCATGGGTGGACCCTGCAAACCGCGGGACCACATTCAGAATATGCAGATTAGCATCACATACAACCTGAACATTCAGGGAATGGTAGTGTTTGCGGTTGCGGAACACCACCTCCCTGTCTCTAGGCGGGACCAGGGCAACATGTGTGCAATCAATAGCTCCCATCACGTGTGGTATCCCAGCTAACGCCTCAAAGGCCTGGTTCAGGGTCCCCCACTGTTGCCCAATGTGAGGAACGGCTATGTAATTCCCCACCCGGCTGACCATGGCACGCAGTACTTGGTGGAGACAGCGTGAGAAGGTGGGGCGGCTCATGCCACCCACTGCAGCCACAGATGACTGGAAACAGCCAGAGGCAAAGAAATGTAAGGCAGCAAGGAGCTTGACTAAACCTGGTATGGCATGTGACCGATCAGTCAGGGGCTCGAGGTCAGGTCGCAGATCCTCATAGAGCTCCCGAATAGCCCTTGTGCTCAGTCGGTACAGGGAGATGACCAGGTCCTCACGCATGCCCTGGAGCTGGGCTCTGGGCCTGTAGAGGCGAGGCTGCCGAGCCTGCACCTCAGCACGCCGTCTGCGTCGTCCACGCACCGCACCTGTGTGGACCACCCCCACAGCTGCAGGTCTGAGTTGCTGCGGGTCCACACCCATGCCCTGTGCCTCAGCCCCATGGGCACCATCTCCCCTGTCCTGCAACCGCAGCATCCGCCCACGTCTCAGGGCACATGCAGCAACATAAACAGCCGCCATGAACTACAGACACACACAAACACACACACAAAAACACACCCACACCTGCCTAAACACTGGACACCTTACAACCCACACATGAAAGGAGACACACAAAACAGCACAATACAATGTAACGTACAGCACAACTACAGCAGACAACACACAAGACTAGATCCACACAATACAGCACAGTAAACGGAGAAATACAGAACAATACCATACAGACACACAGAATCCAATACACTACAGCTGCCTTTCTCTCCCTGTAACTCACAACCAACATACACCGCGCCTACGAAACAACCCTCAATGTGGACCTAATCTGCAGTCATATTTATCCAGGTTATGTTGTACGTACCTTGCGCATGCGCGGTTATGGCCGTGCGCGGCGCGCATGTGCAGCAATGCCCCAATTTGCATCTGTGTGTGTGTTGCGCGCATGTGCAACCCCTTACGCATGGGCGTCTGTCTGTGGGCGGCGCGCATGTGCAACTCGTTACGCATGGGCGTATGCGTCGCCTGTGCGTATGCGTCACGTGCGTGACGTCACACGCACTCAAACGCACATGCGCTAACAGCTGCACATGCGTATCGCGCACACACATCCACCAACGCACGCCCATGCGCAATGTCACATACGCGCCGCGCACAAGCAGCGCCGTGGCACAGTTGCACATGCGCAATGTAGGTAACCGTCTAAAACGTATAAATCACCCTGCGCGCCTGTTGCACGTTGAGGGATGAGTGAGGAGTGAGAGGTAGGATAGCGAAGTGTGAGAGCAGGAGGTATTGGAGCAGGTGTCAGTGTAGTGGAGTGTCGTCAATTGTCTCTGTATTGTGGTGTGTACTGTTCAGTTTATTGTGTTGTGTTTGTAGTATTGTGCTCACATCTGTTTTGTCTGTGACGTGTGTGGCGTAGGAGTGGGAGAAGGGGTGAGGTGAGGTGAGGTTGCGTGTGGCCAGGGGAGTGGGGAGAGGAGGGCGATGGAGCGGCAGGGGGAGAGTGAGAGCCATAGGGAGAGTGGAAGTGGCACGGTGAGGGTGAGAGTGAGGGAGAGAGAGAGGGACATTGAGAGGGATAGAGGGAGGGTGGGAGAGAGGGAGAGAGAGAGAGGGAGAGGGAGAGGGATAGAGGGAGTGATAGAGAGAGTGACAGAGAAAGGATGAGGGAAAGGGAGGGTGAGGGAGTGCAGGAGGTGCGGCAACCAGTTGCGCAGGAGGCAGGGGCTATGGCGGCTGAGCCAGACGCAGGGCCATCAACACAGGGCCAGGCTGCACCCAGCCGCCACACTGGGAAGAGGAAAAGGGCCCCTGTACCTGAGACCCAGAGGAGGAGGGCCACACGGTTCTCAGATTCTGAGAACCACAACCTCCTCGCTACGGTCCTCGAGAACTATGATGCTCTGTTTGGGAGGCAGAGCAGCCGCACAAGTACAGCAGGCCGTAATGCGGTGTGGGAGGAGATACGCAGAGCAGTTGCCGAGGTAGGAGGCCCCCTGCGGGACATTGACTGTCTAAAGAAGAGGTATTCTGATATCAAAAGAGGGGTGCGCCAGCACCTGTGTGCAGAACGACAGCATGCCAGTGGCACAGGTGGAGGGGGCCCCCTACCATCCATGCTCACGCCCCTAGAGCAGCAGCTTGCAGACAGGCTTGGGCCGATATACACATATGGCCTTCCTGTGGCCCTGGATACAGCAGATCCGCATGCAGGTACGTATGCTACGCATATATTTCACCTCTCCATACCTTGGTGAAATAGCCATTGTGTAGATGGCAGACATTTGCACATGCACCCCCATAAATCTCTACCAAGCCCCATCATGTACCCATGCTGGTGTCAGGGGTCTGTGCTGTACCCCTGCACACTCCTGTCCAACACAAACACACACGCGCACCCCAAAGGTAACATCAAGCCAATACAAAGACTCTGGGAGACCTGTAGGACAAATACATAGTTGTGGCAAACACAAATGCCACGTACCCAACATATGCTTGGTTGTGCTGGCAGCCGCAGGGGCAGTACGTGTCCCTGACATGTGCTCCTCCACCTCATTCATACATGTACACCTACACCCTGGCCACAAACCTTTAACAGCGGTCGAACGGAACGGTTCACCTACATCATGGAGCAGTTGGTGACTGAAGATATGGCAGGCGTAGAGGCAATGCAGATCACATAATCCGTTAAATCTATAACTGTGCTAGCACCCTCCCTCACCGCACACGTACATCTGAGCAAGGTAGAAAAGATGTGGACATATGTGACGTTGTTGTAAAGGCTGTGGATAGCACAGTGAATGGCGGTAAAAGCGGTCTCCACAGCATTGTATGTACGCCTGGCATTACAGCAGTCCCCCAAGAACAGCATACTGTATGGGGACCTTCCCTGTCGCCGGCATATGACAATGCATTGGCAAGGTGTAGTAATACACGGTTGCGGATGCGATAACGGCAGATGTGTTGTCGACCCTCAGCCCCTGTGGACGTCACGGAAACATGGCCTGTGTTGGGACAATGACATATGTCTCTAAAGATAATATGTGTCTGTCCCTCAGAGCTCCACACGCCTTTGTATTGTCTGGCGTCACACTGTTTGCCTGCCATGCTGCAGGGACACAATCAACATGTGTCCCTCATCCCCTCAGGCCCCTGACCTGTCACAAACATCTCCACGTGTACCAGGCCCTTACCTACCCCCCCCCCAACAGTGCTCCTCATCCCCTGTAATATAGCATTGGCCTGTGAGGGGTGCATGTTTATGTGACATACCATACGCACATTGATACATGTGCCTGTCAATGGGCACAAGATGCTTTACATTAGCTGCTCGATGCACAGTAGGTCACTGCCAGACACATGTAGCAGTATGCTCACAGTATGTCCCAGGGACATATGGCCTGCTCAATGGCATGCACAATCAAACACGGGGTAGAAAATACAGGTGGAAGTGTGAGAAAGGAGCAGCCGTGAGTGGACAGATGTTGGCCAGATGGGGTGACAGACGGCATGGGGGATCACTGCACAATTATAGCTGTAGCTGAGGCATGGGAAACAAACTAGGTGTGCGGACCTAAAACACACACCTGTTCCCCTGGGGCACGTACATGTTGGCTACAGACAGGTATGGGGGTGTGTAGGGGGCCCTGTATGCAGCACACATGCTGGGTCCCCACACCATCAGGTATGTGTTGTCTGCAGCACACACGTGTACATAGCTGTAGTGCGTAAACATATGTGTGCTATCTGTGTTTGCCCACAATACAGGTGACTACAGCACCATGCTGACACATGCGGAGGAGGGTGCGGTGGACGAGGAGGGTGCGGAGGAGGGGGATGATGTGGCCGTCCCTCACATCCTGGAGGGGGAGGAGGAGGAGGCGGAGCCTGTAATGTCGGTGGCACGCCCATGTTCCGGGGAGAGTCCCCTGCAGCCACAGATGAGCACCTACCCACCAATGGTGTCTAGTCGAACAGGTACCGGCCTACCACCACAGCAGGATGATGTGGTCGAGGATGACCTCATGGGGGAGCTCAGAGCCCATGCAACATCCTCACGGCAGGATGCAGAAGGTGGGTGAGAAGCAATGTCACCCCCAATGTTCTGTATGCAGTGTGCCCATTAGATATCAGCTGTGCATCCCATGGCATTAATGTTAATGTGTTACACACCACAGAGAGGCAATGGGGTGTACACAACCTACCTGTGGAGTACATGTCCGGATGCAGTATGTGCAGCACAATGCATGCAGTACAAACTATGGTATAACCTGTGCAAACCATACCTACACACACATCTAGACATCTGAGCACGTAGTTGTTGCTGTTGAGCTGACTCACATACCTTCTCTCCGTGGGCTATGTCATACAGTAGTGTGATTGCTCGTCAAGTCGTGTGCGCACACACATGTGCACAGCTGAGAGGGACCACTGGTAAAAACGGAACGTGACAGGCACAACGCACAACCCACTACTCTCTGTGTGGGGTGTGTCTGTGCTGGATGTGACAATATACCGTCCAAAGCTGTCACATGTGTGTCTCCAGTAGACGGGATACATTTGCCCAACAAGCAATGTTACGACGTATGTTAGCGGATGTTAATGTGACACACACCATAACAGCCTAGGCACTGTTCCCTCTAAGCTGTGCGCGTGTGCACGCGCACACACACCTCGCCGAGTGAGCGCACATACTTTACAGCAGAGCGCACAAAACGTATGGTCCTGATTCTGATAGAAAACAACATAGTCGTCCTTAAAAGTTAAAAGTTGGGATTGTAATTACTAGACATATTCCGCTTCATTTAGTAATTGTCCATATTCATTTCATTTAATTAAAATCAATGTGGTGTACATACTGTATGCTGACGTGTAGTCAAATCTTAAAGTATATAACTCCGAGTGTCGTTATGTGGCGCACAACAATTGAACCTTGCTGCAAAAGCTGCACAGCTGATATGTTATGCGCACACAGCCTACAGACAATTAGAGGGAACATTGAGCCTAGGGTGAGTGTACACCTATGGATGCAGACCTACTAGGTATGCAGTTTCAGCTGCATCATGTTGTGTGACATTACCCCACGAATAGCATAGCACTTGCACAACTGAGCTTCAGCACTGTAGCCCAGCCGTGGCCCAGTAACTACTCATGTTAACTGTCACATGGGCCATGGGGAATCAGAGATGACATACCTAGACCCAAGAAACGGACATTCGCCTTCTATGCCCCAAAATGTTGGTACGAACTTCCACCTGAAAGTAGATCCATCAAAGGCCTTATGCAGTTCCGTAAGGCAATGAAACACCACATCTTCCTACTTCACTTTGCTCATGCATCCACCCCACCTCATCTCACCCACCTGCCAATGTCTACAAACCGCACCCTGTCACAAGTATCTTGAACCCGCCTTAGACCTCCTGTATATACAATCCAAATCTACTTATATTTTGTACATATGTTCATAGTTCCCCTGTTGCTCGAGGTTTATGCTCCTGTTACAATGTATGTTCCAAGTTTAAACTCCTGTTACAATGTAAGCACAGAACAGGCCTCTGACTGTGCACCCTTGTTGTATGTAAACCGCACTGCTAACAAATAGCGCGGTATATAAACGTTGTAAAGTACCTCAAAACAATAAGTAAATAAACATACATGTCTGTCATGCACCGTCACACAGACCCCATCCCCTACGGTCTGCATCACCAGGTGTAGACCACTCCTACCACATGACACTCTCAGTTGGAATGACATCAGACACACATATAGCACGATGTACAGACAGGACACGGTCTAAGATCCTGTACCCATGGTTTGGGAGGCTTACAGGTCCCTGGAGGCAGCATGTATGTCCACAATTACGTTAGGCTGGTGGACATACAGACAGGGCTCGCAACATGTCCCGTTCATGTATATGTGACACTGAGGTGCACAATGCATGGTTTGTGATGAACCCCCCGGATCACACAGGTTATCTGGTGCCCCATGCTGGGTCCTGATGGACTAGACAGCTCACAGGTGGCACCCCTGCTGCCAAACACATTAAGGGAGGGCCCCCCCCTATCTCTGTGACTCACTCCTCCCGAGGGCTCACCACATGCTGTTGCATGCTCAGCATGACCCTGTAGTCGCCATTTTGCGTTGTGTCACCCTGTGCTGCACCATCTGGTCCTCTCCATGCACGTTGTGCATCCTCCACATGTGTACCAAGGTGTACATGCACTGTTATCTGACCCCAGCTCCTTCACCACTGGGTGTATGTGGACCCCTCTGCCGTCAGACACATGTGGCATTGGTGGACCTGCCCATGTACGGGATGTGATCCTGCTGCACGAACCCCACCCCTCATAGTCAATGGCGCTACACCTGTACCCTGTCCATGCTGTGTGTATCCCCCCAAATGTGCTCCCACATGGGTTGGCTGTGCACATTCTATCTCTCTGCAGCACAACGTATCCACAGGTGTGTTTGCTGTCCATCGAACACGCTCCGCCACACTGCACACTGGACATGTGTGTGCTATGTGTCCACAGGCCTATTCCAATATCTGCAGCACGTGGGGGTGTGTGGGCAACCTGTGTATCCCTGTGTGTGCCACCCACATCACATAGATCAACCATGTGCTGTGTGTGGCATTGACATACACCTTTCTGACATTGCGTGTTCATAACCATATCCGCGTGCATACTATAGTTTGTACAGTCACAATGACAATCATGTGTTATATGAGTCATCTTGTTGTGTGTTTCTTGGGAGGTATATCACACACCACCCTTGCTTCCCCCCTACAGGCATCTGTCGTGAATTGGCAGCTGTGCGCCAGTCTATCGATGCCAACACGCTGGAGATTTGCCACTTGCGGCAGGATATCAGGGACATGCCACTTGAAAGAATGTGTGTGGCCCTGGAGGGGATACGTGCCATACTGCAGAGTTATGCACAACCACCGCCACCACCACCGCCACCACCTCCACAAGCACAAGATGAGGGGGAGGGTGCAGCACAAGGGGGTAGGGTTTTGCGACGTGCCAGAAAGGGCAGGCCACGCCGTGGTTCCTAGGTGTGTAAATAAATGTTTTGATCAACATACATGATACGTGTCATTGCAATTTGTGTCCCTTTGGTCCCCTATGTGGTGTCCACATGCATGTCGTGTCGCTGATCAGCAGACCCTTGCTGTCGCATTAGCTGCTCCACCAGGTGTTGCAGAACAGACGGCACGACATGCTATGTGTCACCTACACAGTCCATAGTCACAGCCCCTTGGCTGTAGGGGTTCTCCACACACACTGACCCATGTTGTCTGAGGTGTACTGTTCCCATACCTCATGGTCTGTCGTCAGCGGCATCACCCCCCTCCCCCCCTCTGCCAGCATACCTGGTTCCATATTTGTGGTCATAGCCTATATCAAAGACAACAGTGGGAACATGTCTGGCACCCCCCCAAGGCATGCATGTGGCACAGGCAGACATGCGTAGCATGCTTATGTTGGCTTCCTCCCTCCGCTGACACATTTGTTAGCAGTTCAATCCACCCAACAGCATGGCTGTTTCTGGGATCCCCCTCACACTTCAACATCCCATGCGGCTTCCCTGGCCCTTAGCCACTGCACACGTTTACGCCCCATGATGGCATGTGTAAGCAGTCCATGTCTGCCAGCCATGTCAGCCTCCACAGCCTGTCCAGATGCACAGACATATCCCAGGCATTCATCCATGGTGGGTGGTTGAGGGAGACACATGACCATGTTTCCACATAACAAAAACAAATGTTTATTATAGAACATTTAAACATTGGCAACATGCCACCACACAAACATCCCCATTTTGTGCGTGGAACACAGCACAGCACAGGGCACATGTGCACATCACAGGTGTTGTCAGAGGTGCCTGTGACGCCCTTCGGCAGATGCCCGCCGACATTGCAGCTGCGCAACATCGGCGGACACCTGCCGGACAGCCCCCGTCAGACACTGCAGTGCATGAAAGACTAGGCGTACGTCGCGCCGCACATCATCAATTGCCCCCAGCACATCATGCATGCACCTGCCAGCACATAGGCAAATGGTGCCCGTGGTCTGTGTGCTGGCATGTGCATGCAATATGCTGTGGGCCGTGGATGACATGTTTGTGCGACGACGCCTATCCCCAGCTTCCACCTGCAGTGTCTGACGGGGGCCCACGTAGCCCTGTGCTGTGCTGTATTCCCCCGCACCCCCCCCCAACCCTGTCCTCCCCCCAAAACACTCTCAGCCACCCTCTCTGCCCAACCCAGCACCCCCCCACACACAGGTTGCACATTGCCCCCCTCACCCGCAGCCGCCCTCCTGCCAGCAGCATCACCCTCTGGGTGTGCCTGTGGGGGCCTCTCCTCCTCTCCCATCTCGTCACCCCCCCACCACCGTCAATTGCTCCTCCTCCCTCTCCTCCTCCCCCCCCCTCCCCCATCTGCTGCTCCTCCTCCGTCTCCTCCTCCGCCAGCTCGATCTGGGATCCCTCTTCCACCTCCGTCTCGCTTTCCACCACCACCACCTCCACCTCCCTTGCACGGTGGGTGGTGGGCCACCGGAGTGAGTAGGCCGATGTGTGGCCCTCGCCGCTGCTTTCCTCTCCCCCTGTTAAAGTTAACAGACATATCAAAACGTACATGAGTGTTACGTTACACATCTACAGATGCATTAAACACACACGTTGGTGGGCCAATGTGACATCATAAACTGAGAGTCATGCCTGTCCAGTCTCACCATCATTGGGTGTCTGTGGCCCCCTGCTATAGCGCGCCAGGAAGTCTCCATGGAACTGCCGTAGTTCACGCACCTTCTTCCTCAGATCCTCCACCTGTTGATAAACAAACATTGTTTGGGGTCATTACCTACCCTTCTGCACAGGTGGATAGTTAACATACCCATATTCATGGTTGGCCACTGTCACCCTGCTCCGTGTGCCCTGCTGTGTGTTCTGTATTTCCTGCACAGTCACACACTTGTGACAGGTGATCCCTGGGAAATGTGTGCATAGGCCTGCCTATGAGTGTGAGGGCGGGACCCACGGCGCCTGTCGGGGGTCTGCTGGCATCATCATATGGGACACCAGCCAGCAGCATTGCCCAGCACCTACAGGCTTCCCCACCCCCCACCCCATATCATCACCCTAGGCACGTCATGTTTGCAATGGTGGGGGAGAGAGGGAGACAAAAGGGTGGGGTATAGGGGGTGGGAGAGTGTGAGAGGGACAGTGAGTGTGTGCGAGGGTGTCACATCCCCTGGGGGCAATGTTGTGTATGTGTTGACAGATCCCTTATTTTCAGGGTTATCAGCTGATACAGGTATGTAGAAATGTGTTGGACGTGGAGGTGTGGAACATGGTCCCCACTGGTGGGGGCACCCTAGTTGTGCGAGCATGGGAGAGGATCCCATTGTGAGTGGGCCCTGTGGAGGTGTTATTTGACCATCCATGGTTCCCTTGTCAACACAGTGCAGTGCGATTCAGAGTCCGGTATGGATGGGATACCTGTTGGACTGCGCCTGATCAAATATTGCACCCCTGTGTGTGTCTCCACATGAGTTGAAATGGCTGTGGGAGGTGTGAGATCATCACTATGTGAGTGCTCGTCAGCTGTCGTTCTCACAGGCCGACTGTCGTGCACCCCAAGGACTGTGTGAGATGTGCAACCTACCCACCATAGCCTAGAAACATATCCGACTGACATACCCTCCGTCACAGTCTGCTTTCCCACCCCCCTAGGTCTGGTGTGTCCTACAGCTCCACATCAGCAAGATACAAACTGAGAACAGGGTGTTGCCCAGGAATAATTAGGCAGCTATCAGGTCCCCTGGTGATGGAGGGACAGGTTCCAACAGCATAGGCATACTGCACCATATCCCCATGGTGCTTGCTGGCCGACCCAGCTGGGCTCCGTGTACACCTGGTGATAGGGGGGATGGTTTAAACCACATTGGCAAACAGCCCCATATCCACAGGGTGATAGAGGGCCCACTTTGAAGGCCTCTCTGTACTCCTGGGGACAGGGATGATGGGTTAAACAACATTAGTACACATCCCCATAACTCCAGGATGACAGAGGGCCCACTTTGAAGGCTTCTCTGTACTCCTGGGGACAGGGATGATCGGTTAAACAACATTAGTAGACATCCCCATAACTCCAGGATGACAGAGGGCCCACTTTGAAGGCTTCTCTGTACTCCTGGGGACAGGGATGATGGGTTAAACAACATTAGTAGACATCCCCATAACTCCAGGGTGGGTGGGAGTGTACTTTGAAGGGTTCTCTGTACCCCTGGGGATAGGGATGATGGGTTAAACAACATTAGTAGACATCCCCATAACTCCAGGGTGGGTGGGAGTGTACTTTGATGTCTTCTCTGTACCCCTGGGGATAGGGATGATGGGTTAAACAACATTAGTACACATCCCCATAACTCCAGGATGACAGAGGGCCCACTTTGAAGGCTTCTCTGTACTCCTGGGGACAGGGATGATGGGTTAAACAACATTAGTAGACATCCCCATATCTCCAGGATGACAGAGGGCCCACTTTGAAGGCTTCTCTGTACTCCTGGGGACAGGGATGATGGGTTAAACAACATTAGTACACATCCCCATAACTCCAGGATGACAGAGGGCCCACTTTGAAGGCTTCTCTGTACTCCTGGGGACAGGGATGATGGGTTAAACAACATTAGTGGACATCCCCATAACTCCAGGGTGGGTGGGAGTGTACTTTGATGTCTTCTCTGTACCCCTGGGGATAGGGATGATGGGTTAAACAACATTAGTAGACATCCCCATAACTCCAGGATGACAGAGGGCCCACTTTGAAGGCTTCTCTGTACTCCTGGGGACAGGGATGATGGGTTAAACAACATTAGTGGACATCCCCATAACTCCAGGGTGGGTGGGTGTGTACTTTGAAGGGTTCTTTGTACCCCTGGGGATAGGGATGATGGGTTAAACAACATTAGTAGACATCCCCATAACTCCAGGGTGGGTGGGAGTGTACTTTGATGTCTTCTCTGTACCCCTGGGGATAGGGATGATGGGTTAAACAACATTAGTAGACATCCCCATAACTCCAGGGTGGGTGGGAGTGTACTTTGAAGGGTTCTCTGTACCCCTGGGGATAGGGATGATGGATTAAACAACATTAGTACACATCCCCATAACTCCAGGATGACAGAGGGCCCACTTTGAAGGCTTCTCTGTACTCCTGGGGACAGGGATGATGGGTTTAAACAACATTAGTAGACATCCCCATAACTCCAGGATGACAGAGGGCCCACTTTGAAGGCTTCTCTGTACTCCTGGGGACAGGGATGATGGTTTAAACAACATTAGTAGACATCCCCATAACTCCAGGATGACAGAGGGCCCACTTTGAAGGCTTCTCTGTACTCCTGGGGACAGGGATGATGGGTTAACCAACATTAGTACACATCCCCATAACTCCAGGATGACAGAGGGCCCACTTTGAAGGCTTCTCTGTACTCCTGGGGACAGGGATGATGGGTTAAACAACATTAGTAGACATCCCCATATCTCCAGGATGACAGAGGGCCCACTTTGAAGGCTTCTCTGTACTCCTGGGGACAGGGATGATGGGTTAAACAACATTAGTGGACATCCCCATAACTCCAGGGTGGGTGGGAGTGTACTTTGATGGCTTCTCTGTACCCCTGGGGATAGGGATGATGGGTTAAACAACATTAGTAGACATCCCCATAACTGCAGGGTGGGTGGGAGTGTACTTTGAAGGGTTCTCTGTACCCCTGGGGATAGGAATGATGGGTTAAACAACATTAGTACACATCCCCATAACTCCAGGATGACAGAGGGCCCACTTTTAAGGCTTCTCTGTACTCCTGGGGACAGGGATGATGGGTTAAACAACATTAGTAGACATCCCCATATCTCCAGGATGACAGAGGGCCCACTTTGAAGGCTTCTCTGTACTCCTGGGGACAGGGATGATGGGTTAAACAACATTAGTACACATCCCCATAACTCCAGGATGACAGAGGGCCCACTTTGAAGGCTTCTCTGTACTCCTGGGGACAGGGATGATGGGTTAAACAACATTAGTGGACATCCCCAAAACTCCAGGGTGGGTGGGAGTGTACTTTGATGTCTTCTCTGTACCCCTGGGGATAGGGATGATGGGTTAAACAACATTAGTAGACATCCCCATAACTCCAGGATGACAGAGGGCCCACTTTGAAGGCTTCTCTGTACTCCTGGGGACAGGGATGATGGGTTAAACAACATTAGTGGACATCCCCATAACTCCAGGGTGGGTGGGAGTATACTTTGAAGGGTTCTTTGTACCCCTGGGGATAGGGATGATGGGTTAAACAACATTAGTAGACATCCCCATAACTCCAGGATGACAGAGGGCCCACTCTGATGGGCTCTCAAGGGTCCTGGTGATAGGGGTTTTGCCCTGACCAACATTGGCACACACCCCATAGCTCCAGGGTGGCTGCCAGACCATGTGATGCACGTTTCACACCCCCTGAGGGTGGCCAATGTGTGCAGCCCTGAGGATGCAGAACACGGCCAGTTGCACATGATGTCTCTGGACCCATCCCAGGCAGCTCTATGGGCTAGGTGTGTTACAGTGTTTTGTAGCACAGCAGCAGCAAGGACTCCAGGATGGCATCATGCCCTTTGTGACTACGTCCCTAAACACCTGGGTAGATGGCAAAACACTCATATGTGCTACATATAGACCTCTCTTTTGAATGTTTGGTGGTTTCACTATTTAGTATAAGCTCAATTTAGATGGTTTAGTTGTTTTCATTACATATAGACCTTGGCATGTGGGTCCCCCAGCTACACTTTATTGATCTGGAATACCTACACACAGCACCATTGACAGATGCAAACAACCCTGTCTGTGTCTATGGTAATTATGACCTGTGGCAATGCACTCACCTCCCTTTGGTTGTCTGCCACACGATTGAAACGCCTTTTGATTCTCTCCCAGGCCCTCTGGACCTTTTCTGTGTTTTTTCCCCTGGCGGCCCCTGGGAACAGCTTCTCCATCTTTGGCCCAACCAATGCGGCCAGGTGGCAAAGTTCGGTGTGGCTGAATGCAGGTTTGCGCATTCTGGCAGCCATTTTGTTTTCTGCCCTTCTGGACGTGACGACGCTGACGACGCAACCTCCGCATTTGCGCATTGCGGCTCGCGCACATGCACTCCGCATGGCTGCGCTCCAGACAGTGTGTTGCTATTGCGTTCCTCATGGCTGCGTGGATGTTATGTTATACATTGGAAATGCACGCAACTTGCACACCCAAGGGTTAGGGTGTTGGAGATATGTATGTGCATTGATCTCAGCAGTCACACATGGCACCAATGGAGTATGTTTAGTGCACCCTGAGATTGTGCGGGGCCGCGTTGGTGTGCCTGTGCCATATACGGAGTGTGGGGTTCAGGCCGTGGAGATAAAACATGGGGTCGAACGCGGCCTGACTGGTGCGCCAGGCGCTAATGGCCGGGGTCCACATTTGCGGCCCGGAAGGCCACGTGGCGCGCTGTTGGACACACACGAAATGTAGCAGCAGATAAGCATGCAATAAATAAAACCAGGAGTCGTTTCACGGATCAAAGCCAGTTTAATGTGCACATGGCTCAAGCAATAAGCAATTTCAAAATGACTGCGCAATGGTTTCTAGCAACACAACAACTTTTATAGCGTGCTTCTCCATTCTAGACATAGGCATACCTTTCATTGGTCCAAGTAACCCCTCTCACCCATCTATTGGTCCCGGTACTGATATGGCTACCCAATCGGGACCATGGTCTGGGCTCAGCACCTGGTTGCCCCCCTTCTAGTCCCAATTACAATGGTCAGTGTCTCTAACTTGTTACATCTCTCCTCCAAGGTCGCTTAGCTTGTTAAAACATATGGGAAGCAGGGCACTGTAACCTTGCTTTTTGCAGAGTTAATTAATTCCATAGAAGCATAGCACACCTTATCAGTACCAATTAAACTTGTTTTTCTATATTTTCTCAGTTTCGTTTCTGCTTAGCTATGTTCAGTTAAACTGAGTTAAGTTTCAATTCTATGGTGTCATCATTCAGGGGGGTTTTCATTCCTCTGGGCCTTACTACAGGCCTCAGTTTCAGGTCAAGCTGCTTAGGCCTGTCTGCTTAGTTCAATTAGCATGAATCATAGGCCGTCGCCTACCACAATATCAACAGAGCTGTGGTACAATGGTGGGGACACCGACCAATGGTGCAGGGGCCATGTGTTCAAACCCCCTTTGTGCACAACGTAAACGCCTGACTGAGGCATCACCTTTAATAGGTAGAGGTGTTTTAGGGGGCATCTTACTTTTGCACGGCATAGGGCGGAGCAGTGTTAATTTTGAGCAGCAGCAGGCGGCGCACTATTCATTCTTGGCGGCATGAAGCGGCGCACTGTTTTTTGGGGCGGCAGTGTGCGGGAAACTTCATTGTGAGCAGCTTAGGGCCGCGCGCAGATGGCCATGAGGCGGCGTACTGATGTGTCAGCACAGTAACAGGGACACAGCACAATGGTGGGTACACTGACCAATGGTGCACGGATCAGGGGTTCGATCCCTCACAGTGCTCAGTGCACAGGGCTGGCTGAGGCAGTATGTTTTTGGTGAGTAGTGCTGTAGGGTGGCTTTTAGTTTTCCTTTATTTAGCACAGCTACCAAACGCACTCGCACATCATGTTGACATGAGGCAGCTCATGAGGCACATGTTAGAGTGCACTGTCCGCCAAGGCACCCTTGCATGTCCCCTATAGGGCACCATATATGTTTTGTCTCCGGATGGAGACTAGTGCACCTCATATGGACCTAAACTAACAGATGGCCTATTGTGTGCCCTATCAACCACACTCAAGGGCACCATGTGGGTATAGTACGCTGTGGGTTGATTTGCTGCCAGCAACATCTGCACATTAAATGTTAAATACCTGTGCAGCGCCCTACAAAATTACACCACTGTGGGTTTGAACCCATGACCTCTGACTTCACAGGCAATGAGGTACCCATTGGCCTACAGCTCTATAGCTGCCAGCAAGCCCCTGGCTGGCTGCAGAGAGCCTGCATGTCACCACACAGACAGTCTGTTGTGGTAGCCAGGATAGGGTTAGTCCACCCATACCCATGATGCACTGCACATGCAAATCAACTGTCCACAGATAGACACAGGATCGGGAATGCACCCCGGCATCTCCACAGCTTGGTAGGTGGGAGTGTCCATGTGCACCCACACATCACCTCGGCCTGGTAGGGTGTACTGAGTAGGTGTTGTACTGGCACAGAGTAGCTACACACCGTCACATTGTGCGGGTACTGTGCTCACCCTGAGTGTGCGTGGGGGCACCCAGGACCAGGTCCACCACAACCTCCGTGGCAGAATGAGGCCATGCCAGAGCTTCACAGCACTATTACTCTGTGAGATAGGTTGTTTCTGCAGAGACACCTTGGATATCTCTGTCGGGCAGAGTCAGGGCCACCCCTTATGTGAGACCTAGGTGGGCTCTTTACCACCATTTCTCCCCCTCAGGTTGGATAGCAGGGTCTCTTATCATCATGCTACCTCCCTGCAATGGTAACAGTAGGGTGGACCATCAACCCCAGTCCTGCTGTGGGAGAGACACCCTACAGCGCTGTCACAGCAACTCCATACACATCCATAACACAATATCTGACAGACATTAGGCCTTGATATGCTAAGTTGCACCCCACCACTATCTGATCTTCGCCTACAGCAAGCCATCAGCCACTGCACGGCGCTCCATCAGGACACACACCAGCTGACATATGTCTGCTAGTTAGTCCTGTTGGAAATGCATGCACCCAGAACTGGGATGGCAGTGCACACCAGCAGTTAAGTCATTGACTGAGCCCCGACACAAAACCCATATATATCACATGGGAGACATACTATCATTCACTATGGGGGTGCCTAGCCATGTTGTCTTCACTGCACAGTCAGGGTGGAGTGCAACCCCAGCAGCACATACAGAGGCCACCATGTATGTGTAGGTGGTGGGCAACCACTACACTATCCCAGTCAGTGCCCTCTGCCCTGTGCAGATGCATCCTGGCCAACCCGCCCTGTCAGAGCTATACCCATGGTACCTTGCTGCTCATTATGCACATTGGCAGGCCAATACTGCCAACAGTGCTGGCAGTGTGGGCTGTGGAAGGTGTTTGCAGCCAACACACACTGTATAGACAGACACACACTCCCACACGTATGCCAGCATTGTGCTACTGTAGAGGCGTTTGTCAGCATTAGCCACCACACCAGTCCTGGGCACAGTACAGGCATGGATATGGTAGCAATACTGTTTTGAGTCACTCCCCAGGGTGGTAAACACTATCAGAGACCAGACCTGATGCACCCACTGCAGTCAACAGACAGATTGTCATGATGGAGCTCAAGGAGCAGAATGTGCGTGACGTAGGGATATCTATCTGCCAATACTCAGAGCAAGTGTTCGGAAGCTGTGTACCGTATACCCAGGTGTACAGTGACATTGCTAAGGTATTCACATGCTAGTATTGTGAGATGCACACAGGGCCCGATGTCCTGCCTCTCGAGGGGGCATTGGCCATTGGGGCCTGTGGGTGTGGGTGTGGGTGTGGGTGTGTCTGCCCCTGTTGGCTGCTGCTTTACGGCTGAGGTTCCCAAATCCAGCCCAGGGTTGCAACACACTGTTCGCGTTTTCCTGCTGTCCCTCATGAATATGCATTAGCTACATCTACATGCCATGGGGGTGGTGCAGAGATATACAGCACTGGCATTTGTATGGGCGGCAGCATTGAACCTGAATGGTGTGTGGTCCTCTGGGACTGCATTTGTGAGACTCTGCTCTAGGTAATGCCCCTCATCATGGTGTCTGTGATCAGTGGGGTGTAAAATTGGCGTATGAGCAATGCGTATGTCCCCAGCAATAATGTTTTGTCCTTACTATCACGGATTACTTGTGGGTAAAGATATGTGGAGAGGATTGGCAGGGCTTTGAACCTGTGACCTTCTGTTGTTGCACACACTGTCTGTGTGCAGTGCGCCACTGTGTTGCCACAGATGTGCTTGATTCCCTGGGCAGTCCATGACTGTACATCCGACAGGGCCTGTCTGTTGCAGTGGACGGTGCCAGCCTGCACATGGCTAGGCCACTGTCTTCTGTGGCTAGCAGCCACTGCCCCCTCCACCACCTGTACTCGTCCGCCAACATGATGGCATTCCTACTCTCAGGGAATGCATATGCCCTGATTGCATTGTGGCACTCCGGGACTGGATGTGGGGGACTGGGCTGTGGGTAATGCCCATTGTTATGGGGTGTGTGCGGGGTAGGGCAAAATATGGGTGTTTGCACCATGCTTATGTTCCCTGCAATACAGGGGTGTCTGTGCTATCTTTGTTTAGTGGTGGGTAAAACATAGGAACTGGGCTGGCATGGGCCCCAGCTGGGATTTGATCCTGTGCCTTATGGTCCTAGAGGTAGTGGCTCTGTCCGCTGCACCACAGTGTGTCCACAGAGACAGTGCAGTCCCTGGAGATAGTTAACCTGGCAGGATGGAGTCGCAAACCCTGCTCTGCACATTTTTACTGTGGGCTCATTCACCCTGTCTGGTGACAAACGTGCAACTGAGCCCCGGAACTGACCACCGCAGACGGGGGTTGATATATAAACAAACTGGGCAACCTTGCTATTGATGGGCAACCATAAACACCACTCACAGGGAACGTACGTAACAAGGAAATGTGTGTTGGGAAAGGTCTCCGCTCCGTAGACCGTTCCATAATTCATTTATATGTTTGGTGCTTTCCTGGGTGTGTTTTTTGGTTTTGCCCTTTACTATCACTGTTCCCCAGCTGACCTCCTCTTTGTACTATTTCTGTGGTGGTCATTTGATATTTGTAATTGCACTTTTGTGCTGTGCACATGTATCACACTGCTCACGTTTTGACGGTTTCCCCGGTTTAGGTGTACATTGCTGACGAAAATGGTTTCCCTTCCCTTTACATGGCCTGTACCGCGAGTGTTTCACTCGCGCTATTTTTTACTTGCGATTTCAGCCCCGATAATGTGCGGGGCGCCTCTCCCCTCCCCTTCCCTGCCCATAAGCCCCGTCTCTCCGCCCCTCCGGAGCCTTCCTCCGCCCTCCGTTAGCCTTTCCACGCCTCTATCGGACATTTGCGGGCCCGTACTTGTGCGGGGCGCGTTCGTGTGACGCGCACGCGTGCGGTGGTGACCCGCACATTTACGGGCCATTTAAGTGCTCTTAAGTACCGCTTTTAGTGCGCTATTTTGCGGCGCGCAAATTAGCGGTTTTTAGTAAACATGCCCCATAGTCTTAAAATGAACCAGAACCATAATGTAAAGAATAAAAGATCTTGACAACTGGCAAAATCAGTAAGTTCATCATTGATGGAGAAGAAATTGAAATAGTGGACAACTTTAACCTACTTGGATCAACGATCAATACAGAAGTAACAAGCGGTCAAGAAATCAGATGACGCATTGCTCTTGGCAGAATGGCTATGAAGGACTTTGACAAGATTCTCAAGAGCAGAGATGTCTCTCTCCATACAAAGATTCGACTTGTTCAAGCCAAGGTATTTTCAATAATATCATATAGATGCAAAAGTTGGACAGTGAAAAAGATAGACAGGAAGAAAATTGATGCCTTTGAATTATGGTGCTGGCAATGAATACTGTGTATACTATGGACTGCCCAAAGACCAAACCATCAGTACTAGAGGAGATTAAAACTAAGCTTTCTTTAGAAGTTCAGATAACAAGACTTTGATTTTCATACTTTGGACACATCATGCGAAGAGAGAGCTCATTAGAGAAAGACATCATGCTTGGCAAGGTAGAAAGTCAATGCAAAAGGGATGGATTGATTCAATAACAGTAGCTATGGGTGCCAGTCTGTCAATAATGAGCCACCTGACTGAAGACTGAACACAGTTTAGGACTACTATCCAGAGGGTCGCCATGAGTTAACACCGACTCGATGGCACTTAACAACAACAACATTTACATGCTCAATAATTTTATTCTTTATAATGGTTTCTACTATTTTGCCTGGTACTAATGTCAGGCTCACCAGTTTGTAGTTTCCTGGATCGCCCCTGGAACCCTTTTTAAAAATTGGCATTACATTGTCCATTCTTCAGTCTTCAGGTACTACAGATGATTATAATGATACCTCACAGATTACTAAAAGTAGGTCTTCAATCTCATATTTCAGTTCTTTTAGCACCCTGGTATGTATACCATCCTGTCCAGGTGATTTGCTACTCTTTAGGTTATCAAATAGTTGTAATACATCTTCCTGGTTTATTGAAATTTACATCGTAATATAGTAACATAGTAAATAATGGCAGATAAAGACCAGTATGGTCCATTTAGTCTGCTCAGTAAAGTGACTAGAGTAGGTGTACCTGTCGCTCCATTCAGGTCATCCCCCCTCTATGCTTTTGTTTAGGGTTGTACTTACTGCT
Source organism: Ichthyophis bannanicus (assembly GCA_033557465.1). NCBI lineage: Eukaryota > Metazoa > Chordata > Amphibia > Gymnophiona > Ichthyophiidae > Ichthyophis > Ichthyophis bannanicus. The sequence continues at coordinate 300,317,310 of CM066033.1, read as the reverse complement.
CTGTGCTGGTCACCCCTCTCTATTTGTTGAAGTATAAAAAATAGTTCAGTTTATTTTGATTCTATCCTCTTGCCATAAAGGGATCTACTGTATCTATCCCATGCAATTTTGAATTTCGTCACTATATTTATTTATTTATTTATTTGTGTGCTTTTCTATACCGCCCCTTCCAGAGATCAGGGGCAGTTTACAAGGAACTTAAAAAACAATATAACAAACAGTGAAATATTGTATTACATATAACATTAAGGGAACATAAGAACTATGTTACAAAGAAACAATGTGTAAATTATTTACATGGTTGAACAAAAACTATTTACAATAGTTATTTGCCCCCACCACCTCCCTCATCCAATCCATAAGCTTTAAATACCATTTCAGGCATGGGTAACTTCCCTACTTCTTCAGTAAAAACCAAAGCGGAGAATTAATTAAGTCTCTCTGATATGGATTTGTCCTCCCCTAGCACCCCTTTTACCCCTCTGTCATCTAATGGTCACTCTCAGGTTTTTTGCTGCGAATGTACTTGAAAAAGTGTTTATTGTGCATTTTTGCTTCCACAGCAAGCCTTTTTTCAAATTCTCTCTTTGCCTACCTTATCAGTGTCTTCCATTTAACTTGCCAATGCTTATGATGTTTCCCTTTTTCATCATTTGGCTTCCTTTTCCATTTCCTGAAAGATGCTTTTGTGGCTACAACAGCCTCTCTGACCTCATTTTTAAACCATGCTGGCAGCTTTTTGGCCTTCCTTCCACCTTTCTTAAAGCATGGAATACATCTGGTCTGGGCTTCCAAGATAGTATTTTTCAACAATGCACATGCTTGATATAAACCTTTAACCTTTGCAGCTGCTCTTTTTAGTTTTTTCTTTCCACATTCTATCATAGTCTCCCATTTGAAAGTTAAAAGGTAGTACTATGGATTTTCTTGCTGTCCTCCCTCCATTTATTAAATTAAATATGATCATGTTATGATCACTATTGTCAAGTGGCTCCAATGCCATTATCTCTTGCACCAGAATATATCAGATTGGGAAGGATAGAGAATAGGAATACTGGGTTTGTACTGGAATGGAGGAATAGCCTATTGGTTAGAGCAGCAGAATGGTGACCAAAAAGACTAGGGTTTGAATCCAACTAGCACTCCTTGAGCAAGTCATTTAACCCTTCATTGCCTCTGGTACAAACTTAGATTATAGGCTCTCTGGGGACAGGGATACTACCTAGTATATCTGAATGTAACTCTCATTGAACTACCACTGGAAAAGTATGAGCTAAATATTAATAATGAATACTGAGCAAGGACAAGGGGGAGCAGATGTTCAGGACAGATGTTATATTGTTGGATTGTAGAGAGGTCACTCAACAATGTAAAGGGAAATCAACAGGATCTTCTGGTAAATGTTACTGGATAATTGTTATTTTTATTACCAGAATGGAGTGGAAACCTAGTGATTACAGCAACAGCCTAGTAGGTAAGAGATCAGGGTTTGATTCCCCCTGGCACTCCTTGCGACCTTGGGCAAGTCACTTTACTCTCCATTGCCTTGGGAAAAAAGTCCTGGCAATCTATTTCTGATCATATTTTGCTAAGAAAGCCCAGAGGCTTCTGGGTTGCAAAGAGCCAGCATTGAGTTGATGGAACGTTAAAAAAAAATACAAAGCTGCACAGGGGAATGCAATCATCTTTTCTCCTGTCAGGTGTGATCTGTGTTTTAAACTTCATGAAGTTGACAGGGTGTCCGTGGGAAGGTAGGGATCAAACATTTATCTAGAGGGATATAATTCTTGCAGGACAGTGAGGGGATTTCAGGAGGGTTTGAAGAGAAGGATCAGAAACCTCTTTAAGGACCAGAAGACTCATCTGCATATCTGTCCCAGCAGTTCCAGCAGAAGACTCCAGAGGTCACCGCAAGTCAACCAGGCAAGAACTGCCATGGACTCTGCACTCTCCCCAGTAGCAGACGACAGGAAGATTTATCTGCATATTTAATTCAAAAGGTACCAAAGCTTCACCAACTGAATGATGGCCGGGAAAAATCATATTGCCAAAGCTGAAGCCCCCGTTACAGCTTATGCGTCTGTCGAGAGAGACAGCCCAATGCCAGTCAAGGGACCAATTCCATGTGGAAGATGCCTGCAAACTGAAGATCTCAAGAAACAACTGGAGGAGCTCAGAGAAGACCCTGCCACCCCAATCACACTCCCCCCTTTCCTCCTTTTCCTTTGAAGTCCACTCCATTCGCCTCCTCACACCACTTCCCCTCCGAGTAGCTGTTATTTATCGCCCACCCGACAACTCCAAATCAACCTTCCTCACTGACTTTGACTCCTGGCTTTCTGCCTTTATGGATCTCTCCTCCCCCACACTTATTCTTGGCAATTTCAACATTCACACAATCCCTCTGACCCCATCCCTACCTCGTCCTGTCTCCCCCGTCCTATCTTGAAACCTTCATAACAATTATCCCCTGACTCTCTCCTCCACCATTTCTCCATCTCTTTCCTCCATTTTATCCTCCGAGTCCGTCAACGAGGCATTATCCTCATACAATGCTACACTATCCTCAGCCCTTGACACTCTTGCCCCTCCTACCCCTCGTCCTGTAAAACGATCTACTCCCCAAACCTGGCTTTCACCCACAATCCGTTACCTACGCATCTGCACCTGTTCTGCCAAACGAGCCTGGTCCAAATCCCGCTCCCCAGAAGACCTTCTACACTTCAAATTCATGCTTGGCTCCTTCCAGTCAGCCTTAGCACTTGCCAAACAAGATTACTACATCCATCTGACTAATTCCCTTGCCTCTGATCCTCGCTGTCTCTTTAACACCCTCAATTCTCTCCTCAAGGTCCCTCCGCCCCCGATTCCGCCCTCCCTTTCTGCCCAAACCCTAGCCGACTACTTCCACGACAAAATCCACAAAATTACCCTCCAATTCCCTACCCCCTCATCTACCTCCCCTCCTCCCCAATTCTCCTTCCCCATCCTTACTCCCCCTGCCACCCTCTTCTCCTTCCCTCCAATCTCTGAAGGAGAAACCCCACTTCTTCTTTCCTCCTCCAAACCCACCACCTGTTCATCAGACCCTATCCCCACCCATCTCCTACGTTCCATTTCCCTCACTATTGCCCCCTCCATCACTCATATACTCAACCTTTCACTCTCCACTGCAACTGTCCCCGCTGACTTCAAACATGCTGTTGTCACACCCCTCCTCAAAAAACCCTCTCTTTGACCCACATGCCCTTCTAACTATCAACCCATCTCCCTCCTTTATTAAAACGAGCAGTCCACCATCGCTGCCTAGACGTCCTCACCTCCCAGGCCCTCCTGGACCCACTACAATCTGGCTTCCGTCCCCTACACTCTACTGAAACGGCACTCACAAAAGTCACCAATGACCTGTTCCTGGCTAAATCTAAGGACCTCTATTCTATCCTCTTCCTTCTTGACCTTTCTGCTGCCTTTGACACCATTGACCACGACCTTCTCCTCATCACCCTCTCCTCGCTTGGCTTCAAGGACTCCGTACTATCCTGGTTCTCCTCCTACCTCTCCCAACGCTCATTCACTGTATACTCAGGCAGCCTCTCCTCTTCCCCTACCCCGCTCTATGTAGGTGTATCCCAGGGATCTGTCTTGGGCCCCCTCCTTTTCTCTCTCTATACCCAAGGCCTTGGTGTGCTTATCTCCTCCCATGGCTTTCAATATCATCTCTATGCTGATGACTCCCAAATCTACCTCTCTACACCTGATATCTCTCTGGCAACCCAGTCCAAGATCTCTGCCTGTCTCTCGGACATCGCTGCCTGGATGTCTCATCGCCGATTGAAACTGAACATGACCAAGACTGAACTCCTTATCTTTCCACCCAACTCCTCCCTCCCACTTCCCCCTCTCTCAGTCCATGTGGATGGATCTACTATCCTTCCTGTTCCCTCGGCCCGCAATTTAGGGGTCATCTTTGACACCTCTTTCTCCTTCTCCACTCATATCTAGCTTGTAACTAAGTTCTGCCGCTTTTTCCACTACAACATCAGCAAGATCCGCCCCCTCCTCTCTGAACACACTACCAAAACGCTTATCCACTCCTTAATCTCCTTTCGCCTCGATTACTGCAACCTACTCCTTGCTGGTCTCCCCGTGAACCATCTCCTTCCCCTTCAATCTATACAAAATCACGCTGCTCAACTAATCTTGCGCCAGCCTCGCCATGCCCACATTACTCCTCTCCTTAAGTCACTTCACTGGCTCCCTGTCCAATTCCGCATCCAATTCAAGCTTCTCCTGCTGACCTACAAATGCATTCACTCTATGTCCCCTCAATACCTCCTATTTCTTATCGCTCCCTACATCCCCACTCGAAATTTGCGCTACGCTAACAAATCGCTTCTTTCAATGCCTTTCACCCGCACGGCGAACTCCCGACTGCGCCCCTTTCACCTTGCTGCACCACACGCCTGGAACAGCCTACCGGCATCTTTGTGCCAGGCATCCACCCTGGCCCTCTTCAAATCCAGGTTGAAGACCCACCTCTTCACCGTCGCATTCAGATCCTGACTTCCATTCTCATCTTACCCCATCCCCCATTAACGTTTATGACCTTACCCTCGTTAACATTTATGACCAAACTATAGACCAATTGTACCAAACTATACCACATCATTCTGCAGAATTGACTAATGCTCTGTACTGTTCTAACTAGATTGTAAGCTCTGATGAGCATGACACTGACAGGCAGAGACTGTCTCTTGTTCGATGAGCATGACTCTGACGAGCAGGGACCGTCCCTTGTATGTTAGCTACCTTTTATAGGTTGCTGTGCAGCGTTGCATGTGTGGCACTCTACAAGTACTAAATAGTAATAGTAGTAGTAGTAGAAGAGGTGGTGAGGCTGAGAAGCATTCGAGACAGTGAGTACATTAATGAGATGTTTCTTGAAGCATCCAAGCTCTCCAAAAGAGGTGAAGATGGTATGTTACAGAATAAAGAGAGTTGGACAAGACTCACCAGAGCCTGCAGAACTGACAATCCAATTCCTCCGGCCCTTAAATTGAAGAACTAGTATGCAGCCCTGGAAGTAGAGGAGATGAAAGAATCCCAGCAAAGGGAACAACCAGAGCTCAAGCACCCTAAAGCTGCAGAATCAGTGACCACAAGGAAGCAAAAGGTAGTGGTGGTTGGTAACTTTATTCTGAGGGGTACTGAGGCATCCATCTGCAGACCAGACTTGATGTCCAGGGAGGTGTACTGTCTACCAGGTGCCAAAATCCAATATGTTATGGAGAGTTTGCCAAGATTCATCAAGCCTACTGATTATTATCCGATGTTGCTCATCCATGTCGGCACAAATAATACTGCTAGGTATCACTCTGAACATATCAAGAGTGATTTCATGGCTCTGGGACAGAGAGTGAAGCAGATAGGTGTGCAGATGGTGTTCTCTTCCATCTTCTTTGTTGAGGGTAAAAGCCAAAGCAGAGAAGGTTGCATCCTGGAAATGAATGCATGGCTGTGTGGATGGTGTCATCAAGAGCATTTTGCTTGCATGGATCATGGGATGATTTTTCAAGGACTGAAGAGCAGAGATGGTGTCCACCTATCCAAGAAGGGTCAAAGTGTCTTCTGAAGCAGACTGGCTAACCTACTGAAGAGGGCTTTAAACTAGATTTGTTGGGGAAGGGTAAAGAAAGCCCCCAGGTAAGTAAAAGCCCTCAGGTAAGTAAAACATTAAATACCTCTGTAGACATGGCTAAAAGGGGCAACATTTGGAAAACAGTGTGCATAAATGCCAATAGCATGGGAAATAACATCCCAGATGTTGAGGTTTTAATGGAAGAGACTGACTTGGATTTAGTGGTGGTTACGGAGACATGGTTCACAGACAACCATGACTAGGATGAAATTATACTGGCCTATACTTTATTCAGGAAGGACAGGATAGGAAGAAAAGGAGAAGGAGTGACACTATATTAAAAAATAATTAATATTATAGAATTACAGGGCTTAAAAGGGAGAGAGGAGGCACTGTGGGTTAAACTAAGAGGGAACGGGAAATCCATGATCATTGGTGTGATATACAGATCTTCCTCACAGGGAGAAGAAGTGGACAGGTATTTAATAGATGACATACACAGTATTGCCATAAGAGGAGAAGTGCTACTCATAGGCAATTTCAATATGCCAAATATTAATTGGAACATCCCTGCTGCGGTGTGTCATCTAGAAGTAAGGAGATCCTGGATTCTCTGCAGGGAGAACTATTCTGGCAATTAGTAACAGAACCCACAGTGATGGGGCCATACTGGACCTTGTGCTTACCAATGGGGAAAGCATTTCTGATGTAATAGTTTGAGATCATCTTGCATCCAGTGATCACCAAATGGTGTGGTTCAGTATTAGGACTAGGACTGATAAAGTCCATTCAAAAGTGAAGATCTTAGACCTTAGGAAAACCTACTTTGCCAAGATGAAACAATACCTCAATACCCTAGCGGTTAGGAACAGCTGGAGGATGTAGAAAAACAGTCTGCAAAACTGAAAGGGGATATTCTAAGGTCAACAAACCTTTCTGTTAAAAGGTAAATAAATATAAAAGAAAAAAGAGACCGCTATGGTTTTCAAAAGAAGTAGCTGAAAAGGTGAAGAAAAAGATGGTGATCGTCATAAAATACAAGAGATCATAGAAGGAGGAAGACAAACATCGATATTTGGAAAAACTTAGGGGCATGTTTACTAAAAGCCGCACAATTGCGTGCCGCACAATAGCGCACGGAAACGCGGCACTCAAACGCTCAGAAACGCTCTTAAACGCCCCGCACAAGTGCGCGCCGCACTAACGCACCCCGCACAAGTACCCGGCCCGCAAATGTCCGATAGAGGCGTGGAAAGGCATTCTGAGGGCGGAGGAAGGCTCCCGAGGGGCGGAGAGACGGGGTCAATGGGCGGGGAAGGGGAGGGGAGACCCTCCCCGCACATGATCGGGGCCGAATTCACAGGTTAAAAATAGCGCGAGTGAAACACTCACGGTAGAGGGCATTTAAAGGGAAGAGAAACCATTTCGCGTCAGCAATGTACAGGGAAACCGGGGAAACCTGCAAAACGTGAGCAGTGTGATACATGTGCACAGAACAAAAGTGCAAATAAAGATAGAAAAAGACCCAAACAAAAATATTAAAAATAGGAAGGCAGCTGGGGAACCCCGATATTAATGGGCAAACATAAGAAACACACCCAGGAAAGCTCCAAAAAATGAAATGAAGGTTGGAAGGGGCTACGGAGGGGAGACCCTTCCAAAACCATTTCCTTTTTTCTGAGCCTTCCTGGGAGTGTTTGCTATGGTTGCCCATTAATATCACTGTTGCCCAGCTTGGTTATATTTATCCCCAGTTGTTCGTGGTCGGTTGAGGGGTGTATTTGCACTTATGTCACCAGACAAGGTGACGGAGCCCACAGTACAAATGTGCAGAGCAGGGTTTTTGACTCTGTTGGTCAGGTTTCCCACCCCCAGGGACTGCACTATCACTGTGGCCACAATGTGGTGCAGCAGACAGAGGCAGTACCTCTAGGACCAGAAAGTCACAGGTTCAAATCCCAGCTGGGGCTCCTGTCAACCCAGTCCCCATATTTTACCCACCACTAAACAGAGATAGTACAGACACTCCTTTATTGCAGAGAACATAAGCATGGTTCACACACCCATTTTGTACCCAACACCGCACACACACCATAACAATGGGCATTACCGACAGCCGAGTCCCCCAAATGCAGTCCTGGAGTGCCACAACTCAATCAGGTCATATGCTTTTCCAAGATACGGACATGCCAGCATGTTGGCGGTAGGGTACAGGTGGTGGAGGGGGCAGTGGCTGCTAGCCACAGAAGACAGTGGCCGAGCCATGTGCAGGCTGGCACGTCCACTGCAACATAGGCCCTGTCGGATGTACAGTCATGGACTTCCCAGGGAATTCAGCACACCTGTGGCAACACAGTGGTGCAGTGCACACAGACAGTGTGTGCAGGAACAAAAGGTCACAGGTTCAAAGCCCAGCTGGGGCTACTACCAATCCTGTCCACATATTTTCCCCACAACTAAACCATGTTAGTAAGGGCAATCCTTTATTGCTGGGGACATACGCATTGGTCATACGCCTATCTTTTACACCACCAAGCACAGACACCATGACCAGGGGCATTACCTAGAGCAGAGTCTCACAAATGCAGTCCTGGAGGACCACACACCATTCAGGTTCCATGCTGCCACACATACAAATAACTGTGCTGTATATCTATGCACCACCCCAATGGCATGTAGATGTAGCTCATGCATATTCATGAGGGACAGCAGGAAACCCCAACCAGTGTATTGCAAACCTGGACTGGATTTGGGAACCTCTGCCGTACAGCAGCAGCAAACAGGGGCAGACACACCCACACCCACAGGCCCCATTGGCCAATGCCTCCTGGAGAGGCAGGACATTGGGCCCTGCATGCATCACCCAATACCAGCACTTGCATACCTTAGCAATGTCACCCTACACCTGGGTATATGGTACACAGCTCTCAAACGTTTGCTATGAGTACTGGCAGATAGATATCCCTACGTTACGCACAGTCTGCTCTTTGAGCTCCATCATAACAATCTATCTGATGTCTGCGGTGTGTGCGTCAGGTCTGGCCCCTGACAGTGTTTACCACCCTGGGGAGTGACCCCCAACCGTACTGCATACCATACCCATGCCTGTACTGTGCCCAGGACTGGTGTGGTGGGTAAGGATTCTGAACCCCTCTATAGTAGCACAATGCTGGCATACGTGTGGGAGTGTGTGTCTGTCTATACAGTGTGTGTTGGCTGCAAACACTGTCCACAGCCCACACTGCCAGCACTGTTGCCAGTTTTGGCCTGATGATGTGCATAATGAGCAGCAAGGTACCATGGGTATAGCTCAGACAGGGTGGGCTGGCCAGGATGCATCTGCACAGGGCATAGGGCACTGGCAGGGACATTGTAGTGGCCGTCCACCACCTCCACAGACAGGGTGACCTCTGTATGTGCTGCTGGGCTTTCACGCCACCCTGACTGTGCAGTGACGGCAGCATGGCTAGGCACCCCCATAGTGCTTCATAGCACTTCCCTCATGTGATATATATGGGTCACCTGTTGGGGCCTAGTCACTGATGTATCTGCTTGTGTGTACTGCCATCCCATCCCAGTTGTGGGTGCATGCATTTCCAGCGGGACTAACCAGCAGACTGTTCACAGCTGGTATGTGCCCTGCTGGAGTGCTGTGCAGTGGCTGATGGCTTGATGCAGGGGAATATCAGATGGTGGTGGGGTGCATCTTAGCATATCCAGGCCTACTGTCTGTCTAATATTGTGGTCTGGGTGTGTGTGGGGCTGCTTGGACTGCCCTGTAGGGTGTCTGTTCCCCAACATGACTGGGGTTGATGGTCCACTCTACTGCCATCATTGCAGGGGGGGGGTGTATAATGGGGATCTGTTGATAGGAGACCCTGTTTGCCACCCTCGGCGGCGGGGGGGGGGGGGGGTACATGGCCCATGTGGGGGTTCCCCTGACTGAGACAGACAGAGATATCCAAGGTGTTCCTGCAGAAACTACCTATCTCACAGATTACAACTGTTTTGGAGCTCTGCCATGGCCTCTCTCAGCTATGGAGGGTGCTGTGGACCTGGTCCAGGGCGCCTCATCGCACACTCAGGGTGAGCACAGTTCCCGCACAATGTGACTGTGTGTAGCTACTCTGTGCCAGTTAAACACCCGGTCAGTACCTCCTACCTGGCCAAGGTGCTGTGTGGGTGCACACGGACACGTCCCCCTACCAGGCCGGGGAGCTGTTGGGGTGCATTCCCCATCTTGTGTTCATCTGTGGACAGCTGATTTGCATGTGCAGTGCATCATGGGTATGGGTGGCCTAACCCTATCCTGGTTACCACAGCAGACTGTCTGTGTGGTGACATGCAGGCTCTCTGCAGCCAGCCAGGGGCTTGCTGGCAGCTATATAGCTGTAGCCCAATAGTTACTTCACTGCCTGTGGAGCCAGAGGTAATGGGTTCAAGCCCACAGTGGGGTTATTTGATAGGGTTGTCCAAAGCTTTTTTTAGATTTAATGTACATATGTTGCTGCCATCAAACACACCCTCAGTGTACTGTACCCATAAGGTGCCTCTGAGGGTGCTTTATAGGGCGCCCTATAGGGCACCTTATGGTTGCTGTCCATATAAGGTGCACTATACATTATCCTGTGACGCAACATATATGGTGCCCTTCTAGGGTGCCTTGGCGGACAGTGAACTTTAACATGTGCCTTATGGGCCGCCTTATGTTAACACGCTTTGTGAGTGCGTTTGCTAGTAGTGATAACTGAAATAAAAATAAATTGCCCCCTACAGCACTCATCCCCATAATATGCACTGCCTCAGTGGGCCTTCTTCATTGGGCACTGTGGGGGATTGAACCCCTGATCCCTGCACCATTGGTCAGTGTCTTAATCATTGTGCTGTGGCTCTGGTCCTGTGCTTGGGCATCAGCGCACTGCCTTATGCCGCCCAAACTTAACAGTGCACCGCCTTATGCCACCCAAGATTAACAGTGCACTGCCTTATGCCGCCCAACAGTGCACCGCCTTATGCCGCCCGACAGTGCACCTCCTTATGCCGCCCAAAATTAATATGCCTCCTAAAGCACTTTTACCCATTAACATTAATGCCTCAGCCAGCCCTTTTTGTTGCACACAATGAGGAATTGAACCCATGGCAGCTGCACCAGCTGTCAGTGTCTTAACCATTGTACTATGACTCTGTTCCTTTGTGTGTGCATATCAGGGCGCCACTTAGCCTTCCCACACACTATTGTGCACGGCGCACAATAGCGCGCCGCGCAAATGTGCGATCGCTTACTCCCGTTTTTTTCTTTTTTCTGCCTGACCCGCCCACTCCTTATATGGCACAGGCACACTAACGGGGCCCCGCACAATTTCGGAGTTTAGTAAACATACCCCATAGAGAAGCTAGGAAAGTAGTTAGGAAGGCAAAGATACAAAAAGAAGAAGAAATAACCAATGCAATAAAATGGGGGGGATAAGACATTTTTCAGATATGTTAGCAAGAGGAGGAAAGGCAAAAGTGGTATTGTCAGACTGAAGGGTGAAGGGGAGGAATATTTAGAAGCTGATGAGGATAAAGCAGAATTGCTTAACTAATATTATTGTTCTGTGTTCACAGATGGGTCATGAGCAGGACCTCAGAAAACACCTGCAAATAGGAACAAAAATGAAGGGGATCTTGAACGATTTTTAGAAGACTCTATGAGGAACTAGCTAAACTAAAAGTAGACAAAACGATGGGGCCGGATGGGATAGTATTGAAGGAATTTGGGGAAGTTCTAGCATCTCCATTGTCTCACCTTTTCAATGCTTCTTTAGCATCAGGAGTAGTCCCAGAGGAGTGGAGAAAGGCACATTTGGTGCCTTTACACAAAAGTGGAAGTACTGTAAGGTTAAGGTGGAGAACTACAGGTCGGTTACTCTGTGGTGAGTAAATTAATGGAAACACTGCTTAAACAGAGGATAGTGAGGTTTCTGGAGTCCAATGGATTGCAGAATCTGAGGCAGTATGGGTTTACTACAGGCAGGTCTTGTTAGACAAATCTGATTGATTTTTTGACTGGATGACCAGATAGTTGGACCAAGCAAGAGTCATAACTGTGGTATACTTAGATTTCAGTAAATCCTTTGACACCGTTCTGCACAGGCAATTTATAAATAAACTGAGCACCCTAGGAATGGACCCTAAAGTGACTGACTGGGTTAGAAATTGGTGAGTGGGAGGCAATAAAGGGTAAAGGTAATTTTGTTAATTTATGTATTTATTTATAAAAGTTTATACCCCTATTCTGACCTCAGTCAATCAAGAGGGTGTACAAATAAAAACACAAATACAAAAATATCAGTTACAGATACAGCAGTTTCTTACAACATCCTCTCAACCCTCTTCAAACAAAAAGGTCTTCAACATTTGCGGAAACCCAACAGACACTCTTTATCTTTATCTTTATTTCGTCACTTGGTTGACCACCTAGGTGGCGGCATCAGGGTGGTTTGCAAAACAAATAAACAGGCTGCAAGTCAAAGGTAGAAAGGAACGACATTAACAGACAGGAAAGAGAAGATAGAGCACACAATAGAAAGGTAGAAAGCATTCATAGGAGAGAGAGGCATACCGATTGGAGAAGATAGGTAATCAAGGCTGAGGGAGGGAAGGTCAAAGGCAAGATGAAGGAATTGGGTTTTTAGCATACTCTTGAATTTCTGAAAGGAGTATTCAGAAAAGAGTGTGGCTAGCAGTGAGTTCCAGAGTGCTAACCCCAGAAAAAAAGAATACAGAATGGCAAGTTAATTCAAGACATGCGTGTGCAGGGGAAGGAAGGGATAGATGATTGCTGTGAATAGAATGGAGGGTATGGGGGAGGAGCATGCATGTGGGCAAGGTCTGCGAGATACTGCATGGTACCGGTATGAATTGTTCTATGAGTATCTTATAGGTGAACCCAAATTTGAGTGGGAGCCAGTATAAATGGAAAAGCAAGGGAGTAACATGGTCTATGTGAGAGGAATGGGTGAGGAGACGAGCTGACATATTTTGAAGAAGCTGTAATAAGTGAAGTTGGTACAGAGATAGATCTGCTAGGATGATATTGCAATAATCAAGCCAAGATATGAGAAGTGTCAGTATGAGTGTAGTTAATGAAGAGAGAAAGAGAAATAGACAAACTCCACATATTTGGTGGAGAGAGGCAAATGGAACGATGTACAAGTGAAGAGATATGTTGATTAAAGGAGAGAGAGGAATCCAAGGTGATGCCAGAATCCTGGAGGCATGGGGTAAGGGGTATGGGTGTGCCAGACAGTGTAGGAGCTAGTGAGGGACAGGGGGCACCAAAGGTGAACCAGATGGCAGTGGATTTTGAGGGATTAAGATGTAAGTAGTTCATGGCTAACCATGAGGAGATGCAGGAAAGGCAGTAATTAAGAGGGATGATATTGTCAGCATAATAGTACCCTGAAATCCCAGACTGTTGGATGATCAAAACAAGAGGGGCAAGAAAAAGATTAAAGAGAAGAGGTGCCAGTGCAGAACTCTGAGGGACACCGCAAGGAAGAGGAGTAGCCTGAGAAATAGAAGAACCGACAGAGAAAGAACGAGAGGAGAGAAATGACTGGAACCAATGGTGAACAGTCCTACGCACCCCATAGTTGTGAAGACGAGAGAAAAGCATGGAATGGTCGACCAGATCAAAAGTTGAAGATAGATCTAAGGACACAGTAAGAGAGAAATCACCTTGTTCATGTGACAGATCGATCTCATGCAAGAAGGAGAGAAGAATGGTTTCTGTATTATGACTGGTTCTGAATCCAGACTGGCGTGGATAAGGGCAAAGGTGGTGGCGAGATGAGTGGACAGTTGTGAAAAAAACAATTTCTCCAGGACCTTAGACAGAAAAGGAAGATTTGATACAGGGCGCCAGTGTGCAGGGACAGAAGGATCTAAAGAAGGTTTCTTGAGAGTGGGATGGACGATCATGTTCTTCCAGACAGTTGGGGAAAAGGCTGAGGATAGACGTGAGTTGACCATGCAGAGCATGAGTGGAAGAAGGATGAGAAAGGGTTTTGACAGCCAGTGAGAGAGGATTGGGTCCAATGTGTAGGTGGTCTTGTGGGATGTGCCAAGGGCCTTAGAGAGTTTGGCGGCTATGACTGTGCAAAAAGATCTCCAGGTATGTGTTAAGCAAGGAACTAAGGAGGGTAGTAAATAGGAGGGGGGAGTGGGGGAAGAAGAGATGCATGGAGAGAGGGGAGAGGGCTAGGAGGGAAAGTCGGAGGTAGGGAACAGACTTTCTCAGAGAAAAAGGTGACAAGACGGGCTGGATCTTGAGCGGAAGGGGAATAAACAGGTGTTGACGAGGAAGTATGAGGCGCTAAAAGGGAACAGAGGGTCAAATAAAGTTGTCGGCAGATGTTGGCAGAAGAGGAAATAAGGTTGGAATAATAGGACTGTTTAGCAGAATGGATCATAGAATGGTAGGAACAGTAACAAAGTCGGAAAGAAGAGAGAGATTCCGATATGGGATGTTTATGCCAGTGGTGTTCTGCTTGGCAGAGATGGGTATGTTGAAGATAAAGGCCAAGATGAAACCAGGAGTGATGAGAAGCCAGGCAGGATAATGGGACGGGATATAGAGGAGCTAATTCGTCCAATGCAGTGGACAGTGTGGAGTCCCAAGCCTGAGCTTGTGCATCCACTGGAAGGGAAGAGAAGTTGGAAGAAAAGAGAGTAGCAGCTGAGGGAAATGATTTGAGTGTGGATGGTATGATATGATGCGACAACTGGGCGGGGGGCTGAGTGAAGAAAGCAAGAGGAAGGGGCAAAGAAAAGAATAAACAAATATGGTCTGACCAGGAACGTGGAACAGCAGAAATGGCCAAGGGCATGAGTGGAGAGTTGAGTGGATTAAGGAGTATGGCTGGCCGCAAGGATGGGACAACCCACAAGCTGGTTAAGGGGTAGATTGTCATGGAGGGTGAGAAGGGCTCTGTCAGAAGGTCTTAAAGGGGAATCAAAGTGGGAATTAAAATTGCTAAGGATCAGCAGATGGGGAGAGGAGAGGGATGCTTCTGAAAGAGATAGGAAGAAGGCATCCCTTAGATCTGAATGAAGGGAAGGAGGGGTATAAAGAAGAAGAAAGTGGATTGGTGGAGTAACATCCAGATGGAGCAGTAGGGATTCTGGGTAATGAGGGGAGGTATGGACCTCAGTAAGAGAAAGAGAGGAATGGAAGAGGACAGCCATGCCGCTCTCACTCTGGCCTGAGTGGGATTTGTGGAGAGCGGAGAATCCTGGGGGAAATACCAGTGGAGTAAGGGCTCTTCTGGAGCCAAGTTTCTGTTAGAAACAGGGTGTCCAGGGAGTGTTGGACATGTAGGTCTTGAATGAGTGGTGGTTTGGAACAAAGAGATCTACAGTTGAAGAGAGCTAAACTGAGAAAGAGGTAGGAAGGGGCCAATGAACATCTGTAGTTTAAAGCAAGAGTAATTGGACAGAGCAGGAAATTAGCTGTAGTATGCGCCAAATGACCAGGTGGAGGTACAAGGGGAAGTGAAGTATGCCAGCCCCATTGAACAGGTATAGCAGCCTGCATGCCACCAAATCAAATGCAGCTGCTAGATCTAAGGATACCAGGGGTGCCGACACCACTTGATCCAGGCAAGCATAGACTTGATTAAGAAGTGCCACTAACAAAGTCTCCATGCTATTTCCTAGATGGAAACCACTCTGCCCTTCATCCAAAAGTGTGAAATCCTTGAGATAAGTGCCCACCTGTGCAACCACTTCCTTCTCCACCAACCTCATCACCAAGGATAAGTTAGAAACAGGACAAAATTTGCTACAATTCGTAGATCTCCACCTGCTTTCTTCAGCGCCAGAGTCACCAAAGTCTCCTTCAATCATCGAGGGACCTGACTCTGCATTAAAAATGCATTTACCAGTTCTTGCAGCCAATCCAGCATGGGCTGGGGTGCCCCCTTAAAATACCCAATTGGTGCAGGGTCCAACCTCGAGAAAGTGTCCCTCACCCCAGACAACAGTGTCCCCAAGTGCTAACTTGTTACTGGATAGAAGGAATCCAAGCTCCCAAACTCCATGGGCTGACCCAACCAGGGCATGATGCACCTTAACCAAGAAATATTGCACCAAATCCTTCAAATGTACCTCTGCATATGTTCTTCTGCTTTCCATTGGGCCCAATCCCCCAGTCAATGTGGTTATCACCTGAAATATCACCTTTGTCTGATTGCCATCCCATGCAATCTGCAATGAGAAAAAAACTCTTCTTGGCCTCCACGACATGCTGCCTGTACAAATTGGCCACCGGCTGCCAGAACTCACGATCAACCTTTGTCCGCATCCTGGGCCAACAGCGCTCAAGATGTTGCACCTTCCATTTCTATTCCCACAATGCAGCCAAAAACCAAGGATGCTGCATAGTTAGGCATCTACACAGACACTGAACCGGTGCCACCTCATCCAAAGCCTCCAGCACCTTTTTTAAAATATACTTTATTTATAGTCCACCAACAAACAACAACGAACACTAAACAAACATCTCCAAGGGGGGGGGGGTGTACTCTGATCCCCTCCCGGAGCCATCACAAAGAGAAGGAAACAGGTGGGTTATAGCATTATATCCCGTCCCCCCACCCTCTACTCTCCCACCCTCCCCCCTTCCCTCCCCCCCCCACCCATGCCACAACTCCCCTACCTATTCTATAAGATCATATATCAGCAGCTACTTCCACTCCACTCCATACTCACCCACCAACATATCCTCCCTCAACTACCTACTTGTAAAATCTCATTACGACAACGAGCCCTTAGCTGTTGGATATAGGGTTCCCATACCTGCATAAACGCTGTCCAACGCTTGACACTGCCCCGTGCTATCCATCTCTCTGTTAACATCATTTGATGAAAACAATTCCGGCATTCGCCAAAGGTAGGTGAGTGGTACTCTCTCCATAAATGGAGAATCGGCCCTTTCCCCACCAGACAGGCCTTCCGCATTAGCAAACGTTCCCCTTTCTTCACAGGGCATGGGGGATCGATCCGATCCAACACCACAAATGAGCCAGACCATCTCAATCTCTGCTGCAACAATCCATTTAGAAAGGTACATATCTTAGCCCAATAGGATCTCAAACCCCTACATCCCCACCACATATGCAACAAAGTCGCCAAAGGCTCCGAACATCGAGGACAGTGGCCATCAGTTGTTAACCGACTACACAATGCCTGCCGCGGCGAGAAATGGGCCCTAGTTATGCATTTAAATTGAATCTCTCCAACGTGTCCCCTGTGCCACTCCCACTATCCTTCTCAAGGCCTTACGAACCGTCCCCGGGAGCACTTCCCCACCCAGCTCTACTTTCCAGGCCGCCTCTACCCCCCGATAGTCAGGGACCGCCCGAAAGCGATCTAGTCGAAGCTTTAAGTCGGAAATCGATGGCGGACTGTCCTCCCCTAACCCAAAAAATTCCAATATCTGCACTGACCGTTCGATTTGCAACGCTTCTCATGACAAGGAGGACACATAATGAGAGACCTGCATGTAGGCAAAGCAATGTCTAGGAGACAAATCATATTCCCGACTTAATGTCAGAAATGATTTGCATTTTCCTGAAGGGTCCACCAGATGCCCTATATTCCGTATTCCGTGTACACTCCAATCTCGAAACATCGCCGTCTCTGATCCAGGAAGGAAGTTAACATTCCCTTGTAATGGTAGCCAGCTAGAAACACTCCATGACTCGTTCCAATACGTATTAAGTTGTTTCCAGGTTCTCTTAGCCGAACTAAGCAACTCACTATGCACTACATTACTTGGGAGATCGCGGTTCGCCCCATGTAAAACCCCTAGCAACGTTAGCGGGGTCATTAGACACTCCTCCAAAGCCCTAGGCGTGTATATGTCTGTCCCTCCCAACCAATCCCCAATGTGTCTAGCCTGACAGGCCAGGGCGTACACCCTCAAATCCGGCAATCCCATCCCCCCCTCACGCCATTTCCCCAACAACCGAAGCCACGGAATACGCGCCCTGTTCCCCTTCCACAAGAATGTTCTAAGAGATGCTTCCAACCGGCGCATATCTCGACATAACAGCCAAACCGGCAAGGTCTGCAACCAATACAAAATCCATGGTAGTATAACCATTTTAACCGCCGCCACTCTTCCTGATAGGGATAGCGGAAGAGGCTCCCATGCCTTCAACTGAGTTTGCAGGCGTTGTAAAGTACGTTCCAGGTTGCGCACATAAATCGCATGAGGCTGCCTAGTCAATACTATGCCAAGATAGATAAAATCATCGGCCGCCCATCTGAGAGGGAAAACCCCCTCCCAAGATCCTCGTAGGTGACCCAAAATATCTAAAGCCTCTGATTTGTCTTTATTGATGCGCAGTCCTGCGAAACTACCAAATCTCGTGAATTCCGCCAACAGCCTCTGCAGCGAACGAGCCGGGGAAACCAAGTGCACCAGAAGATCATCCGCGAAGGCCGAGAGCTTAAACTCCCATGATCCTATCCTCACTCCCTGTATCTCGCGTGAGGCCTCGATGGTCCGTATCAGGGGGTCTAGAGAGAGAACAAACAATAGAGGAGAAAGAGGACCACCATGTCGCGTACCCTGTTCCAAAGAAAAAGCCTCTGAGAGTACCCCATTACACAGAACTCCCGCCATCGGTTGTGCATACAGACTTTCCACCATTTTGCAGAAAGCTGCACCTAAGCCATATTGTGGCAGAAGGCACCGTAAATATTGCCAATTCACTCTATCAAAGGCCTTTTCTGCATCAAAGCTGACAAGCAGCGAAGGCAGCTGTTGGGTATGCACCCACTCCAATGACGCCAGAATTTTACGGAGGTTCCGAACCGCATATCGCCCTTTGACAAATCCCACCTGTGAGTCATGCACTAAGTGTCCTATCACTCCTGCCAATCGCACTGCCAGAATTTTTGCAAGCAGTTTTAAGTCAAAATTAAGCAGGGAGATGGGACGATACAAGGCTGCCATCACCGGGTCCTTGCCCGGTTTAGGAATCAGTGTTATATGCGCGTGGTTATGCCCCCACCGAAAGGCCCCTTGTTCCGCTCGCCTACTAAAGACCTCCATCAGCACTGGACTTACATACTCACTAAGAATTTTATAAAATTCTGCACCCAGACCATCCGGTCCTGGTGTTTTGTAACAACTGGCTGCAGAGATTGCTGATTGTATCTCCTGTGGGGTTATGGGTTGTTCCAACAACCTCTTCTGTTCCTCAGTAAGCTGGGGCAATTCTAAGTCTTTCAAGTATTCGTGCATCTCCGTACCAGACGCAGGCTCCGCCGTGTATAAAGATTGGAAAAATTTGCGGAAGACGCGAGCAATTTCCACACTCTCCTTGTGTAATCTTCCCTTGTCATCGCGGATTGCCGCCACTAAAGATGAACCCCGCTGGCCCCTCAAACATCGAGCTAACAACTTCCCCGGTTTATCCCCATAGCAGTGCAATTGATACCGATAGTAAAGAACAGACTTCTTGGCTCTCTGATGCAAAAGTTCATTTAGGTCCACCTGGGCTTCCCATAACTTTTTCTTATTCGCGGTCATCGGTGTACGAGCACATATACATCATAGTCTAGTAACCTGTTGCTCGAGGCCAATTATTCGCTCCGCTATCAACCGGCGTTTCCGGGCTGCGAAACCTATGATATCACCCCGTAACACCACTTTAGCCGTCTCCCAGACTAATTCAGGATCCTCCATATGACACTGATGATCGCTCTCAAACTCCCTCCACCGCTGTCGTATAAAGTGCTGGAACTGAACATCGTGATACAGCCCCAGGGAGAACCGCCAAAGCCGCGTCCGTGTAGAATCCCTCCCCCACTGCAACTTCGTCCAGACCATTGCATGGTCCGAGATTTCCAGGGGACCAATCTGAGCATCTCCCGTATGAGCAAACAAGTCTCCCGACAACAAGAGGTAATCAATACGAGCGCTAGTGCCGTGTGCTCGAGATTGATGGGTAAAATCCTTCTCTAAGGGATGTAACAACCGCCAAGGATCTATCAGACCCAATCTCTTACGAAAGCGCTGCAACATCCGAGTCGTCAGAACCCTATCCCTCGCCTCCCCCCCCGTAGAAGTATCTAGGTCCACATCTAGGACCCCATTAAAATCCCCACCGAGAAGCAAAGGGCATTCCGGTAGTTGCTCTATTTTGGAGGCCAGGCCACTATAGAAGCTGGAGTCCAGCACATTAGGACCATAAAGGTTCCCCACAATCACCGGCTTCCCCTCCAAATGACCAAATAACAAAAGAGATCTCCCGTCCTCATCTGCTATAACAGTTCCCACCGCAAATCGGACTCATTTGTGGACCAAGATAGCTACTCCCCCTTATTTTCCCTTGGCTGGTGAACCCCACACTTGCCCCACCCAATTCCTACATAGTTTACTATGCTCATCGGCCGTCTGGTGAGTTTCTTGCAGGAGTGCAATATCACACTGCTGTCGAGCTAGTGCCTGCAGTACTTTATATCGCTTAATAGGGTTCCCAGCCCACATACATTCCAGGTAATGACCTTCAGAATTGTGGGGCAGTGTCAAGGTTCATCCAAACAACAAACTCTAGTCGCACAAGAGGAGCTCCCCCAGCCTGGAACCCCTCTCTATCTCTAATCAGGAGAATACGGACCTGCCAACTATAAAACACCGGAGTGTGAACTATCCCTCCCCCTAAGTTCCCCCCCCTCCCCACCCAACCGCCCCTCCTCTGCCCCCCCTCCCCTAATCCTTCTAGTCCACCCATCAGGTTGGACAACCTTCCATTGGCACTCGGGTCTACCCCTTGCCCAAGATCCCCTTATTCCTAATCTCTATCACCCTAAGATTTCAGATCCCAGGCCCACCACCCCTCAATTAACTTCACGAGTCAACCCCCTTACCTCCCCGCTGTTTCCCTCTAATCCAAAGCTCCCCGAGTTAAACACAAATAGGGGGGCCATCCCTCCCTCTCACACACCTAGCACTGAGAGGCGCCCCCAAGCCTACGCTACACCCGACAAACCCATGGCCCATGACACTACCTCCCTACCTCATCCCAACAGTCTTCTTAGGGCATCACCCCCCAGGAGTCACTAAACCGCCCCTTACCCCAGTATAGATCTACCACCTCCGATTCTGGCCTAGGCCACCCTACCCATCTCCCACCATGCCGGCTCTCAAGGACCTCGGGAGCCGGGACACTAAGCCCTCCCTGGGGACCTGCCTTATTTCCCACTAGACAGAGCACAAACTGTGCCTGAAACCTCTGCATAAATGACCTAGACCCTCCTCCCCGCTCCCTACTATTCAAGGGAACCTAACACCCCTTTACCCATACCTTAAAAGGAAGCCTATAACCAGGGCGTTACAAGCCCCACTATTACAATGAATAAAATAGTTGCAAACCTTTGCTAATTATAGCAGTAACAAACATAACAAACTTCACAGATCTATATCAACAAACTGACACTCATAGAGCTACTCAGCCACCAACCTCCTTTCCCCAGAACAAGCCCCCATCAACCCATTCTACAATAGCAATCTCAAAAAATGCAGGGCACAGCATATTTTGCAGTCTACGGCCTCCTGGCCTTTCCCCTCCGCCAGATGTGCCAAACTCCATCAAGTCTTCTGTCGCAGTGCCCACGAGGACAATTCAGAATGATCCCTCAAGGTGACCCATGAAGAAATAGCCTCCACTGGTGCCAACAGGTAGCGTGTCTGTTTCTGGAAGTCCACACATAAGAACATAAGATATGCCATACTGGGTCAGACCAAGGTCCATCAAGCCCTGTATTCTGTTTCCAACAGTGGCCAATCTAGGTCATATGTACCTAGCAGTTTCCCCAAGAGACACAAGTTCCACAATGCTTGTACTGGGTCAAGCATTGATATCTTCGGTCACTTCTTAATAATGGTTTATGGACTTTTCCTCCAGGAACTTGTCCAAACCTTTTTTAAACCCAGCTACACTAACAGCCTTTACTACATCCTCCGGTAACAAATTCCAGAGTTTGATTACACATTGAGTGAAAAAATATTTTCCTTTATTAGTCTTAAATAGTTTACCCTGTAGCTTCATTGCATGTCCCCTAGTCTTTCTATATTCTGATAAGGTAAACAATCGATCTACCTTTACCCGTTCCACTCCGTTCATTAATTTATAGACTTCTATCATATCTCCCCTCATCCGTCTCTTTTCCAGGTTAAAGAGCCCTAACCTTTTTAGCCTTTCTTCATAGGAGTATCCTTCCATCCCCTTTACCATTTTGGTGGCTCTTCTCTGTACCTTTTCTAAAATCGCTATATCCTTTTTAAGATACGGCGACCAGAATTGCACACAGTATTCAAGGTGCGGTCTCACCATGGAACGATATAGAGGCATTATAATATCTTTTGTTTTATTTTCCATTCCTTTCCTTATCATACCTAGCATTCTATTTGCTCTCTTGGCCGCCGCTGCACACTGGGCCGAGGTTTTAACATTGTATCCACAATGACGCCTAAATCTTTTTCCTGGGTGGTGGTTCCTAATGTGGAACCTTGCATCGTGTAACCATAGTTTGGGTTGTTCTTCCCTAGGTGCATAACCTTTCACTTGTCCACATTAAATTTCATCTGCCATTTTGATGCCCAGTCTTCGAATTTATCAAGATCCTCTTGCAAATTTTCACAATCCTCTTGGGTTTTAACAACTTTAAATACTTTTGTGTCATCTGCAAATTTGATAACCTCACTCGTTATTCCACTTTCCAGGTCATTTATGAATATGTCAAAAAGCAGCGGACCCAGCACAGATCCCTGGGGTACACCACTATTCACCTTTTTCCATTGGGAAAATTGGCCATTTAGCCCTACCCTCTGCTTTCTATCTTTTAACCAGTTCCTGATCCACAATAGTACACTGCCTCCTATCCCATGACTCTTTAGTTTTTCCAAAAGTCTCTGATGAGGGACCTTGTCAAAGGCTTTCTGAAAGTCCAGATACACAATATCAACCGACTCACCTTTGTCCACCTGTTTATTCACTCCTTCAAAAAAACATAACAGATTAGTAAGACAAGATCTTCCTTGTCTAAAGCCATGTTGGCTGTCTCCCATTAGGTTGTGACTATCTACATGCTGAGAAATGTTATTCTTTATGATGGTTTCTACCATTTTTCCCGGTACTGACGTCAGGCTCACTGGTCTGTAGTTTCCCGGATCACCCCTGGAACCCTTTTTAAAAATTGGTGTTACATTGGCGATCCTCCAATCTTCAGGTATTAGAGATGATTTTAATGATAGTTCACAGATTACTGATAGCAGTTCTGCAATCTCATATTTCAGTTCTTTCAACACCCTTGGATGTATACCATCCGGCCCAGGTGATTTGCTACTCTTCAGTTTATCTAATAGTTGTAAGACATCTTCCCGATGTATCGATATTTCCTTCAATTCTTCCGCACCTTTAAATACCACTTCAGTCATGGGTAACATCCCTACATCTTCCTCAGTAAAGACCAAAGCAAAGAATTCATTCATAACCGGACAGGGTGTAGAAAAGAAAAAACTCATCCCTTCCCCTCTTAATCAAATGAACACGGCATCCCTTTGTCCATAGTTTAGAAAGAAAAACTGTAACCAGGGTGCTGCAAGCCACATTAATACAGTGAGTGAAACAGTTGCAAAACGTTATAAATTGTATCTTTACCAAGCCTAGCAGCTCAGATAGCTAGATCTACCAGCAGACATCCACTCAGCCCCAAGCACCAGTCACCCAGAACTTAATGAAAAGCAACCCAATCTGCAATTTCAGTTCCAGGAGTGCAGGGAACAGCCTCAGCCGTCCTTTGCCTGCATGCGGCCACTGAGCCTTCCCCCTCAGTCCGAAAGGCAAGACGCCATCGTTGCTCCTGTCGCAGTCCTCAAGGATCCGATTCAGCCTGGTTATTCAAGGTGTCCAAAAAAGAGGCAGACGCCACCGGTGACAGCAGGTAGCGTGTCTGGCCCTGAAAGTCCACACGCAGTCGGGCAGGGTATAACAAAGAAAAACGCACCCCTTTATTCAGCAGCTGTGCACAAACAGTGGAAAAGGCCCGACGTTGTTGACTGACTAAGGCAGAGTAGTCTTGGAACACTAAAATTTGTTCCGAATCGTGCTTTTGCAATTTACGGCTCCGAGCAGCCCTTAACACTTCTTCTTTCTGTCTATAATCCAGAAAGCGTGCAATAACCACACGCGGTCTCCTTGCCTGCTCGCGTTTAGGGCCAAGCCTGTGCACATGCTCCAACTTCACTGGGCCGTCCCCCTTACTGCTCAGTAATTTTTCTATCCAGGCAAGCAAGAAACCAAAAAGGGCGCCATCTGGGTGGCTGAAGGGGGCGTTTCCAAGATGGCTACGGCAGCAGCCGCGCTGTAGGGTGGCGTTTGTGAATGGGGAGGAAGCGTAAAGGGAAGACGGGGCCGTTGCCCTCACAGCCCGTTGGTACCTCCACGCCGAACTTACCTTTATTCGGTCCTTTGGATCCTTTCCTTGTGCGCACCATCAGGGCTTCGGAGCAAACGGGAGGAGCTATGCGACTTGCCGATTCACCGGAGACGGCGTGCCCGGTGTCTGCGTCGCTTTCATCTGTCTCCCCCGTATTGAGTCCTGCACCTCCGTCGACTCGTACTCAGCCCTTGCCTTCTGGGTTCCTGGAGCTGGCTTCTCCTCCCTCTGCGGAGGGGGTGGGGAAGTCCTCACGAGGGTCAGGTTGGGCTGTTTCATCAGAGTCGGGAGCGGAGCCCTCTGGAGATCTGGGCTCACGAAGATCTACGGCGGTGTCGGGAGAGACACAGTTGGAGCAGCTGTCTCTCTCTTCGAGTGGTGACCGACCTTGTGCATCAATGGAGCCTGTTGTGCCCCTTCCTTGCCCAGGCGAAGTTTTTACATTAAAGAAGCCACAGAACTTTACGTTGGAATCTATCTGGAATGCGATTGTTTCTCTTGGTGAGGCCCTGCTACCACAAGTTTCCCAGTTGGCTAATAAGGTAGATTCTTCTGCAGTTTTACTGACTGAGTTGGAAGGAAAGGTTTCTACGCTCCAAATGGAACATACTGTTGTTTCTAGTAAAGTTGAAAGCTTGGAAGAATACTCGGATGGCCATAGGAAAAGTGTAATGTCATTACAGATGAAGATGGAGCATTTAGATAACTTGACTCGTGTGAACAATTTAAGAATTATAAATTTCCCCAAGGTGTCTTCTATCTCTCCTCGAGATATGTTTGTTAAATATTTAGTTGAGATACTTGGGGTTTCCCCTGACCTGGTTCCCCCCCTAGTAAAAATTTACTATCTGCCCACTGCTAAACGGGTTTCGGCTCCTAGTGTGCTAGGGGTAAACCAGAGCCAGAGTGATGTATTAAATCTTACAGATATTATTGAAAATTCTGGTCTAGAGTCACAGGTTCCTGCTACTCTGTTAATTACCTTTGCTTTATTATCCGATAAAGAATGGCTATTGAAATTGTTTTTTCAGAAGCGGAAACTTTCGTTTCGAGGTCTTTCAGTGCGAATTTATCCAGACCTATCAAGAGAAACGCAAAAGAGACGTAGAGAGTTTCTGTTGCTTCGACCAGGGGTATTGCAACTGGGGGGCTGTTTTTTCTTAAACACCCATGTAAGTGTTTGGTGAAATTCCAGACCTTTTCTTATATTTTTTTTGAGCCCTCCCAGTTGTTGGCTTTTATTGGTGCCAAGCGTCTGGAAATTCCCTCTGACTCATAGTTTAGTCTCCAGGTTTAGGCTGCATGCATATTTCTTCGTGTATTGTGTATAATTTCTATGGAATCTCCCCCCCATTGTGGGCTAGAGTGAAATAGGCAATTCTGTTGTATGTTATGATTTTTTCTTTTATTGATTCCCGGTTGTGGGGATTTATTTCTGTTGCCTTTCTATTTCTTCAGGATTGGTGTTGTAACCTTCTTGTTATTTTTTTTGAAAATTGCATAAATAAAAAATTAAAAAAAAAAATAAAAAAAAAAAAAAATAAAAAAAATAAAAAAAAAAAAGGGCGCCATCTGCCACGCTCTCCGGGATCCCAACAAACCGGAGGTTCTTACGCCGCCCATGGTTTTCAAGATCATCTATTTTTTCGCCTTGCTGTTTTACGAGGGTCTCCAGGGCCTCCACTTTGGCTTGCAAGGAATGCTGAGTATCCTCCACATCTGAGATGCGTGTCTCCACCTGCTCCATCCGCCCTGCAAAGTCATTAAAGCACTGGCTAACACTGTGCATCTGCTCCGCCAATTCCTGGAACTGAGCATCGAGCGCTTGCACCACCGCCGCGCTTACTTCGGCCACCAGACCCTGGGTGCCACCCGAGTTAGGGCTGTTTGGTGCTCCCTCCGCCATTTTGGCCTCAGGGACTCTCGGCTTCTCCCTCCATGGTGGCTTCGATGCCATCGGGCTGTTTGCCGCTTTGTATTTGTTCTTTTCTAGGGCCGACAGCTTCCTCAACGCTTACACAAGGATATTAGTGGTGATTCCCAACCTGGGTAGAGATTTGTTGCCGTTTTGCGGGGTAGAATACCCGGAGCTGATCGTAACCCGTCTGATCAGCTCATTGCCAAACCAGAAGTCACCTCCAGCACCTTTAAGTGCCATTCCTCAAACAATTCCTCCACAGGGCTATCAGATCCACTCTGCTCTCGAGCCAACACCCTCGTCCCCCATTGATCCACTCTGAGGAGAAGGATGTTACCAGTGGTGTGCTGCAGGGATCTGTCCTTGGTCCAATTCTTTTTAACATCTTTGTTAGTGATATTGCGGAAAGGCTGTTGGGTAAGGTTTTGTCTCTTTGTGGATGATACCAAAATCTGCAATAGAGTAGACACCCAGGAAGGAGTAGATAAGATGAGGGATTTCGCTAAGCTTGAAGAATGGTAGAGAATTTGGAAGCTGAGATTTAATGCTAAAAATGCAGGGTCTTACATTTGGGATGTAAAAATCCTAAGGAATGGAACAGTATAAGGGGTGAAGTCCTTCTGTCCATGAAAAAAGAGTGGGACCTGGATGTGATTGTTTCTGATGATCTTAAAGTGGCTAAACAGGTAGAAAAGGCAACAGCGAAAACCAGAAGGATGCTTGGGTGCATAGGGAGAGGAATGGGCATCAGAAAAAAGGAGGTGATAGTGCCTCTAAGTGATACTTGGTGATACTTCATTTAGAATATTGTATGCAATTCTGGAGACCATACCTTCAAAAGGATATAAACAAGATGGAATCAGTGCAGAAGGTGGCTACCAAAATGGTCAGTGGGCTTTGTTATACACCATATGGGGACAGATTTAAAGATCTTAATATGTATACTTTAGAGGATAGATGTTTAATTACCTCTGTGGCATAAATACACAGGAGGAGTGCCTCTTTCAATTAAAAGTAAGCTCTGCAATGAGGGGACATAGGATGATAGTGAAAGGGGATTTATTTTTATTTATTTTATTTATTTATTTAACATTCATTTTTATACCGCATCTTCCAGAGATCAGTTGCGGTGTACAAATAACAACTATTAACAAATCGAAATTTGTTTTACATAGAACATCTTAGATATACATAGACTCGGGAGTAATTTGCGGAAATATTTCTTTATGGAAAGAGTGGTAGATGCATGGAATAGCCTCACAGTTGAGGTAGTAGAGACCAGGACAGTATCTGAATTCAAGAAATCATGGGACAAACACAGAAGATCTTTAAAGGAAAAAAAAGGACTATAGTAGTTGATATTGAAGGACAGACTAGATAGGCCATATGGTCTTTTTCTGCCATCATGTTTCTACGGTATGTTTCAGATAATTGCCATTGCTGAAGTTAAGATTTCCCTGAGCCAAGGACAAATGCGTGCAACAAAGTTGAAGGCAATTATTCTAATAAAAGATCCTTCAGGCCAGGAAGTTGTAGCTTCTAGGAAAATAAATAAAAAGAAAATCTAATAGCTTTTAAGAATTTAATCTTGATCTGAACAGCCACTTAAGATACAATGTTCTGATAGGTTCACTCCGTCAAGACAGCTCCTCTGGAACTCACAGCTGATAGGTTTTCATGAATATCTCATTACCTAAAACTAATACTGCAGATGAATGTGGTTCTTCAAGACTTGGTGCATTGTGAAAGAGGCTCCGTGGATAATGAAGATTGTCTGCAACTGCTATAGGAGATCAAAACCACAAGGCCAAGAGCTCAGGCACTTCACCAAGAACAAAATCAGCACCTCAGTGAGAGTTCAGGGATATGTCACTGCTTATCCCTAAGGATAAATAGCATGGAATCTAGCCAGACACTTGTCTCTTGGATTGGCCACTGTTAGGAACAGGATATAGAGCTTAAGGGACCTTTGGCTTGAACAAGTGCAGCAGTTCTTATATTCTTATTTTGGAAATGCTAGCTACAACTTAACTTTACTGTCAGAACCCTAGAGGCATATCTTATAATGAAATTAGCACTAGATCTGAACAGTGATAGGATAACAGATACACAAACAAATTAAAAACCATACTAATTTTAACAAAGTTGTTTTTTTATTTGGGTTATGCAGGACTGTACCAAGCTACAAATCTGCCCTTTGATATCAGCACCCTTTCTCTACTCGCACCCTGGCAGCCCTGGGCTTATGTTCAAATCTGCTCTAAGCCAATCAAATTGCCATTTTTCAGTAACAAGCTAGAATGGTGCTACAGGGGAGGTGTTGAAATGGGTGAGCTGCCGGTAATGGGATTTTAGGGCCCGGTATTTCAAGCAATTAACACGGTTAACAGAGCTGCTAACCATGTTGATCGCAGTGAAAGGGATATTCAGCGGCACTAACATGGTTAATGCCGCTAAATATCTGTGACAGCCAGCCCTACGTGACCCAATGCTAACCATTCCAGGGCATTCCAAAATGGAACCGAGGCGGTGCCGATCAGTAACTGGCAACATTAAACCACTGCCCGGTTAATGATATGGTTTTAGGCACTTGATATACCGCCTTTTATTATGTGTATCAGAGCGGTTTACAGATATGTGGTGAAAGCCAGCTGCAGGTAACCTTGGCCTAACATTCACCGCATATCACTAACCAGGCAGTGGCTCAGTATTGCCACTGCCTGGTAATCAATAGGCCTATGCAGCTATCCTGGATTTTCATTGCTAGGGCCGGATATGAGCCCAGCATCGATTAGCCAGGTTTAATATTCAATGCTTGTGGCTAGCCAAGTTAGCAGCGGTAGCTGCTGGTACTGAATATCGGGCCCTTAGTCCTTACAATCATTTATATATGAATAAACAACAATGGATCGGCAGGCTGTGGCAGGATACTGGCCTCCTGTTTCAACAATACGTATCTCAGTATTAACATATTGTTTTATAACTAGCTAAACTGTGACTTCATATTCTATACAAATAGCACAACACAGCCTCCTACTCCTGTTGGAAAATGTCCAATGTTAGAGGAGCTGCATCTGAAAATGCTTCTGTCCCACTCTCTCCCACCCCTGCTGTCTTTCCTCCAGAGTTGCTAAATCTAGTATGTTATAACCCAGTGATGGCTAACCTTTTTGAGCCCGAGTGCCCAAACTGCCGCACAAAACCAAAGAATTTCCTCAAAGTGCCAGCACGTCAATTTGCATAAATATTTGCATAATGCTAACATACACTAACTTTTAGTAAACATGTCTCTTAATGAGTGTATGGATAAAGACAGACTAAAAGATTTCTACATTACTATAATCCAGTGCCAACCGCCAGGCACATTAGGAACTACTACAAACACTGCCCATTTAGAACCAATAGCAAACCCGCCGTATCCTAACAGCACTACCAGGACTCACAAAGCACCACACCATACCTATCAAAAGGCAACACTGCAAATATTAAACCAATACATTTCAGACAATAACAATACATGACCTACTGGGGAAAGAGAACAAGTGGCAATGTCAAAAAGGAATTACATAAACAGAATACCTCAGCTCAGTTGCAATTGCTCCAGCCACTTTCTTCTGGTTTCTTCATGTTTTCTGCTAACTCTCCATCATCTGCTGTCCATTTGTCCTTTCTTCTCTCTTCTAGTTTTTTTTTCCATTCTCTCTCTCTACATCCGCTTTAACATACTAATCTTTCTCCTTTTGCTCTTTCCTCATTCCTATTTCATCCACTCAAATTTTACCCCTCCATCCTCAATCCCCACTTACTCTCCCAATACCCGGCCAATTGTAGACTTTTTATCCCTCCCACACAAAATATTTTTCCCCTCTCCATTTTACTCTCCCAGCCCCATCCCATTCTAATCCTCCCCCAACATCAGCTCCCTTCTAGTTCCAGCCTCACCCAGCATCCATTCCCTTCTAGTCCCTGCATCAGCCCATTTCCAGTCCTAGCAACCCCCCAACCCAATACCAGTCCTAGCCCCCCCCATCAACTCACTTCCAGCCCTAAACCCCCATCACCCCATTTCCAGACAGCCCCCATCAGCCTACAGCCCATTAGCAGTCCTACCCCCCCAGCCCATTAGCAGTCCTACCCCCCCCGCCCGCCCGCCCGCCCATTAGCAGTCCTAACCCCCCCAGCCCATTAGCAGTCCTAACCCCCCCGCCCATTAGCAGTCCTAACACCCCCCCTCCTGCCCATTAGCAGTCCTAACACCCCCCCTCCTGCCCATTAGCAGTCCTAACCCCCCCTCCTGCCCATTAGCAGTCCTAACCCCCCCCAGCCCATTTGCAGTCCTAAACCCCCCCGCCCCGCCCATTACCAGTCCTCACACCCCC
Source organism: Ichthyophis bannanicus (assembly GCA_033557465.1). NCBI lineage: Eukaryota > Metazoa > Chordata > Amphibia > Gymnophiona > Ichthyophiidae > Ichthyophis > Ichthyophis bannanicus. Next base: position 300,286,877 of record CM066033.1, on the reverse strand, counting down.
CCTCCCGCCCACTCGCACCCCTCACCCCCCCCTCCTCCTGCCGATTAGCAGTCCTCACCCCCCCCCCCTCGTGCCCATTAGCAGTGCTCACCCCCCCTCCTGCCCATTAGCAGTCCTAACCCTCCCTCCTGCCCATTAGCAGTCCTGCCCCCCCCCTCCTGCCCCCCCTCCTGCCCATTAGCAGTCCTAACCCCCCCTCCTGCCCATTAGCAGTCCTAACCCCCGCCTGCACATTAGCAGTAATAACACCCCCCTGCCCATTAGCAGTCTTAACACCCTCCCCCTCCCCCTCCCCTCCCCCTCCCCCCCTCCCCATTAGCAGTCCTAACCCCCCCCCCCCGGCAAATTTTAAAAAAAAAAAGCAGGCTCTGGCTGCTGCCGCGGCAGATTACAATGTCCCGCGGGGCCCCCTCCGCCCGCTAAGCCCCTCTGCAAGGGCTTTCAGATTCGCGAGGGAGAGCGTCTCCCTCGCGTCTCTGTTAAGCCCGCAGGGGCTAATGGGAAATTTCCCATCAGTCCCTCGCGTCTAAAGGGGCTGATGGGAAATTTCCCATTAGCCCCTGCGGGCTTAACAGAGACGCGAGGGAGACGCTCTCCCTCGCGAATCTGAAAGCTCTTGCAGAGGGGCTTAGCGGGCGGAGGGGGCCCCGCGGGACGCTGCATTCTGCCCTTGCCGCGTCCGCGGCAGCAGTCAGAGACAGCTTTTTTCTTTTTTTTGCGGACCTATGGCCCGCGTGCCAGCTGCAAGGCCTTCGCGTGCCACAGCTGGCACGCGTGCCATAGGTTCGCCATCGCTGTTATAACCTTTGAGGAATGGAACTTGCCACCAGCTATTCCTCTCCCTCCAAAGGCAAAGCCTATAGACCAGAGCTATTCAAAACCAGTCCTGGAGGTCCGCAACCCTGTAGGCTTTTGGGATATAGCTAATGAATATGCATGAGATTATATGCATTAGAGATAGCCTGCCAACCTGACTGGTTTGTGGCCCTCCAGGGCTGGATTTGGAGACCCCTGCCTTACACCTCTGTCATTTAAGATTGTGAGTGGGCAAGGTACAGATGTCCTAGACATCAAAAAGGATAGATAGAATGTGTCACATTCCTCCTCGATTCTTACCACTACCAAAAAGTTGTCTAATAGACAATATTTTGGTGGTGGTGAGAAGCGAGGAGGAATGTGCCGGGAGTCCCTCTCTGCACCGGACACATCGCAGCTCCATCGGACCCTGTTTCAGCACACAGAGAGAGGTCAGAGCACGTTTGCTCCTCCCGCAGCTCCCACAGCCCAATCAGGGCCTTGCAGCACAGTAGATAAGCAGCTACACGCTCCAGGCGTGCCCGCACCTGCGTGCCCGTGCCTGAGGGCCTCGCCAGAGGGCCCTTTGGCGTGGCCCTTAGGCGGGGCGCGAAAGGCCAGCATCCAGGTTTATTTCCTGATCTAACCGCTGAGATCTGCCGCTGCCCAAACACAGCATCTCTCTGCAGTCTAAATGAGGTACTCTCAATATCTGATTCCTTTGCTGTACTTTCTCCAGACCACTTACCTCTCAGCAATATTGCTACAAAGTATCTACCCCATTGTGATACAAAATATTCTTTCCTTTGTGCTACTGTTTACTCCTCCTGTGTGTTAGGTTATTACTGCTACCACTTGAATGCTTCCAACCACTTTGTAAAGTCTCTTACTGTGTTGCTATTTCACATGCTGTTTCTACTGCACTTTTGCTCTAAGTGTTTACACTATTGAATTTACACTCGTGAACTTACTCACAAACAAGCAGTATCTCCACACCCACACCTAAGACCTAACCCAGCATCCACTAAGCCACCATGGCCCTCCCACTACTTACCCTCACTATTTTATACTTCTTAGCAGACACCATACAAAACTCCATTGCCCTCTCAAACGGATATAGCAACATCCCTACCCTACCTCACCTGGGCAAGAGAAATCATGGTAACCCTTACCACTCTGCCACCGGTTTTCCACACTATTCTCGACACTCACACTTACTGTACGTGGTCCTCAATCATCCTGATAACACCAAAACAGCTCTACTAAAAACACAAAAATTCCTGAAATGCGCCCTCATAAATTCATGCTCTGTGCGCAAGAAATGGCCTGTCATCTCTGACCTTATAGTCGTCCATGATCTAGATCTCCTCATGGTGACAGAATCATGGCTCACCGATACTGATACAGCCCTCATAAACCAACTCATCCCTCCCAACTTCTCCATCCACACTTGCCACAGAACCAACCGTAGAGGTGGAGGAGTCTTGATCCTTGCAAAAACAGAGCTAAAATTTCAACTTCTTTCCTCCAAGAGCACCACACACACGGACTCTGTCACTATTGCCAACAAATACAACACCATAAACCTCATATGTAGAGCCCCCTCCTCCCCATCAGAGGACGTCTCTACCTTCATCGACTTAGCCTGCAACCCAGCTAACCCACGCAACCCCAACTGGCTGCTTGGAGACTTCAACTTATCCTCCCTGCAGTCCAACCAAGAAGACGACTTCCTGGAAGCAATGCAAGCCCTTGGGTTTGAACAACTAGTGAGGGCTCCCACCCATCTCAAAGGGAACCTGCTAGACTTAATTTTCGCTCCCCACTCCGCTGCAAGTCACAAGTCCAACCTCAACATTGCTATCACCCCTGTCCCCTGGTCTGACCATAAGCTAATCACGTTCCAGATTCCCTCTCCTCAAGATCAAATTCCTCCCAATGATGCCAAAACAGAACCCACAAATACGTCTCATTTCAGACCTCTTGATATAGAAGAGTTCACTAAACATGCTCTTCCTACTCTCAAACTAACCTCACCTAACCTGGATGAAGCAATCACCAACTGGAACACCACACTGAAATCATTCTCCCAACCACCAGCCATGGACAAATCAGCATCCCCCAAAAGATGTAAAAGTAGAAGACATCCAGCTCCGTGGTTCACAGCTGATCTTTGGACATCTCTCCTCTCTCTCAGGAAACGTGAAAGGAAATGGAGACGCTCTCACTCCCAAGCTGACAAATCAACATACCTAGGACACCTTAAGTCCTACCGTGAAACAATATACCTCAAAATGAGTGAATACCATGCCAAGCTCCTTCTCCGCTCACTCAACAAACCTAGAGATCTATTCAGCCTAGCAATATCCCTAATTAAAGAACCCTCTCCTATCCAACCTGATCCAATACCCCCCCCCAGTCATATGCTGACTACCTCCAATCCAAGACCATCATGACTGATAAAGTTTCAACATCCACACCATGCCATACGCCCACATTACAACCACCTATCACAAAGTTTATCCCACCAACCGAGAAAAACATCCAAGACCTCATCACCATCATCAACACTTCTACAGCTCCAAATGACCCCTGCCCAGCATACTGGGTCAGAACTCTGCGTGTCGAGCTTAGTCCAATTCTAATGAACATCATTGGTCTATCCTTTGCAACAGGCTCATTCCCCTCACTCCTCAAACAAACATCAATAAGACCACTCCTCAAGAATGACAGACTTGACCACCTGAAGCCTGATTCATATTGCCCAATTTCGAGCATACCTCTGTTAGCCAAAATAATTGAGAAGGTTGTCCAAAGGCAGATCCAGCAGCATATTGACGTAGCAGCCCCCCTTGACCCCTGCCAACATGGGTTTAGGGAATCTCATGGAGTAGAAACTCTGCTCACCACCCTAACCAATACTTTGAATAGAGGAATAGACAATGTCGAAAATGGCTTTGCTCTCATTTTCCTGGATATCGCTGCCGCCTTCGACTCCGTCAATCACAATCAACTTCTCACCCATCTCCAGGAGAAGGGTATCTGTGGCCTCGCCTGGGAATGGTGTAGGTCTTACCTAACAGATCGTTGGCAACATGTCTGGGTTGGGTCCATCACATCTGCTCCTTTCCAACAACAACAATGTGTTCCACAAGGCTCCTCTCTATCTGCGCTGCTATTCAATATCTACATGCAGCCAATATGCGACATCTTCCGCTCCTACGATATCTCTTCTCTAATTTATGCAGATGATGTCCTGCTGTTTACGCCATTCAAAGTCAATCACCCTGATTTCACCAATCTTGTCAACTGCTTCAACGCAATCACTGACTGGCTACTAACTCAAAATCTCCACATAAACTTCAAGAAAACCAAAGTTCTGTTCGTCTCAAGAAACGAAACATTCTCTCCTCCATCTTCCCTAAAAGTAAGAGATGCGGAGCTTCCAAGTAAACTCTCCATACGCTACCTAGGGATTACTCTGGACCAGCATTTTGACTTTAAGGAGCACATACGAAACACAACCAGGACCATATATAATAAAATCAGAACACTAAGGCACCTTAGACCCATGCTACCCCCTAATGATTTCCGAACCATTTTCCAGGCCCTCATTCTACCACATTTTGATTATGCAAATGTAATCCTGTATGGTCTCCCCAAGAACACCCTCAACCCACTGCAACTCGCGATGAACGTGGCAGTTCGTATTCTCTGTGGTCTTGCCAGAACTGACCATATCACCCCGGTACTCAAGGAACTCCACTGGCTTCCAATATACTGCAGGTTAACATACAAAATTCTTCTCATTATATTCAAGATCATCAATAATATAGCCCCCACGGCACTCATTGACCTCATCACCCCTATGACGAAAAACAGAATGAGGAGGACAATAACAGACAACACTTTGATCATCCCTAAAGACTCCATTAAGTACACCCAAACAACTAGGAGAAAAGCCTTCACCTTCTACGCCCCAAGATGCTGGAACGATCTCCCACCTGAAATAAGATCGATCAAAGACCTCATTCAGTTCTGGAAGGCAATCAAACACCACATATTCCTGCTACACTTTGCACAAGCATCCACTCCGCCCCCGATCAATCACCTGCTAACCCCACAAACTCCCCATACACCACACAAACAAAGAGGTCTCAAGAAATAGCTGCCCCATCTATCGTTTTTCGTGACATTACCAGCCAAATCATAATTTTATGCTCTACGTTAATATGTATATAGTTACCCTGTATTGATCCAAGTTTTATCCCCTGTTACAATGTAAGCGCAAGACAGTTTCGACTGAATTGAGCAACCTTTGTTAAATGTAAACCGCACTGATAATAAATAGCGCGGTATATAAAAGATGTTAAATAAATTAAATAAATAAATAAATACTGGTGGCACAGTATTTGCATGGCTCAAATCCCATCTGTCAGACAGACAACACTCCGTTATGTTCAACACACCACATCATTACCTTGGACACTGAACTACGGAGGAGCACAAGGATCCATATTGTTACCTGTCCAAATGTCGAGGCTTTAATGGATGAGGCTGACTTGGATGTAGTGGCTGTTATGAAGACATGGTTCATGGACAACCATGACTGGAATACAATTATACTGGGCCATACTTTATTCAGAAAGGACAGGGTGGGAAGAAGGTGAGGAGAAGTGGTACTATATGTAAAAAATAATATTAAAGCTATATAATTACAGAGCTTGAAAGGGAGAGAGGAGGCACTGTGGGTTAAACTAGAAAGAGGGAAAGGGAAATCTATTTGTATTGGAGTGATATACAGATCCCCCTCACAGGGAGAAGTGATGGATGGAGATTTAATAGAAGACATACACAGGATTGCCATGACAGGAGAAGTGCTATTGATAGGTGATGATAGGTGATTTCAATATATCGGATGTTGAATGGCATATCCATGCTGTGGTGTCATCTAGAAGTAAGGAGATCTTGGATTCTTTACAGGGAGAACTATTCAGGCAACTGTTAACAGAATCCACATGTGAAGGGGCCATACTGGGTTTGGTGTTTACCAATGGGGAAAGTGTTTCTGATGTCATAGTGGGAGATCATCTTACATCTAGTGACCACCAGATGGTGTGGTTCAATATTAGGACTAGGGCTGATCAAATCCATTCAAAAGCGAGGGTCTTAGACTTTAGGAAAATTAACTTTGCCAAGATGAAACAATACCTCAAGAAGTCATTAGCAGTTAGGAACAGCTGGAGGATGTAGAAAAACAGTTGGCAAAACTGAAAGGGGATATTTTAAGGTCAGCAAACCTTTTTGTTAGAAAGGTAAATAAATGTTAAAGGAAAAGGAGGCTGCTATGGTTCTCAAAAGAAGTAGTTGAAAGGTGAAGAAAAAGAGGGGTCTTCAAGAAATACAAGAGATCACAGAGAGAGAAAGACAGGCATCTATATTTGGAAAAACTTAGAGAAGATAGGAAAGTAGTCAGGAAGGCAAAGATACAAAAAGAAGAAGAAATAGCCAATGCAATAAAATGGGAGGATAAGACAGTTTTCAGATATGTTAGTAAGAGGAGGAAGGGTAAATGTGATATTGTCAGACTGAAGGGTGAAGGGGAGGAATATGTAGAAGTTGATGAGGATAAAGTGGAATTGCTTAACAAATATTTCTGTTCTCAGATGAAGGGCCAGGAGTAGGACCTCAAAAAACATCCATATAAAGGGGCCACATATGCCTTTCTCCAGTCCTCTAGGACCACTCCAGACTCCAAAGAAGCATTGAAAAAGTCAGTCAGAAGAGCTGCTAGAACATCTCCAAGTTCCTTCAGTATTCTTGGATGTATCCCATCCGATCCTATCATTTTATCTACTTTTAGTTTAGCTAGTTCCTCATGAACAAAGTCTTCTGAAAATCATTCAAGCTCCCCGTCACGCATTGTGACACTCAGGTATAGCCTTCACACTCTGCAACTCACTCCCGGAGGGGCTACATTTAACTCAACGTTACCTCTACTTCAGGAAGCATGTAAAGGTCTGGCTCTTCTCCCAAGTCTTTAATGGCTGTGGTGACTGATTTTCCATTCACTCACATTGCTTTAGGACTAGCTTGCTGCACCTCCCGAAACTGACCAAAATCCATATCCCTTATTCAGTATAGTTTACATTAAGTGTAATTTTATTTATTTATTTATTTAATTAATTAATTAAAGGTTTTTATATACCACCCCTTCCAGAGATCAGGGGCGGTTTACAGTGAACAAAACCAAAACATTACATTGAACTTTAGAAACATTCATGTACATTTAACTTGTCGATAACTATATTACAAAAACTATATACAATTTTGCAGAGTGAAGAATATTCAATGATACATTGTTGTGCAGTGACATAGATGAGTAAGTAGATGTAAATCACTACTTAGGTTGCATCTGAAGTGTTTCAGGCGAATTTCCATAGCAGTCAATAGATAGATGTATTTTTAATTCCTTGAGAAACTGTTGTAAATCTTTTATTGCTCTTAGATAATTGGGAAAAGCATTCCATAATACTGGGGCAATGTGAGTGAATGCTCTAGAGCTGGTAGTTTGTTTAGAGCTACAGAAGTGTTGGGCTATGGCATAAGAGTTTTGGGAGCAGATCCTTCTTGTTCTTGTGCTAGTGGGAGTGCAGAGTAGGGACGATAAATATGTTAGTGTTATTTTATTGTGATGCTTGAATACTATCATGAGATATTTATATTTTATTCTTGATGCTATGGGCAACCAGTGGAGGCTTTGTAGCAGGGGGGTGATGTGATCAGAGCGATGAGTCTTATGAATGATGTGCGCGGCCAGATTTTGTGCTAGTTGGTAAATGGTTTTATTTGGGGAGGCCTTGCAGGATACTGTTGCAATAATCAAAGTGAGGCATTATTAGAGCTTATTAGGGCTATTAGTTAACCATTTGTGTTCGTCCCTATGGTTTTGTCTTTGCTGAGCTTGACTGTCTATATATTTTTGGGGCACCTGCTCCTTCTTCTGCTTATTGGGATCTTTCATTGCATGGTCCAACATTGTGAATCATATGAATGTTCTACCATATTGCTCTTTATGGTGCATTATTTGTACTGTGCTGGCATTGTGAGTATGCTATCTGATTGAAATGATAAAGTGGTATATAAAACCTGTTAAATAAAAAATCTATGTTATTTCAGTGTTCTGCTAGCTGCCCATTAAGGAATATCATTTGTATTCTGCTGACATGATATTGTCTTTCTGTTATTTGAATGATGCTATTTTAAGGTGAACATTACTGACGTTGCATTATATTGGTATCTGTTATTTCCTGCCTCTAAGTTTATATCTCACTGTTCTAATTTGTCTATTGTGCTGACAGTGATTATTTTGCTGTTGTAAGTTCTCTGTTGTACACGGCCTCGGGTGAATCTCTTAAAAAGGCAGTTAGTAAATCCTAATTAATAAATAAATAAATATCTGACCAAGAATTAACCTATGTTTAGATGTCAAAACATGTTTGGAACTCTAAAAATTTTATTGTCTGGGCTGGATTTAAGCTTTTGGCTCTCATAGGCACAAAATGTAGAAGCGCCCTCTTGATTGGGAGATGGGGGAAGTGGAGGAGTCACCTCTAGAAATTAAGAATTAACTCTCTTCCCATCTTGTCTTCACTTCTTCTCTCTGCCCCTTCCCATTCCCCTCTCTTTACCCATCTCTCCCTCCCTCTCTTTACCCATCACAAGTATCTCCCTCCCAACCCCCTTGTCTTTCTCCTCTTTCCATGGTGCTCAACATCCGTATTTCTCCTAAATTCTCTCTTCTGCTCTTTTATCCTTTCCTTGAAACCCACTCCCTTTCTCATCCCCTATCCTGTCTCCTAGAGTCGTCTCTCTTGCATCCTTCAGCAGGCTAATAATTTAAAAGAAAATCAAAACAAAAAAATCCTTCTACTAATGCCTCCTCCAATCGGGTGCTAAAGTCCTCAGTTTCCCAGGAAGGCAGTCCCCGGCAGGTTCAGGGGTGCACATGCTGTGTAATTTCAGCAGCATGGGCTCTCAGAGCAGCATCTTTTTCCTCTCAGCCAGCCCTGGTAAATCCACACTACTTTCTCCCACATGCAGACTTCTTATTTCAGCTGTGTTGTTTTTACGGCACCACTATTTAAACCAATGGGCACTCTGTACAGAGTCCTGGGTTGTTCTTCAATAGTACTTCTGTAGGAGTGACATGGTTGCAACAGGAAGTTATGAGGAGTCAGAATGTATTGGAAAGTAGTGCGGACTTTACCCATGCCAACTGAACTCATATAGCTGAGGAGAAAAAGGCAGATGAGGAGCAGGAGCAGGGATTTTGGGAGGTGAAAGCTGGGACTTTGGACATTGAGCAACAAAATAATTAGTCAGATCTGGATCCATTTGGCCACCCCCATTCTGATGCCAATGCCATAAATCATTGAAATAATACAGTCAAAGACATGAGCAATCAAGTGCTGTGGGAAATGTAAATTTACAGCACAAGTACTCACTCAGCCAGCCTAAGCAGGCACTCAGTGATCGCCTGCACAGTGCTGTCCATCCACTTCCATCTCCCATGTGACTGCCCTTGCTGCATGCTGCTCATGATGTAGTGCTTTTGCTGCATGGCTCACAGTATGGAACAACTCGGGGCAGTGACACAAATGCAGACTGTTCGTAACATCCGATGGAGTCTGCGCATGCAGACACATATTTCTTCTGTGCAGTCTGTACTCTGCTTGACAACACTTTGCCCTCTCCTCTGCCTCTGAGTAGATGATTGGGCAGAGAGACACAGTACAGGACTGCAGGCTGTCACGTGATTGTGACTGGGCTATGCAGGCTGAAAATAGCCTAACCTGCACAGTACAACTAGTACAAGAGGAAATTAATTTATAGTTTTATTTCTCCAGTGTTGTTGTGCATTCCAACGTTGGCATTTGGGGTTCCCAGTTTAATTATTGTCTTCCTATTTCTAAATTGTGATCCCTTGTTCTTTGTTTGGTGACGGTCTATGTTCTGCATGTGTAACTGAGCTGAGGTATTCTGTTCTTGTCGTTTCTATTTGACAGTGTCACTTATTGTCTTTCCCCAGTAAGAGATGCATTAGTATTCTCTGAGATGTATTGGTTTAATATTTGCAGTGTTGCCTTTTGATAGGTAGGGTTTGGTGCTTTGTGAGTCTTGGTAGTGCTGTTATGATATGGCGGGTTTGCTGTGGGTTCTAAATGGTCAGTATTTATAGTGCTTCCTAATGTGCCTGATGGCTGGCACTAAAATATAGTAATGTAGAAATTTGGTAATCTTTCTTTATTCAGACACTCATTAAGAGGCATGTTTACTAAAGGTTAGCGCATATTAACATTATGCAAATATTTATGTAAATGAGGCCCCACAATGAATCTTCGCACATGACCTTGCAACTCCCTTCATACAGCTTTATATTGTAATAGATGCCCCTGATACAGGCTTTGGCCAAAACATATTAGTTTTTTTATGATCTATTAACCTTTGTGATCTATTGATTTTTAATTGCATTTTATGTCAATATGTTTTTTATGTCTTTATATACACGTTTGTAAATAAATTTGTCCTATAGCTTTTATCTGGTTTAGACCAACATTGTTTTTTACTCTTTATACCTTTGTAGTTTTTGCAACACCTCTTGTGGACTTTTATGCGCAAAACTAATCCATTTGAAGAATATGTCACAGAGAGCGATAATATGGTGATATGTAGACAAGGCATAGTCTGATATCATTTTGATAAACTATTTTTTCCTTCTCAAAAGTACTCTTAATATGGAAAGTAGTATTTGAGGATTCAAGAACTTGAATTCATCTGTGGAACTGAATACTACTACTACTACTACTACTATTTAGCATTTGCAAAGCATATGCAGTACTGTACAAGTACAAGTATGAGACAGTCGCTGCTCTTCATAGCTTACAAACTAATCAAGACGGACCACACAACAACCAGAGACCAGGGGAATTCAAGGGGAATGGCAAGATACAGATAGGTGATACGTAAGAGGATAAGGGGATAAGGATCCAAATGTAGCCTCTAAGAGATGGGTTTTTAGCCTGGATTTGAATAGGGTCAGAGAAGGAACTTGGTGTACCAACTTGGGTAGTTTGTTCCAAACATATGGAGCAGCAAGATGGAATGAGAGAAGTCTGGAGTTAGCAGTGGCAGAAAAGGGCACAGATAAAAGGGATCTGCCAGAGGAACAGAGTTCCCCAGAAAAAGGGTGTAAGGAGCTATAAGCGAAGAATGTTAGCGAGGAGTTGCAGAATGAATACACTTGTACTGTAAGTCAGTAGGAGAAGTTTGAACTGAATGCAGAAATGGATAGGGAGCCAATGGAGTGACTTGAGGGGTTATGTGAGCATAGCGAGATTGGCAGAAGATTAGCCGTGCGGCTGAGTTTTGAACAGACTGGAGAGAGATGATTCTGAGGGAGACCAGAAAGCAGTAGGTTGCAAGAGTCTCTTTGGGAATTGATTAGAGTGGATAAAGATCTTAGTAGTGTGTGTTCAGAAAGGAAGGGATGAATTTTACTGAGGTTATAGAGGAAGAAAGAGCAGGTTTTAGCCATCTGTTGGATGTGTTCAGAGAATGAGAGAGAAGAATCAAAGATGATCCCAAGGTTGCGGGCTGAGGAAACAGGGAGAAGTAGAGTGTTATCTACAGAGACAGAGAAAGGAGGAAGGGGGGAGGTAGCTTTAGGGGGAAAGATAAGGAGTTATGTTTTAGCCAGGGTCAATTTCAGATGGCGGTGGGACATCCAGGCAGCAACATAAGATAAGCAGGTTGAGATGCGGGCCTGGATTCCTGGAGAGATTTCAGTGTAGAGAAGTAAACTTGAGAGTCATCAACATCAAGATGATACTGAAAATCATGGAAGGAGATGAGTGCACCAAGGGAATGAGTGTAGAGAAAGAAAAGGAGAGGTCCCAAGACAGAGCCCTGAGATACCCTGACCGAGGGTGGGATGAGGGGTAGAGAAGGATCCACTAGAACATACACTAAAGGTGTGATGGGAGAGAGAAGAAGAAAACCCAAGGAAGAATGAGGTATCAAGGAGAAGAATGTGATCAACAGTATCAAAAGCAATAGAAAGGTCAAGAAGGATGAGGATCGAGTAAAGGCTCTTGGATAGGGCAATGAACAAGTCATTAGAGACTTTGGCAACAGCAGTTTCTGTAGACTGTAGAGGATGAAAGCCAGATTGCAGTGGATCCAGAAGACCTTGAGAGGACAGAAATCTTAATGGGGAGAAATAAATCTGGAATTTGTTCCTGGTAAAAGCAGATACATAGCTGAGTTTAGAAAAACATCTGGACAAGTTGATAAAACCGTTATTAATCAGATATGAGAACTAGATATACTTTTTGAAATCTGATGAATACTTCTGATGTGGACTGGCCATTGTCATAGACAGGATGCTGTTCTTGACGGACTTTGATCTGACTCAGTATGGATTTTTCTCAAGTTCATATGATCCAGGGACAGCCACTGCTGATCCCTGGTTGTAAGAAGCATGGATCTAGCTATCTTTTGGGATCCTGCCAGTTACATTTGACCTGGACTGGCCACCATTGGAAACAGGGTACTGGGCTTGATGGACTTTCGATCTGACCCAGTGTGGCAGTTCAAATGTTATTATATGTTATCCCAGGATTAGAAGCAACAGCTCTGCTATAGGAACGTGCATGGTCATGGTTTTCACTTGCTTTGTTTCATTTATTTCATTTCGGGAGTCATATGATTTTATTGTTTCATTTTAGTGGTGGTTTCATTTAGTTTTGTTTTTGGAAATAGCCTGTGCTTTTGCCAAATTGCCTATCTTATTTTTAAAATGAAACAAAGCTAATTTTGATTTGTTTTTTTTTTCAGCATTTTGGTTTGAAGTGGCAGAAGATTGTTTCATTGCATTTTTCATTACATTTCAAAGTGAGCGCACATCCCTATTCTGCTGTTTATCTCTGTTCCTCTACTCTTCCTGTTTCCCGCAGCAGCTCCTGTTCTAACAATGGCCTCTCACATTTTGCTAATATTTACCTTGCAATTGAAATTATTGGGCTTGATATTAAAAGAAAGCTGTTTGTTCTCTATAGAGTGGAGGAGTGGCCTAGAGCCAGAAAGACCAGGGCTCAAATTCTACTGGCACTCTTTGTGGCCTTGGGCAAGCCACTTAACCCTCCATTGCCTCAGGTACAAACTTAGACTGTGAGTCCTCTGGTGAGAGAGAAATGCATACAGTACCTGAATGTAACTCGTCTTGATCTTCTCCTGGAAAGGAGTGAGCTAAAGACTGATAATAAATGAATTTTCATCCAAACTGTGGCGCTCAAGTTTTCAGCTGAAAATTCATTGTAATTCAGAAGCTTAAAAGTTATGGGCCCGATATTCATTTGGGCAAGCTATGCACTGCTGCGGCACATAGCCCTACCCGCCCACCCTTAACCCCATTGAATATCCGGGTTTGCTGCACATGCCCGGAAGCCTGCTTTGTGGTTTTCCTTGCCTATATTTTAGCCACCAGTCCACTGTTCCCTCTAAGCTGTGCGCGTGTGCGTGCGCACACACCTTGCTGAGCGAGCGCACATACTTTATAACAGAGCGCACAAAAATTATGCTTCTGATTCTGATAGAAAACAACACAGACATCTTAAAATGTAAAGTTTGTTGTGTATTTACAGTTTTCACAAGTTCTACAATATTATCTAGTACAATCAATGTGGTGTACATACTGTATTCTGACGTGTAGTCAAATTTTAAAGTATATTATTTATTTATTTATTACATTCTCTTATATACTGTGCTATTCTGCACCAGTGCGGTTTACATTGAACAAACTGAAATTACATTGAACAGGGCATTATAACTTGGAGATAACTATTTTACAGGGAACATGGGCTATGGAGGGTTAAGTGACTTGCCCAAGACCACATGGAGCACCTGTGGGACTAGAAACCCCAGTCCTTCCGGCCCAAGGTTGCTGTCCTCTAGTGGGATTTGAACCCCTGACCTTCTGGCCTGAACTCCGAGTGTCCGAGTGGTATAGAACTCCGAGTGTCGTTATGTGACGCACAAAAATTTAACCTTCCTTCAAAAGCTGCACAGCTGATATTTTATGCGCACACAGCCTACAGAAAATTAGAGGGAACATTGCACCAGTCCCTAACTGGGCAGAATGCAATATGCTCCTCCCCTGAATGCCTTTGACATGCCCCGATGCTAAGCGGTTAGCATGGGGTCATGTAAAGGAGATAATCGCGATTAGAGGCGTTTACACGGTTTACTAGGCTGTAAACCATGTAAATGCCTTTCGAATATCAAGCCCTACGCTTACAAATATAGGCATTTCATTCATTTCCCTATATTTATTTGCCTAGTGCTGAAAATCAGTGCTAAGCTCCTAAGGGGGATATTCTATACGATTAACATGGTCAGCAGACCTGCTGCCTCGTTAATCGTGGTCACCGGGATATTCAACAGAAGTAACATGATTTGTGCCTCTGTGGGCGCCACTGCTGAATGTCCCAATGCTAGCATCAGGGTGTTCTGGGAGCAGAGCTGACGCGGCACCTGGAGATAAGCGGGCAGCGGCGATATTAAGCTGCTGTTCGGTTATTGCTAAGGGGCAAAAATTAGGCAACTGAAAGGGCAGCCTAACTTTCACCTTAGAAGCTAACTGGGTAGTGGCTAGATATCGCCGCTGCCCAGTTAGCATCTTGGATTTCTGGCCAACCCGAATATTCAGTGTCGGTGGCTGGATACGGCCCTGGCATTGAATATCCGGGTCTTTAGTTCAGTGGCGATGGCTAGCTGCTTTAGTAAGCACTCAGCTCTAATACATTTTCAAAGAGGCAAATTCAGAAGCATTTTTAGGAGAATAGGGCCTGATATTCAGTCTGAGACAGTCAATGCTTCTAAAGCGCTTGACTGCCGTGGCCAAAAATGAAACTGGATATTCAATGCTGGGCGTCAGATATCTTCTGGTGCTGGACATCCAGTTTCCCCGTTGACTTCTGTTACTGTTCAGCCAGCAGCGATATTCAGCTGCTATAACTGGCTAGCAAATCCACGTAACGTTAGGGCAGCCATTGATAGGCAGTTACCTATCCAGTTAGCTGAAATTCGCCACTGACCGCATAGGTTCGGACCGCCCCAGCCCTGCCCATGGACCACCCCCTGCACTATCCAGATTGTGCTCAGGGGATCTGGGGGATATTCAGCACTGGGTGGTTATTGCCGCTGAATATTGGGCTCACTGGGGCTTATATGGTTGGCAGGTCTTGTTAACCACATAAATCCTTTTGAATATTGGGCCCATAGCTCTTAAAGTTAGGCACATAAATCCTTTGAATATCCTTTGGGCCCATTACATATTGAACTATGATAGTATTTATGCATTCTTATATGAACGTATTGTAAGATTTGTTGTAAATCTTAAAATGCCTCAGAAAAATCCAAGTTATCAATGTCGCTGTTTAATGTACATTACCAAGTTAAGTTACAATGTAAACCATTTTGACTGAAATGAAAAAGCAGTATATAAATGCCTATAGAATAAAGAAATAAATCACTTTGGGCAGTTTTAGTTGGACTGGAAAGGAGAGATATAGGCCTTACTAGGAACAGAAATTGCAGTTATGTCTGTGACTGAAGAAGGTTCTGGATATGAAACTAAAATGAGTAGTGAAATAAAGTCTATTACTTTGTTGAACATCTCAATTGCACTTGTTTTTCTTCCCTTTTATTCATTTTCCTCCATAACTAAAGCACTTTTCATAATTAAAAAAAAATATTCTGTCCTTAAGTAACTTTCTCTAAATTAGTTTGAAATACATTTCGTTTTGAATGCCTGCCCAGTTCAGTAATTCATCAGACTGCTTATGCTGTGCACCTGGGAACGCTTATCAATCTCATTTAAGGGAAAGCCAAATAAGGACTGCATTACTATATCTTACAGTAAATAAGAACAATGAGTGCAGTAACGTGGCATGGGGTATTATGATAGAAATGGTGCCTGAAAAAGATCCCCTCATTTAGATTTGGAAATGACTCATCTAGAACTACGGCAATTTCCTTTGTGAGTTCTTTCGGCTAAGAAAAGTGGAACAAGTAATGTAACATCTCAATGAAAGAGAAATTGCTACAGAAATATTAATGAATACTGCTTCTTGAAAACACATTTATGACTAGATTAACTAAAAGGAGCTTCTGCGTTTCTGTGAGCATGTGTTATTTACTGCAGGTCCCATTTTATTCAATGGGAGCTAGTTCCTAATAATGTGCATGTGTAAACACGTCTAGGAAAAGACAAAATAGAGAAATCGAGACTGCAGTGTTCACAATTCTGTCTTTTTTTTAAAAAGCCCCTGGTTAATGTGGAGTCTTTTCTAAAATACAGAATAAAGAGATGCAGGAGTGCCTGTGTATGTGCTGATACAAAGGCTTTGGGATGGGGTGGGCCACACGAGTCCTGGCTCCACCAAAATTTTGTCTCCAGCAGAGAGAAGTGAGCACTTGATCTATCTGCCTGCAGGAGATCAGATCCCTGCAGGCAAGAATGTAAGGCTGCCGCGATCGAAGCAAAGACTCTTCTGTCTGCCCATGAGAGACCTGATCCCTACATGCAGACAGAAGGAGTCTGCTGCGATTGCAGTCTTTCCCTCTTGCGGGCAGGAGGGGAAGGCTGCAGAGGGGCTAGGGGTGGAGTTTTATTTTATTTATTTATTTATTTACATTCTCTTACATACCGCGCTATTCTGCATCAGTGTGGTTTACATTGAATGAACTGAAATTACATTGAAAAGGGCATTATAACTTGGAGATAACTATTTTACAGGGAACATGGGCTATGGAGGGTTAAGTGGCTTGCCCAAGACCACAAGGAGCACCTGTGGGACTAGAAACCCCAGTCCTTCCGGCCCAAGGTTGCTGTCCTCTAGCGGGATTTGAACCCCTGACCTTCTGGCCTGAAGTACCTTGCCCCAACCACTAGGCCACTCCTAGGGCCGGAGTCAAGGTGGACCTCGAGCCCCCCCCATTCAAAATTATTCCCCGGCCCCTGTGTTGCTACATGCAGCCGGAAGAGCCATTTTGCAAACCCACATGTAGGAAATATCAATGGGGTAAAACATGGCTAGCATATATGTGCAAGTACTGGGTGCCACGACTTACACGTGTATAGTGGCTATGTTGCAAACCTACTGTATAAATGGAGGAATAGCCTAATAGTTAGAGAACCACAGAAACCTAGTTCAAATTTCACAGCTGCTCCTTATGATCTTGAGCAACTTATTCCTCCATGGTGTCAGATACAAAATTAGACTGGAAGTCCTCTGAGGAATGGAAGTGCTCACTGTACCTGTACAGGCCCGATATTCAGCAGAGGTGGTAGCCATTGTAAAGCAGCTAGCCTAAGACTCGGATATTCAATGCCATGCCTTATCCAACATGTGAAAATAGGTGCTAAGCTTTCAGTGCACCTATTTTTATGCATGTATTTGCTAGGATAATTTTATGTGTCTAGTTGAGCATGTGAAACTCGGTTCTGTTGTTGTTAAGTGGAGTCGACTCATGGCGACCCTCTGGATAGCTATCCTAAATTGTGTTCAGTCTTCAGTCAGGCGGCTCATTGTTGACAGACTGGTACCCGTAGCTGCTGTTATTGTATCGATCCATCTCATTGCTGGCCTTCCTCTTTTGCGTTGACCTTCTATCTTGCCAAGCATGATGTCTTTCTCAAATGATCTCTCTCTTCGCATGATGTGTCCAAAGTATGAAAGTCGAAGTCTTGTCATCTGAGCTTCTAAAGAAAGCTTAGGTTTGATCTCCTCTAGTACCGACTGGTTTGTTCTTCGGGCAGTCCATGGTATACACAGTATTCGCCGCCAGCACCATAATTCAAAGGCATCAATTTTCTTCCTGTCTATCTTTTTCACTGTCCAGCTTTCACATCCATATGATGTTATTGAAAATACCATGGCTTGAACAAGTCAAATCTTTGTATGGAGAGAGACATTGCTGCCCTTGAGAATCTTATCTAGGTCTTTCATAGCCATTCTGCCAAGAGCAATGCGTCGTCTGATTTCTTGACTGCTTGTTGCTTCTTTATTGATAGTTGATCAAAGTAGGCTAAAGTTGTTCACGATTTCAATTTCTTCTCCTTCAATGATGAACCTGTTGATTATGCCAGTTGTCATGATCTTTGTCTTTTTAACATTAAGGTGCAGGCCCATTTTGAGACTATGTTCTTTGATTGTGAGAAGCAAATGTTTCAGATCGTCTTCACTTTCAGCCAGTAATGTGGTATCATCAGCATAGCGAAGGTTGTTGATGAGTCTTCCACCAATCTTCACACCTCTGTTGTCTTCATACAATCCTGCTTCTCTGATGATTTGTTCTGCATATAAATTAAACAGGTAGGGGGAAAGTATGCAGCCTTGTCTTACACCTTTGCTTATTTTAAAACATTCTGTTTCTCCTTGTTCCATTCAAAGTGTTGCTTCTTGATCAATGTACAGACTGTGCAAGAG
Source organism: Ichthyophis bannanicus (assembly GCA_033557465.1). NCBI lineage: Eukaryota > Metazoa > Chordata > Amphibia > Gymnophiona > Ichthyophiidae > Ichthyophis > Ichthyophis bannanicus. The sequence goes on along the minus strand of CM066033.1, from coordinate 300,268,530 downwards.
AACGATCAGGTGTTCTTGTACACCCATGCTTCTTAATGTGGCCCAGAGTTTCTCATGGTTTACACAGTCAAAAGCCTTGGTATAGTCGATAAAGCACAAATAGATATCCTTTTCTACACGCTCATATTGTTCATAAAATTACTGCCTTATTGACCAGGTTGCTAAACAATTTTAGTGTGGGGTTTATTAACTTAGTTCCTACGTATTTAAGAGAGGTGTGCAATTGTGAGCTGAAATTCAGTTTATTTTGGGCACCTGAAAACCGAAAGTGCATGAGAATCGCTCGTATGCATGTATACCTACGAATTAATGCACGTATGATTGATTTGCATGTTTAAAAAAATTCTAGTGTGTATATAGGGGCATGTTTACTAAAAAGAGCACTGTTAGAGTGTGGCTGGGTCACAATAACAGCACAGAGGCCTGCGCCAACTTCATGGGGCATGTGCATCTATCCCTCTGCCAATGCTGCGTTGCTAATGTGTGGCACTGTGGTAACCTGGCACATGCCCAGAATGCTTATGCTAACTGTGATGCACTGTCAATGCCCATATTTTGCCCCGAACCACCCTATCTCTGCCCACTGGCATGCTAACCATTTAATGTGGGCTTTTTGCTGGTTAGCATGGGTTTGTAAACATGCCCCGCAATGCACATGCAAAGATTAAATAAGTGAACCAAACATGAAAAAATGCCTGAAATGGAAAAAATAGGTTTGAAATGAGTATGAATCAAACAGTTTTTAGCTGTGCACTCCCTTCCTAAATGTTTGAAGGTTAGATGTATGCTTTGTTGTCTGGGTCATAAAAGCATTCCTTGTGGCCTTGGGCAAGTCACTTAACCCACCGTTGCCTCAGAAGAATCCAAGTTATCAGTGTCCCTGTTTAATGTACATTATCAAGTTTAAGTTACAATGTAAACCGCGTTGACTAAAATGATAAAGCAGCATAAAAAAACTGTTAAATAAATAAATAAAAATAAAATATATCCATTATTTGGGACCTGCCAGCAAATTGCTTTTATTTGAATTCTACTGGGGAATACTACACCTCTGTACTGTTGTGTATTATTCATCAGAGGAATTCAAATAAAATAAATTATTTGGTGTCTGGTCCTAAATAATGCATATATTTGATGACTCTGATAAAGCATATACCTAACCCTCAGACGTTCAGGAGCAGGAAGAGAGGTTTGGGCATAACATTTGACCAAGTGGAGTGAGTTTCTGGTAAGATGCAGGAGAACAAACAGCAGATACAAGACAACCAGCATCAATTATTTATATTAATTGTTCATTTAGCTAGAAATAATATCTCATTGGAGGCCATCCTAATTTTCTGCCTTAACAGTGGCGGGTAGGAGAGCAGTACATTTTATTTGTAGCCATGACATATTCCTGCTCTCTATTCCCATTCTGCTCATCAATTTTCTCAGGAATGCCACAGGTTCTGGGTTTTGCTCCATAGCTAATGAGGACATCTGACTCTCTTTGTTGTGCTTCACAATTAGCACCAATGATGCCTTTCACCTCTCTTGCGTTTTCCCAGCAAGAATAGTGGGGGCACTGGTCAAATAGAAAAAAATGATGCAACATCCTAAACACTTTGAAAGGTAAGATAGATATGGTACCCTTAAGGTAACTTTTTTTTCTCTTTCTTTATCCAGCAGTTCTCTCTTGCTCCTTTTCTCTGCAGTTCAATCAGTGTTTATTTGCACAACCCAGGGATACTTCCTCCTTTTCTCTCCCCACCCAAACATACTAAATTGGATCACTGCAGTGACCATCCTTGGCCAAGGATCATGACTCTCTTCAGAACTAGGATTTCTGATGGGATGATCTAATTCTGTGTTTATCCCATTGCATGCAGGGGCTTTTAGTTCCCAATTACATTCCTTAAGAAAAGCAAGGCAACAAGTCCCTGCATGCATTGGGAAAAGCCCAGTTCTGGATTATCCCTGTTAGATTAATCTGGAGCTGGTTCACAACCTTATTCAGGATCTTTAAAACATAGATACTGACTCAAGCCATGTAAGCATCACCCCCCTGTAGTGGCCATGAAGGCTGCCTTTGCAGCATTCCTAGCCTTGGTCAACCATGGGAACAAACAGTCCAGTCTAGGAAAGGAACAGGAGACCTTCCACACTGTAGGGCAAAGTATAATGTATATCACCTGAGCCACCAGTTCAGCCCTGAAGAAGCCAGTTTTCATTTCTGCAGGTAAAGCAGTGCTTTATGCACAGAAATGGCCTGTTCCAAAATTGTCAACCTGATGACATTTAACAACAATATGGGTAAGTTTACCTGTATATAGCCTGCATGTGTTGTTTGAGCAGGCATCTCAAGCCATCATACTTACATGCATACTTTTGAAAATTCAAGCATATGGATACAGGCCTGGCCCTACATCTAGGCCTCTGCCTAGGGCTGTAAAATTTGGGGCACAGTGGTGTGGTGCCAGTGTGACAAGATGGTGGACAGCTGTACTTTAAAACAGGATGCACAGTTTGTGGACTTTGATCATGGGTGTGGGTTCAAGGCCTGTATTCAAGGACTCCGTGTTACATTCTCTTCATTTAAATGCTGCAGGACAGTCTGGACAAGGTCATAGGGAGACAACAGTAGCAGCACAGTGCATGAGGGGAGGATACAGGACCTGCTAGTGCAAGGGAAAAGAAGGGAAGGGGGAAGAGGTATTAGACGTGTTAGACGTGTTGGGGAGGGGGGGTGGAGGGAGATTACAGAATGGAAGAAAAGATGCTGGATATCTACGAGGGGGGGGGGGCATAGAAAGGCAAAAATGCTGGAGACCTGCAGGGTAAGAAAAAAGGCAAGATGCTGGACACTTGGGGGTAAGAAAGGGGAGAGGAGATGCTAGACATTGGAGGGGGGGGGGGGGTTAAGGGAAGGAAAGAAGCTGGATACCGAGAAGGTGGAGAATAGAAGTGGAAATGCTGCACACCTGGAGGGAGGAAGAGAAGTGGAAATGCTGCATACCTGGAGGGAGGAAGAGAAAGGGAGATGCTGCATACCTGGAGGGAGGAAGAGAAGTGGAAATGCTGCATACCTGGAGGGAGGAAGAGAAAGGGAGATGCTGGCCACCTTGGGATTAGGGAAGAGATGGAGAAATGAATGGACACCAGGGAGATACGGTAGGGAAGGGGAGGTGCTGGACACTGGGGGGGGAGGGTATGGTAGGAAAGGGGAGGTGCTGGACACTGGGGGGGGGAGGGTACGGTAGGGAAGGGGAGGTGCTGGACACTGGGGGGGGGGAGGGTAGGTAGGAAAGGGGAGGTGCTGGACACTGGGGGGGGAGGGTATGGTAGGAAAGGGGAGGTGCTGGACACTGGGGGGAGGGTACGGTAGGGGAGGGGAGGTGCTGGACACCTGGGGGGAGGGTACAGTAGGGGAGGGGAGGTGCTGGACACTGGGGGGGGGAAGGATACGGTAGGGAAGGGGAGGTGCTGGACACTGGGGGGGAGGGTACAGTAGGGAAGGGGAGGTGCTGGACACCTGTGGGGGGGTACAGTAGGGGAGGGGAGGTGCTGGACACAGGGGGGGAGGGTACAGTAGGGAAGTGGAGGTGCTGGACACCAGGGGGGGAGGTTCAGTAGGGGAGGGGAGGTGCTGGACACCAGGGGGGGTACGGTAGGGAAGGGGTGGTGCTGGACACCCGGGGGGGAGGGTACGGTAGGGAAGGGGAGGTGTTGGACACTGGGGGGGGAGGGTACGGTAGGGAAGGGGAGGTGCTGGACACTGGGGGGGGGGAGGGTACGGTAGGGAAGGGGAGGTGCTGGACACTGGGGGGAGGGTACAGTAGGGAAGGGGATGTGCTGGACACCTGGGGGGGAGGGTACGGCAGGGAAGGGAGGTGCAGGACACTGGGGGGGGGGGGGGGGAGGGTACGGTAGGGAAGGGGAGGTGCTGGATACTATGGGGGGAGGGTTCGGTAGGGGAGGGGAGGTAATGGACACCAGGGGGGGAGGGTACGGTAGGGAAGGGGAGGTTCTGGACATCTGGGGGGGAGGGTACAGTAGGGAAGGGGAGGTGCTGGACTGGGGGGGAGGGTACGGTAGGGAAGGGGAGGTGCTGGACACTGTGGGGGAGGGTACGGTAGGGAAGGGGAGGTTCTGTACATCTGGGGGGGAGGGTACGGTAGGGAAGGGGATGTGCTGGACACTGGGGGGGAGGGTACTGTCGGGAAGGGGAGGTGCTGGACACTGGGGGGGAGGATACGGTAGGGAAGGGGAGGTGCTGGACACTGGGCAGGGAGGGTACGGTAGGGAAGGGGAGGTTCTGGACATCTGGGGGGAGGGTACGGTAGGGAAGGGGAGGTGCTGGACACTGTGGGGGGAGGGTTCGGTAGGAGAGGGGAGGTGCTGGACACCTGGGGGGGAGGAGGGTACGGTAGGGAAGGGGAGGTGCTGGACACTGGTGGGGGAGGGTACGGTAGGGAAGGGGAGGTGCTGGACACTGGGGGGGAGGGTACGGTAGGGAAGGGGAGGTTCTGGACATAAGGGGGGGAGGGTAAGGTAGGAAAGGGGAGGTTCTGGACATCTGGGGGGAGGGTACGGTAGGGAAGGGGAGGGGAGGTGCTGGACACTGGGGGGGCTACGGTAGGGAAGGGGAGGTGCTGGACACTGTGGGGGCTACGGTAGGGGAGGGGAGGTGCTGGACACTGGGGGGGGCTATGGTAAGGGAGGGGAGGTGCTGGACACCAGGGTGGGGAGGTGGGTACGGTAGGGAAGGGTAGGTTCTGGACATCTGGGGGGGAGGGTACGGTAGGGAAGGGGAGGTTCTGGACACTGGGGGGGAGGGTACGGTAGGGAAGGGGAGGTGCTGGACACTGGGGGGGGAGTGTACGGTAGGGAAGGGGAGGTGCTGGACACTGGGGGGGGGAGGGTACGGTAGGGAAGGGGAGGTTCTGGACACTGGGGGGGGAGTGTACGGTAGGGAAGGGGAGGTGCTGGACACTGGGGGGGGGAGGGTACGGTAGGGAAGGGGAGGTGCTGGACACTGGGGGGGGGGAGGGTACGGTAGGGAAGGGGAGGTGCTGGACACTGGGGGGGGGAGGGTACGGTTGGGGAGGGGCGGTACTGGACACCTGGGGGGGAGGTTACGGTAGGGAAGGGGAGGTGCTGGACACTGGGGAGGAGGGTATGGTAGGGAAGGGGAGGTGCTGGACACTGGGGGGGAGGGTACGGTAGGGAAGGGGAGGTGCTGGACACTGGGGGGGGAGGGTATGGTAGGGAAGGGGAAGTGCTGGACACGGGGGGGAGGGTATGGGAGGGAAGGGGAGGTGCTGGACACGGGGGGGAGGGTATGGTAGGGAAGGGGAGGTGCTGGACACTGGGGGGGGAGGGTATGGTAGGGAAGGGGAAGTGCTGGACACTGGGGGGGAGGGTATGGTATGGTAGGGAAGGTGAGGTGCTGGACACTGGGGGGGAGGGTATGGTAGGGAAGGGGAAGTGCTGGACACTGGGGGGGAGGGTACGGTAGGGAAGGGGAAGTGCTGGACACTGGGGTGGGAGGGTATGGTAGGGAAGGGGAGGTGCTGGACACTGGGGGGGAGGGTATGGTAGGGAAGGGAAGTGCTGGACACTGGGGGGAGGGTATGGTAGGGAAGGGGAGGTGCTGGACACTGGGGGGAGGGTATGGTAGGGAAGGGGAGGTGCTGGACACTGGGGGGGGGAGGGTATGGTAGGGAAGGGGAGGTGCTGGACACTGGGGGGGGAGGGTACGGTAGGGAAGGGGAAGTGCTGGACACTGGGGGGAGGGTACGGTAGGGAAGGGGAGGTGCTGGTCACTGGGGGGGGGGAGGGTATGGTAGGGAAGGTGAGGTGCTGGACACCTGGGGAAGAAGGATAGAGAAGGGAAGATGCTGGACTACAGGGGTGGGGAAGAGAAGGAGATGCTGGGCACGAGGCAAGGGGAAGGAAAGAGACAGGGAAATATGCTGGACATGGGAAGAAGGGAAGGGAAGAAAAGAGGAGAGATGCTGGACTATGGCGGGAGAGGGGAAGAGAAAGGGAAATACTGACAATGTTTTTTTCCTAAATTTACTGTGAGTCGGGTAGCAGCAGTTTTCTTGTCTCCTCTTGAAACTATGCTGGAGTCTAGCTGCTGTATATAGTACAAGTGCTGGCACTAATGTTCAAAAAGGAGACAGAGGAGCTTTTAAACTAGAACCTTTTTATCTGTGACCCTGTTCAAATCCAGGCTGACAACTTATTTTTTTGAGACAGCCTTTGGATCCTGATCCCCGCTAGTCTCCTGTTCACCTCCTATGTATTTCTTTACCATTCTCCTAGATATATCCTGGTCCTTACTTATTGTGTTGTCTGTCTTGATTAGATCGTAAGCTCTTAAGAGCAGGGACTGTGTTTTGCATGTCTCTGTACAGTGCTGCAGAAAACTGTAGTGTTATACGAATGATAAGTAGTAGTAGTAGAACCTGGGGAAAAGCTGACATTCGCTTAGGAGTGCATGGTTTGGAGTAAGGTATCTCTGAAGGATACCATCATAACAGGGAGGTTAGGGCATGCCGATAGAAAAACTGCAATAAAGGTTAGAATAGCCTAGATGCCTTGAAATAAAGAAAAGAGAGAATTAAAGATTGCAAATTATTCCTGCCAACTGATATGAAGGTTCTAAATTCAAGCAAACATACAGCACCTTTAAATGTCCTTATGCAAATACTTGAAGACTAAAAAGTAAGAAAGGAGAATTACAATATGTAGCCTTAAATGAAGAGATAGATATAATAGGCATCTCAGAGGCCCAGTGGAAAGAGGATAACCAATGGGACACTGTGAAACCAGGATATAAATTATATCACAATGATAAGATGGATCAAGTTGGTAGAGAGGTAGTGCTATATGTTAAAGAGAGCATTGAGGAAACAAAATGCACCATTACATAGTAACATAGTAAATGACGGCAGATAAAGACCAGCATGGTCCATCTAGTCTGCCCAGCAAGATGGCAAGAGTAGGTGCACCTGTCACTCTGTGCAGGTCACCCCTCCCCATGTCTTTGTTTAGGGGTAAACCCACCACTCCATGTAGGACACCCTATTTGTTGAGACGTTATATGGTTCAGAAGTTAGATGGTACTGTTTATTTTGTTTTTATCCTATTGCTGTAAAGGGATCCACTATGTTTGTCCCATGCTGTTTTGAATTCCGTCACCGTGTTTGCCCCCACCACTTCCTTCGGGAGGGCATTCCAAGCATTCACCACCCTTTCAGTGAAAATCTTTTTCCTGATATTGCCTTTCAATTTACCACCTTGCAGCTTCATGTTATGCCCTCTAGTTTTACAGCTTCCCCGTCTTTGGAAGAGGTTTGTTTGTTCACCATTTCTCTTTAAGTATTTAAAGGTCTGAATCATATCTCCCCTGTCCCTCCTCTCCTCCAAAGTGTACATATTTAGGTCTTCAAGTCTCTTCTCATACGGCTTCTGATGCAGGCTCCAAATTATTTTGGTCGCTTTCCTCTGAATAGTTTCCAGTCTTTTTACATCTTTTGCAAGATATGGTCTCCAAAACTGAACACAGTATTCTAAGTGAGGCCTCACCAGTGACTTATACAGTGGCATAAGTACCTCTTCTTTTCTGCTGGTAATCCCTCTCTGTATGCAGCCCAACATCCTCCTGGCTTTTGCCACCGCCTTGTCGCACTGTTTTGCCACCTTGAGATCATCAGAGATAATCACACCAAGGTCTTTCTCCTGAACTGTGCATACCAACCTCACACCCCCTATCTTGTACATTTCCCTTGGATTTCTGCTACCCAAGTGCATGACACTGCACTTTTTCGCATTAAATCGTAGTTGCCAAGCATTAGACCAGTCTTCCAGCTTTTGTAGATCTTTCCTTATGTTAACCACTCCCTCGGGGGAGTCCACTCTGTTGCAAATTTTTGTGTCGTCTGCAAAAAGACAGACTTTTCCATTCAGTCCTTCAGCAATATCACTCACAAATACATTGAACAGTGCTGGACCCAGGACCGAACCCTGGGGCACCCCGCTAATTACCTTCCTCTCATCCGAGTGAGCTCCATGTACAATCACCTTCTGTCGTCTGTCAGTCAACCAGTTTCTAATCCAGTTTACCATCTTGGACCCATCCCCAAGCTACTGAGCTTGTTGACAAGCCTCCTATGAGGAACAGTATCAAAGGCTTTGCTGAAATCCAGGTAGATGACATCCATCGCATGCCCCTGATCTAGTTCCCTGGTCACGCAGTCAAAGAACTCAATCAGATTTGTTTGGCAAGACCGTCCTTCGGTAAAACCATGTTGCCTCGGATCTTGCATCCTGTTGGTTTTGAGAAAGTTCACTATTCGCTGTTTCAGGAGCGCCTCCATTACTTTTCCCACCACCGAGGTAAGGCTCAAGGGCCTGTAGTTTGACACTTCTTCCCTGTCACCACTTTTGTGTAGAGGTACGAATTCTTATGGATAGAAATTCCATGTGTGAAGGGAAAGAAAATAGTTATAGGGGTTTATTACCATCTGCCTGGACAGGATGAGCAGACAGATGATGAAATATGATCAGAAATTAGGGAATCTACCAAACTGGCAATACAATAATAGTGAGTGATTTCAATTACCCCAGTGTCGATTGGATAAATATCATGTCAGGACATGCTTGGAAGGTAAAGTTCCCAGATGAAATAAATGACTGCTTCATTGAGCAGTTGGTTCAGGAACCAACTAGAGAAGGAGCTATTTTAGACTTAGGGGTATGTTTACTAATCGGCGGTAGCGGCTTCCATGCGATATTGGAACCACAGCCCCCATGGTGGTAGCGGCTTCCATGCGATATCAGAGCTGCGGCCCTATTGAATTATACTATAATTATAATCTAATAGTTCAATTGACTCCTTCCCTATCTTTAAGTTGTAAAAGGGGCACTCAGGGAGGACAAGGCTGTAGCTGAGACTAAGGGGGTCATTTTAAAAGTCAGTTGTGATTTGGATGTCCACATCATGGAGATGTCCCCATGCTACAAATGGCTTTTAAAGACGGCTCTGGTGTGGGGATGTCCAAATAGGCAGGGGGCATGGTAGAGGTGTGTCTGAGGAGGTACAATGGACTTAGATGTCCCCCGCTTGTTTTCAGAAACAGAAACGTCTGCGACCTCAGGGGTGTAGTTTGAATGTTTCATTTGGGGGGAGGCAAAGCATTAGGTTACATTTACATGTTCATTTGCACATTATCTTTAAAAGAAACAGACCAGATAGGGAGCAAATTGGCACGGTGACCCCAGGAGTCACAGTATCCCTTTGATGCTTGATATAATACTATAGTGTGGGGTCACTGTGCCCCTTTTGGTTTTATTAACTTTATTGTGTGGTCGCTGTGTGCCTTTTAAATTTGGTGACTACTATATAGTCATCAAATAGAAAAGCAAACAGTAACCCTGCCATACAATATCATACCAAGCAAAGGGGCACAGTGACACCACCATACAATGACTAAAAGCAAAAAGGGCACAGTAATCCCACCCTACAGTATTATACCAAGTATCAAAGGGGCACTGTACCCCTTTTGATTTTAGTCACTGTATGGCGGGGTCACACTGTGCCCCTTTTCTGTTTGGTGACTGCTGATAAGCCTCACCATACAAACCATATGCAGTGATTAAAAACAAAATTGGTATGGTGCCCCTTTGATGCTTGGTATAATACTGTATGGTGGGGTCACCTTTTCTGTTAGGTCCCACCATACCATCACCAATCAAACAGAAAAGGAGCACTGCGACCCCATCATACCATATTAACCCCATAAAAGAGCAAAAAAATCATTGTGGGGGGGGGGGGGAGGGGGGAAGAGAGAGAAACATGGTTGACCCATGATAGACTTGTGGGGAGGGGGAAGAGAGGAAAAGATGGTGAACCTGTGGAGGGGAGAGGTGGTGGGAAGTGGGGAAAGATGGTGGACCCATGGGGGGGGGAAAGGTGGTGGAAGAGAGGGAAAGATGGTGGAGCTGCGGTGGGGGGGGGGGGGGGAGGAAAGGGGATGAGAGGGAAAGATTCTTACCAGGTAACTGGCAGGCAGATCTAGCAAAGGCAGTAGGGCCCCAAAGATCAATGCAAGCCTAGCTAGCAGCGATCTTCAGCGGCAGTGATCCTGGGCAGTGGCAATCTTTGGCAGTGGCAGCACTGGTAGCAGCAGCAGCAATTTCAGTGGCTGGACCCAAGAAACAGGAAGATTTAAATCTTTCCTCGGCTGGCTGGGATAGGGTGCCCCAGGCTCCTCCAATACTGCCCTCTGCCGCCCCGGATTGGCTGCCCCTAATGCCGCATTCTGTTGCTCCAGTTTGGCTGCCCCAGTGCTACCCTCTGTTGTTTTGGATCAGCTATCCCAGGTTCCTCCAGAGGCACTCCTTCATTTCCTCAATCCGTTTAGGGGGGCAGTCCGTTTAGGGAGCCCTGCTGACACAGATACAAAGCTCAATAATCTGAACAATCTCACAGACCCCTGAAGAAGGCCTCAGGCCGAAACCTTTTAGTTGGGTCCTTCAGTGAAGCGGTTCTGTGTGTTGCCATGCCTGCGTGTAGCCCTGGTCCTTGGTGTTCCGCTTCTGCTTTGGCTTGTTTCTTGCGGATACCTTCTTCTCCTGTGGTTGTATGTTCTTATGATATACTAAACTAGCTGTGATTTGCTCTTAGATATGGACTTTGTAAATACTTTGGCTCCTATAAACAAAAGGCTCAATTTTCAAAAATGCCGATATTCAAATGCCACAGCAGTCAGCGGCGGTACTTAAATATTAGCAGGGCATTCAACAGCAATATCCAGATAGGAGCTGCCATTAAATATCTGGGTTTCATGGCATTATCTGGGTAAGTACTGGCAATTCTCAGTGTGTTTTTTAGCCAGCATTTCTTTGGGTCTAAACACTCAAAACGTGGTCATGTTATAGAGGGTCCAATCATATGCGAAAAACAAATGTGTAAAAACCCTCAAAATCTAAATCTTAGGCTGTTTCTTCAATGATAGTAACCTAGGTTATTATTAATAATTTAAGAATTTTAAGAAAACAGGTCTCAGACTCTAAATAAGCTCACTCCTGCAGACTATGTCAGAGGATGTGTGCTACAGTTGCATCAACGACCTGTAGTATTAATTCAGGCAGATTGATCAATAGACAGGTTGATATCTCATAATAAAAAATAGCAGAGCATTTTTTTTTTCTTATCTTATGTTTCCCCGACGCCTCCGTTTGGCTGCCGTTCCGCGTTTCACATAGCGGGCTAGTTTCATCAGGGGGGAATTTCAAAATATCTATTGGAACTCGGCAATCCTGCCAGAAAATGGTTGTGAATGTCTCAGAACTGACACTGTCAATAAAATGAACAGTTACTTTAAAAAGAGTTTTCATGCCTTAAATAAGAAAACTAATCCAGAAAAACTAGTCAAGGAAAACAATTCCATCATGCAGACTTCACAAAAGCAAGGAAACACAACGTTAGTACCACAACGTTAGCATTTCTTTGGGTAGCAACTTAGGCCTGCTTTACATGCACTCATGGTCCCTTGGTGCACTCACCTCCTCTCAGGGTTTTCGGTATCTTCTTTATGTTGATGACTCTTAACTTTTCCTCTCTAGGCCTGAAATCTCTCTAGGAATCCAGGCCTGCATCTCAGTCAGCTTATTTGACGTTGTTGCCTGGATGTCCCATCGCCATCTGAAATTGAACATGGCTAAAACAGAGTTCCTAATCTTTCCCTCTAAAACCACCTCCCCCTTTCCTCCTTTCTCTGTCTCTGTGAATAACACTCTATTTCTCCCTGTTTCCTAAGCTCAGAACCTTGGGGTCATCTTTGACTCTTCTCTGTCCTTCTCTGAACACATCCAACAGATAGCTAAAACCTGTCGTTTCTTTCTCTACAATGGTAAAGTTTATTTATTTAGCAAGCATTTGTAGCCCGCTCCTTCCAGCGATCAGAAGCGGGTAGGATTACTATTGTGAAACTGCCGAATCAAGGCAGGTACAAATTTTGTTTACATACAGATTGTCAGAAAAGCACATCATACAGAGTTAACACTTCTTAGCTATGGGGGAGTTCATTTACATATATACATAAATACATATATACAGGATAAGCTTTTTGGCCACAGTGGTCAGGGGCTGCTCCATCTGTGGATTTAGTTCAGGTTGAAATGAGATTGGAAAATGTGCGTTTTGAGTTTCTTTCTGAAGTCTAGAAGGTCATTGCTAGCTCGTAGTTCTGGTGGGAGTTGGTTCCACAGTGTTGGTGCCACATATGAGAAAGCCCTGTGGCTGGTGTTAGCTTTGGCAGATCTTATATCTGTTGGAGTGTGAAGGATGTTGGAATTGTGGGTTCTTCTGTTTCGGGTAGGAGGTTGCGATCTTACTAGGTTGTTGAGGAAGGAAGGTGCTAAGTTGTGGATGAGTTTGAAGGTGGTTGTTAGTATTTTGTATTTTGTTCGAGCTGTTATGGGTAGCCAGTGTAATTGAATTAGCACTGGTGTGATGTGGTCACTTAGATTTTTCTTCATTATGACCCTGGCAGCTACATTTTGTGCCATTTGTAATATGTTTAGGTTTTTTAGGTAAACCTTGTAGGATGGCGTTGCAGTAGTCAAAATGTGGCATGATGAGTGCTTGGGCCACTGTTCTGAAGTCTTGGGGATCAATAATATTCCGAATGGGTTGGAGCACTCTAAGCTTGTGGAAAACTGCTCTGTTGGTCTTTCGGAGGTGTTTTTCCATCTTTAGGTCACAGTCAAATGTGACTCCTAGATACTTTATTTCTTTTTTTGTTTGGTAAGTGTTGTTACATAGTGTTATTGATGTGGGTGGGTCAAAATTCGGTTCTTTGGAGATATGCATTACTTCGGTTTTTTTGTGATTAATTGACATACTACTTTGTTGCAACCAGTCTTGCATCTCTCTGATACATGTCTCTAGTGGGTTGTAGTCTGGGTTTTTAGTGTCTAGTTGTGAGTATAGCATGATATCATCGGCATAGATGTGGTAATTAAGTTTGTGTCGTGAGAAAATTTTGCATAGTGGCTGCATATATATGTTAAACAGAAGTGCTGAGAGAGCAGAGCCTTGGGGGATTCCCTGCGTTTGGGAGAAAGATTCTGCTTTTTCTCCGTTGAATTGAACCTGTTGTGTTCGATTTGAGATGTAGGATGAGAACCATTTTAGTGGTGTTCCTGTTATTCCTATTGATTTTATCCTATTTATGAGGGTCCCATGATTGACTGTATCAAAAGCAGCGGAGATGTCAATGAATACAAGAATGTCAATGAATACAAGTTCATCCCTTCCTTTCTGAACACACTACTAAGACCCTTATCTAGGGTTGCCAACCGGCCGGTTTTCAGCCGGCCTGGCCGGTTTTTCCATGGCCAGGCCGGCTGCCGGCACAGATGTAAAACCGGCAGTTGAAAAGCCGGTTTTTTGCTCTGGCCGCAAGATCGGGAGCGGCCAGAGCAAAAAACCGGCTTTTGTCCCGAAGTCCGTGGCGCGAACGCGATTCCCCATAGCAGTGCAGCCACTGCTTCTGCTTTGTACAGAGCAGTGGCTGCAATACACTTACATTGAAAACTAAAGATAAGCTGTGTGAGGAGCCCTCCGGTCATCACAGAGCCCGAGGAAGTGATGTCATGGGGCGGGCTCCTCACAGGTTGTCTTTCCTTTTCAAATTAACTTTAGCTGCAATAAAGTTAATTTGAAAAGGAAAGACAACCTGTGAGGAGCCTGCCCTCATGACATCACTTCCTCGGGCGCTGCGATGACCGGAGGGCTCCTCACACAGTTTGTCTTTGCTTTTCAAAGTAAGTGTATTGCAGCCGCTGCTCTGTACAAAGCAGAAGCAGCGGCTTGGGCGGGGGGGGGGGGGTGTGAGTGAACCAGCAGGGGGGGGGTGTGAATGAACCAGCAGGGGAGGGGGTGATGGTGTGAGTGAACCAGCAAGGGGGGGGGGGTGGTGTGAGTGAACCAGCAGTGGAGGGGGAGGTGTGAGTGAACCAGCAGGAGGGGGGGTGGTGTGAGTGAACCAGCAGGGGAGGGGGGTGAGTGAGTGACCCAGCAGGAGGGGTGAGTAAGTGACAGGGGGGTGGGTGAGTGAACCAGCAGTGGAGGGGGGGTGGTGGTGTGAATGAACAGCAGTGGAGGGGGGGTGTGTGAGTGAACCAGCAGTGGAGGGGGGGGGGTGGTGTGAGTGAACCAGCAGGGGAGGGGGGTTGGAGTGAACCAGCAGGGGAGGGGGGTTGGTGTGAGTGAACCAGCAGGGGAGGGGGTGAGTGAGTGACTGGGGGGTGGGTGAGTGAACCAGCAGGGAGGGGAGGGGAGGGATGGTGTGAGTGAACCAGCAGGGGAGGGGGGGTGAGTGAGTGAACCAGCAGGGGAGGGGGGGTGAGTGAACCAGCAGGGGAGGGGGTGAGTGAGTGAACCAGCACTGAGGGGGGGTGTGAGTGAATCCTCGGTAATTTTTGTGGGTGGGGCTGGGGGCAGGGCAGGGGTGGGACTGGGGGCGGAGAATGGGTGGAGCATGGCGAGCCACAGGTGTCGGGTTTTTCTCTGTGAAAAAGTTGGCAACCCTACCCTTATCCATCTCTAGTCACCTCCTATAGACTATTGCAATCTGCTCCTTTCCAGTCTCACTCAGAATCATCTTTCTTCCCTTCAATCTGTTCAAAAATCAGCAGCATGGCTAATCTTCCATCAGTCTCGCTATGCTCACATAACCCCTCTTCTCAAGTCACTTCACTGGCTCCCTATTCGTTTCCGCATCTTTACGTAAGATTTCTGATTTATCATCACTTGGAAGATAGCTAAAAGCTTGCTTTGTTAGGAAAGCATTTGCTACATTATGTTAAGAATTGTATAATTAGAGCTACAATCTGATTGTTGCCTTTCTGTTTATTTGGTATTATGTGGGGAGGAGTGGCCTAGTGATTGGGGCAAGTTACCTCAGGCCAGAAGGTTGGGGGTTCAAACCCCACTAGAGGACAGCAACCTTGGGCCGGAAGGACTGGGATTTCTAGTCCTGCAGGTGCTCCTTGTGGTCTTTGGCAAGACACTTAACCCTCCATTGCCCATGTTCCATGTAAAATAGTTATCTCAAAGTTATAATGCCCTGTTCAATGTAATTTCAGTTTGTTCAATGTAAACCACCTTGATATCATGAAAGGCAGTATATAAGAAATGTTAAATAAATAAATAAAATGTTATGTTAATTAGTACGCTTTTATGTTAATTTTGAGGTTTTGTTTTATACTACTTTGTAATTTAGATTTTAATATTGATTTTACTTCATATGATTTTGTATGTACTTCTTGTAATCTGCCACGTTAGTAAGGGGAATATAAGTTTTTAAATAAATAAATTCAAACTTCTCCCGTTGACTTATGTGTATTCATTCTGTAGCTCCTCACTACCTTTCTTCTCTTATCACTCCCTATACCCCTTCTTGGGAAAACCTCTCCTCTGGCAGATCACCTATCTGTGCCCTTCTCTGCCACTGCCAACTCCAGACTTTGCTCATTCCATCTTGCTGCTCCACATGCTTGGAACAGACTACCCAAGTTGGTATATCAGGCTTCTTCTCTGGCCCTATTCAAATCCAGGCTAAAAAAACATCTTTTTGAGGCTGTGTTTGAATCATAATCCCCTTATTCTCCTAGTTATCACCTATTTGTATCTTGCCATTCCCTTGAATTACCCTAGTCACCAGTTGTTGTGTGGTCTGTCTTGATTAGATTGTGAGCTCTGAAGAAAAGGGACTGTCTCTTACTTGTACATATACAGCACTGTGTACACCTTGTAACTCTTTACAAATGATTAGTAGTAGTAGTAGAATGCTGGCTGAAAATCACGTTAACCAGGTAAGTGCCAGGACTTATCTGGATAGCACCAGTACTGCCTTGTTCCGGCCATGGACTGTCCCTATACTAACTGGACAGTGCCAGGGTGGTCTGTGAGATATTCAGAGGCACTATCCAGAGTGTTGCTGAATATCTTGCTTACCACTCTTATTCGGATAGCCTCCCATTGGCCATCCAGATAAAGGTTTTGAATATCGGTCCCAAAGCAATAATATTGGGCCACCACTCCTGACTTCAATCTGAGCTATTTGTCTGGGAGTAATCCCTCAGTAAAGAGAAGATATAGTGGGTTCCTCTACCTCAAGCCAGAGTCTGTGTTTGAAAAATATATTTTCCACATGGAGAGGTTTTGACAGCCTTTTCCAGTTAAACGTTCTGCCTGCCGGTCCACTCTACCATCTTGTTTACTGTGGTTTTAAACAACTCAGTAACTCGGGCAGGGATTTGAACCCACCTAACATAGTGGATCCATAAAGAAATATGGGATGAGGCTGGGCGAAATTGAAAAAAAGATATAAATACTTAATGGAGATAATTTTATAAAGCTTTTTCTGTGTGTAAAGTCTGTTTTACAAGTAGGAAAGGCCTTTTATAGCATTGCATAACTGTTACTTTTTCATGATTTGTGCATAACTACTACTACTATTCAACACTTATATAGTGCCACGCACACAGCGCTGTACAGACATACATACAAGAGACAGTCCCTGCTTGTCAGAGCTTACAATCTAGCTACAACAATACAGAGCATTATTCAATCAGTGCAAAGTACAATATGGTTGTTACACACTAAAAGCGTTTTGATAGTGTGTTCGGTCAGTTCAGTCATGAGGTGAGAGTTAGGTTAAGATGACGGATAGAAGTCAGGATCTGAATGTGATAGTGAAGAGGTGGGTCTTCAACCTGGATTTGAAGAGGGCCAGAGAGGGTGCTTGGTGTATAGACATAGGTAAACTGTTCCAGGCGTGGGGTGCAGCGAGGTGAAAGGAGCGAAGTCGGGAGTTGGTGGTGCGAGTGAAAGGCCTAGAAAGAAGAAGTTTGTTAGCGAAGCGAAGTTGCCGAGAGGGGATGTAGGGAGAGATAAGAGATGAGTGGTAATGAGGGGCTGTAAAGTGAATACATTTATAGGTCAGCAGGAGGAGTTTGAATTGGATGTGGGTTTGGATGGGGAGCCAGTGAAGCGACTTGAGAAGAGAAGTGGTGTGGGCATGGCGAGACAGGCAGAAGATTAGTCGAGCAGCATAATTTTGTACGGATTGAAGGGGGAAGAGATGGCTTGCGGGGAGACCAGCAAGGAGTATGTTGCAATAGTCGAAGTGAGAGGAGATTAAGGAGTGGACAAGCGTTTTGGTAGTTTGTTCAGACAGAAAGGGGTGGATTTTGCTGATGTTGTAGAGAAAGAAGCGGCAGGTCTTCGCTGCGAGTTGGATATGAGTGGAGAAGAAGAGAGAAGTGTCAAAGATAACCCCCAGATTGCGGGCTGAGGGAACAGGGAGGATTGTGGATCCATCCACTGAGACTGAGAAGGGGGGAAGAAGACAGGAGGAGTTTGGGGGGAAAGATGAAGAGTTCAGTCTTGGCCATGTTCAGTTTCAAGCGGCGATGGGACATCCAGGCAGCGATATCAGAGAGGCAGGCAGAGATCTTGGTCTGGATTGCTGGAGAGATATTGGGTGTAGAGAGGTAGATTTGGGAGTCATCGGCATAGAGATGGTATTGAAATCCATGGGAGGAGATAAGCGCGCCAAGGGATTGGGTATAGAGAGAGAAAAGGAGGAGGCCCAAGACGGATCCCTGGGGTACGCCAACATGGAGTGGGGTGGGACAGGAGGAGGAGCCACCAGAGCATACACTAAAGGAGCGATGGGAGAGGTAGGAGGAGAACCAGGATAAAACAGAGCCCTTGAAACCAAGCGAGGAGAGGGTGTTGAGGAGAAGATTGTGGTCAACAGTGTCAAAGGCAGCAGAGAGGTCGAGAAGAATGAGTAGAGGCCCTTAGACTTGGCAAGGAACAAGTCATTGGAAACTTTTGTAAGGGCCGTTTCAGTGGAGTGTAGGGGACGGAAGCCGGACTGTAGCGGGTCCAGGAGGGCCTGGGAGGTGAGGAAGTTGAGGCAGCGGCAGTGGACTACTCGTTCTAGTAGTTTAGCTATGAAGGGAAGGAGGGAGATGGGTCGATAGTTGGAAGGACAGGTGGGGTCAAGTGAGGGTTTCTTGAGGAGAGGTTTGACAACAGCGTGTTTGAAATCAACGGGGACAGTTTCAGTAGAGAGTGAAAGGTTGAGGATATAGGAGATGGAGGGGACAATGGTGGAGGAAAGGGGATGTAGGAGATGGGTGTGGACGGGGTCAGAAGAGCAGGTGCTGGGTTTGGAGGAGGAGAGGAGTGCGGTTTCCTCTTCAGAGATTGTAGGGAAGGAGGAGAGGGTAGCAGAGGGAGTATGGATGGGAGGGGGAAGAGTTTAGAAGGGGGGGAAGGAAGATGAGGGAGGTAGGAATTGGAGGGTAATCTTGTGGATTTTGTCATGGAAGTAGTCGGCTAGGGTTTGAGCAGAGAGGGAGGGCGGGACTGGGGGCGGGGCACCTTGAGCAGAGAATTGAGGGTATTGAAGAGGCGGCGAGGATAGGAGGCAAGGGAGTTAGTAAGGTGTATGTAGTAATTTAGTTTGGCAAGAGCTATGGCTGATTGGAAGGAGCGAAGCATGAATTTGAAGTGCAGAAGTCTTATGGGGAGCGGGATTTGGTCCAAGCACGTTCCGCAGAACGGGCACAGGTGCATAGATAGCGGGTTGTGGATGAAAGCCAGGGCTGGGGGGCAGAGTGTCTAACTGGATGTGGGGTGGGTGGGGCCAGAGTGTCAAGAGCTGAGGATAGTGCAGCATTATAGGAGGATACTGCCTCGTCGACGGACTTGGAGGACATGATGAAGGAAAGAGATGGGGAAATGGTGGAGAAAAGAGTTAAGGAATCAGTTTTATGAAGGTTTCTAAATAGGTGAGAGGAGATAGGACGATGTAGAGACAGCGGGAGCTGAAGATTAAAGGTTAAAAAGTGATGGTCATGTGGGGGAAGGATTGAGTTGTGGAAGTTAGAGGGAGAAGAATTAGAGAAGAGTATCAGGTCAAGGCAATGGCTGTGCAGGTGGGTGGAGGCCATGGAGCAAAGTTGGAGGTTAAATGAGGAGGTGAGGGTGAGGAACTCCCATCCACGTGTTCCATATTAGAGCACACAGGGTTACATACCCCTTCTCGGATGCGTCCTCATTAGGCGTGTTTCACCAAAGCGATAGTGCCTATTGTGGAGGTGAAATAATCTTAAATCCAGAATGCTCAACCAAAATGGTTCAAATTGGGCCCTGCAATTATTAAAGCCCACCCTGGATGCACAGTTCTCAAAAGTGTCCTCTAGTAGAGGAGATTAGCAACTTGGGACAAAGAAATCAAAAGTTAAGGGAAATGGGGGCTCCGATCTCTAAAGGCCTGGTTTACTAATGTTTTTCGTCAAATTCCCCCCCAATCATAGGCACAGAATGAGAGAAAAGTTTTAAGGGCTGATATTAAGAACCCTTAGCTATTCAACAACAGGAGGAGGGCGGCTGGCTAAGAGTGCTGATTGTGATATTCAGTGAAGTGCCGCTGAATCTCTCCACAGACTGCCCTGGCACTATGCAGTTAGTGAAAGGGCAGTAAAGGGGCGGAATGAGAGTGGTGTTGGCACTATCCAGACAAGTGCTAAATTTATCAGGTTAGGGATATTTTCAGTTGCTACCTATCTAGGTAACTCAGACCACATGAAAAGCCCCTTCTGCTAAATGGATAAGTGTCAACACTTGTCTGGATAGTGGCACTGAGTCCTGACCTTCAGTGGCAGCTCCTATTTGGATATTGCCATTGAATATCCTACTAATATCTAATCGCCACAGCTGACCACTGTGGCATTGAATATCAGCTCCTTACGTTGAAATATGTTTATTCACAGTAAACATTGGATCAAAACAAATATACAACAGCAACATCAAGGGCAACTTATCAAACATTAAATGAAAAAGGCATGGCGAAAACAATACAACCATGGAGGAGAGAAAAAAAAAGGGTTACACACAAGATGCCCTCCATGCAAGCTACAATCTTGTAAAGAGGGACAACACAGCAATTTTTCCCCCATTTTTGAATATCCCCCTCCCATCTCCCTTCCTCCCCAGCCCTCAACCCTCTGTAGAGGCCCCCCACCCCAGGAGTCATACCCACATCAATCAAATACAAAAAGAAAGGAAAGAAAAAGAAAGAAAACAAAATACTGTCATACACTCTGGGGGCACCACTCAGGCTGCCTAGTCAAGGCAATCGGACAGGCTTGCGCTTCACAGCCCGGTGGCCCCTCCCTACCCTACTACACCCCCCCTTCACTCACCTATCTGTCTCAGAACGAGCCCAAGAACCTCCCTTCAAGCTACCCTCCCCCCTAAACCAGAGGGTGAGCAAATTATTATGTGCCCGTGGGGAGATATGGGAAAGATACGGTTTCCATACAGAGAGAAAAAAACGCCCTGCCAGGAACCGCCCCCCTTAGAGGCCAATCCTTCCCAAACTGCTAAGCAATGGAAAACATTATGCCATTCCCAATAGACTGGTCCCTCCATGTCTCGCCAATGTCAGAGGATACATTGCTTAGCCACCATACATCCCTTTTGAACCAGCACTTTAGAGTCCATTCTACCGAAGTTCTGTGTACCACCTACATCCAGGATGGCAAATTCCAGGGAGATAACCAGGGACTTCCCAACCAGGCCCCCCAGATAACTTTGGGCCCTACTCCAAAAGATATATACTTTGGGGCATGTGACCTAAATGGGCAGAATTGCCAGTGCACCATGGGCAGTTTCCGCTATCTACGATGCCTGCTTTCCAAGCCCGATAAGGAGAGAAATAAGCCCGTTCCAAACTCTTGAATTGCATTTCTCAGAGCTTAGCTCCCAGAATCAATTGGGGGATATGAGCCACAGTGGCCACCTAAGAAAATCCTTCATGTGCAATACCCAACTCAGTTGCCCAGTGATGAGTCAGGGCCAGGGAATCATGGACCTGTCTCAAATCTCCCAATGCCTGACAGTAGCTGGCCACAAATATTGACGCCCGCTCAGTAAACTTGAAAAAGCCCTTGATCTTATCTAACATCCCCTTTCTAAGCCCCACTCCCCAATGTACCCACGTAATGGTATAACTGCAGATAAGCAAAATAATGTCCTCATAGCTTCAAACTGAGCAGAGAGCTCAGGGAATGGCGGTAGCCGACCATCTTCATCCATTACATGTTTTAATTGAGTGAGCCCCAGGAAACCTCAGAATTGGAAAGCCTGCGTGTCCAAACTAGGAGCAAAAGCCACATTGCCCTGAAATGGTAGATACCCAGTCACATCTGGGGGAGCCCCTCCAACATCTACACAAGGCTTTCTAAACCCCTCCAAACCCCTTTGACCAGTATTTTAGTTGTAATATAGGCTGACAACAGCCTACTGTCAGCATGGAGGACAGAAATAAGTGAATAAGAAGCTACCAGAGCAGACTTGACATCACAAGGGATAAATCTGGACCTCCCACCTAGCCAGTCCCATATATAATATACCAGACATGCATGGTTGTAAGATACCCCACGACCCCCTTCTGCCAGATACCCTGTAAGTGTTGTAATTGAAGGCAAGGCTTCTTCCACCTCCATAAAAAAAACTTGCAACTGCCATTCTATGTTACAGACATCACGTAGGAGCAGCTTCAAGGACAGCAATTGTAGGACATATAAAAACTTAGTTAAAATTATCATCATCATCTTGTAAGCTCCCACCTGACCCACTAGGGAGAGAGGTAAGGGTGTCCAGTCCTGCAACTTGTCCCGCACCCAACTAATCAATGGAGGAACATTCTTCTGAAAGAGCTGTCGCAGATCCCCAGGTAGTCAAATTCCCAAATATTTAAAATGCCCATCTGCCCATCATAGAGGAAATACTCCTTTCCAACCAGTTTGGAAAGCACCCAATACATTCAAGGCTTCAGACTTGTTCTTGTTCAAACGTAGGTCTGCCAGGGCCCCAAAATATTCGATCTCGCCAAGAAGATGGGGCAGAGAGATCACTGGAGCAGTCAGATGTACTAGTAGGTCATCAGCAAAAGCCGAGGCCATAAAAGTATATCTGCCCATCTTCACCCCCTGAATATTGGACCTCTGATGAATGTTGCATAGTAGGGGGGTCTGGGCACAATACAAATAAGAGTGGTGATAAGGGACACCCTTAACGCGTTCTCCTGCCCAAGGGAAAAGGCGATGTCAAGCTATTGTTTACTACAATGGATGCCAAAGGGACTTGATATAATGCCCACAGCCTTCGCAAAATCCCCTTACCCACCCTGTAAGCCTCTAAGGCCACAAACAAGTACGTCCAACCCACCCTGTCAAATGCTTTTTCTGCATCAAAGCTGATAAGCAAGGAGGGGTGCCGCTGATGATGTACCCATTCTAGAGAGGCCAAGACGTTCTGCAGATTATAGGCAGGGTAACGTTCACACACAAATCCAACTGGGCAGGGGTGGACGAGTTCAGGAAGCCAGGGGGCTAATCTATATGCCAGGATTTTGGCAAATATTTTCATATCAAAATTTATTAGTAAGATGGGCCTATACGATTCAGCCAGATGCGGATCTTTTCCTGGCTTCGGGAGACAATATGAACATCGTAGGAGAGAGAACCCTTAGTCAAACATTAAAAACCTCTACCAAGGCAGAAACAAGCATATCAGGCAATAACCATTGTGTCCTGGAGCTCGACACGTTGCCGCTCCTTGAAGGACCCGTTGGACTTTCTGAGCAGTGATCTCCGTACCTAATCATTCCATCCTCTCCTTGGAGAGGCACGGCAACTGGGTCTTTTCTAAATACAGAATCACGCGTGTGGAGGAGATCCCATCCTTTTTATAAAGAGTGTGGCAATAGTCAACTAAAACGTTGCTGATTTCTTTTGTGGAACAACACAAGGTTCCTCTGCAATAACTGAGGGCTGGTACATAATGAGAACCCTGGTTCTTACGAAGGCACCAAGCAAAAACCTTACCAGTTTTCTCTCCATATTGATACAAGTGGAATCGATAGTAAACCAAGGACTTTTTAGCCCATTGATGCAGCAATGTATTCAAGGCTACTTGGGTGGCCAAGAGTTGGGTTCTATTCGCTGAGGTAGGCTGGCGTGCCAGCAGCCTCTGCTTGCTGCAGATTTGATGCTCAAGTCGAAGTACCCTAGTGGCTATATCCCTGTCGCTTGACAGTATAAGCAATTATGTCCCCTCTCAGAACAGCTTTCGAAAAAAGGTTTGGAGGTGTCCATGTGCATACCATTGTGAAACAAATATTGCCCCCAACGATCTCTAAGGTACTTTTTAAACCCCTCCTCCTGGTAGAGGTCTAGATGGAACTTCCAAAGACTGGTAGGTGTAGCAGCGTCTCCCCAAATCAGGTGCAGCCAGATAGGCACATGGTCCAAAATCTCTTAAGGACCGATCTCTACACCTTTGAACAAAGATATGGGCACCCAAAGATAGTCTATTTGTGCGCTGGTCCCATGCACCTATGACAGGTGAGTATAGTCCTGTTTCTGGGCATGAAGCACCCTCCAGGGATGCACTAATTGGCAGTGCTGACCAAAGAGCCAAAGGTGGCACAATGTGATTCCCCTTCCCCTTTTCTACCCCCCAGAGGTATCTAAGCTAGAATCCAGAACCCCATTCCAGTCAACATCCAGAATTATAGGGGTGTCTGGAAACTGCTCCACATCTGCTGCCAGTCAAGCGAAAAAGTCTGGGTTGGCAACATTAGGAGTGCAGACACTCCTGAGGACCACGCTCCTCCCCTGTAGGCTCCCACTCACCAGTACATACTGACCTCCATGGTCGATGATCTCTTGGGTGGGCTATAAACTGGCCCCAGGCCTAATCAGGAAGGCCACCACATCGTTCTTGCCCAGTGCAGGGGCCCCAAACATGCTGCCAATTGCTCCCCCTTTCAATTTGCCGAGTTCTATCTAGGATTGATGCATTTCCTGCAGCATGATGATATCTCCTCATTGTCGCCACAGCACTCGCAATATCTTTTGGTGCTTGATTGGGCTACCAAGTCTGCAGAGATTCCAGGAGAGGGCTCTTGGCCCAAGTCTATGAAGAACCAGAGGGCTACATGACAAGAGTTCCGCATTTGCTCCATAGGGAGGCACTCTAGCCTAGAGCCTACCACCAAGCAAGCTGACTCTCAAAACAGAGAACCTAGAAAGATCCTGTGCCGCTCCACACCAACAGGTAGGTCTAACCTACTCTTTCTCCTGTCCCCTTCCCCTCTCCTCCCTCCCATACTCCCCTTTCCACTTTGTTCCACCACTGATCACAACTCCTCACCACCCATCTGAAGATCCATGATGCATAGGGGGGCCCCTTTCCCCACCAACCCCCACCCATATACCTTCTTAAACCCTCACTGTGGCTCCATGATCCTCCAGGTACATCAATAGGAACCTCCCCATCAACTAGTTATTGAAAGAACCTGACCCCCCCACTATCATCGCCTACCTACCAAGTCCTCCTCCCCGCTTACACACTTGCCTTAGGAGCTAGCCCCAGGTTACCCTCAAACACTATCCCTACATTGTCCTTGTACTCATATTCTGTTGCCTTTTTAGCGCCCAAACACACAGATATTTTGTGAGCTCACCCACACACACTTCCCCTCCCCCACACCCCTTTCAACCCCACTCCTGCTTTGTATTCCTGTCTCACACAACAACACCCCTCTCTCACATTCATTCTAAACCTTACCCCAATGGAGAGGATACATTAAAAAAAACACACAAGAACTTCCCTGTACAAACCCAGTATCCTAGGCACACAATAATATAAACACAACACTGTCTCTACTAAATCAAGTGAAACACAAATGTCAGAGAACCCAAACATGGGACTTTATATCAAGACAAGGGGGGACAGAACAGGTACCCCTGTAGGACCTGTCCCCAGGTGCGAACATTCTTGCCTGGGAAAGAAAATCCCTCCATCGTATTCATGGGCCAGTACTAGTCTTCAAGTCTTGGTTAGCAGGCAAAGCAAGGCCCACCCCTAATAGTTTGGGTGACATCACTGGCACAGAAGGGTTCTTACTCAGTACAAGAGACTGCCCCAATCAGGGGAAGTGCCGCAAAAACTAATAACTCTCCAACAAAACAGAGGTAAAAGTCTCACATATATATCCAACAAATACAGCAATTAACCCTTCAGGTGTCTGATATTCCAGAGCTCGAATGCCTCCATAGCAGTGGGAGCAGAGAGTCTCAAGATTGGTCTCGATGCTCTTTGCAATAGGCAAGGGCTTCAGCAGGGTTCTCAAAAAGTCATTGCTATTCCTGGTGTGCAAAGCGTAATTTTGCAGGATACACTAAAGAAAAGCGCACGCCCTTCTTCACCAACAAGCTGCAAACCTCAGCGAAGGCTTTCTGTTTCATTGAAACATTGGTGGAGTAATCCTGGGATATTAACACGTTTTGGCTGTCATGGTCAAGGTCTCTCTGGTTGCGAGCCACTCTCAGTATCTCTTCCTTTTGTTGGAAATTTAAAAAGTGAGCCAGAATCATCCTCAGTCTTTGATCACTCTCTTGTCGGGGTCCTAGTTGATGCATCCTCTCAATGACTAATTTTCCCACCAGTCTGTTGAGATGGAGGTTCAGGGGCAGCCAAGTCTCTAGAAAGCCCCGAAGTTCCTGGTCAGTGCTGGATTCAGCAACCCTATTCATAAGTTTTTCCAATGGCTGAGCTTTTCTGGGTCGTCTAGCTTTGTTTCCTGATGCCAGATGAGATCCTCCAAGTGCTGGAGTTTTCAGGCCGCATCTTGCCTGCCATCCTCCAGCAATGACACCCATTGCTCCATTAGGGCTACACGGTTGTTAAAGTCTGCCACTGACTGGACCACTTATGTCAGTTGGTCAGTAATCCTGGTTAATTGACCATCTAATGCCCAGACCACTGCTAAGGATATCTCCTCCACCATGTTGGAGATGTCCGAACAATGGCTAGAGGGTGCACCATCCGCCATCTTAGTTTTACCCATGCGGCCCTTCTCCCGTCGCTGTGTTTTGCTGACCATCAATCATGGGTCTTGGTTATAAGTAGGAGGCATAGGGCACTGCTCTGGGGATCTTCCTACCCATGACAAGGTGGATACTGCAAAATTTGGGGCACAACAGTGGGTTAGAAGAGAAGAGGATCTCCGGAGCCAAAAGACACCACTCCTGCCCGGCTCACTGCATCATGTGATCTGAATATCAACCCTTTAAACAAGTGATCAGGAAAACAGATAAAAAAAGAACTAGATTTATATGAATGCCTGAAAGTTTGAAGGGCACAGAATATCATCAATTTCTGGTGAAGACATCAGAAATTGGTTTAAATGGTTTTTGTAAATCCAGAAATTCCAGTGTTTCCTTTCAATGAAAGCACACTAATCTCCCTCTAATACTCATCTACTGGTTGTTCTGCCCAGACCAATAACTGCAAGTATCTAACTTCAGAGATAAGGTGAAATTTCTTTCCATAGCCAAAGAGCAAGGTCAATTGTTCTATTACTTTACAAAAGTAGCTCTGTACTCTAAGTTTTCTGCTGAGATGCAGGAAAAGAGGCAGAAGTTACCCTTTAGTGTAGTGACTTTATTTCTGATTTTTCCATGCTAAAGATTCTTACTACATCTAGAGTTGGTGCTAAGGGATTGGGTACCCTAGGCAACCCATCAGGCTTATGCACCCCTTTGATTAAATGTCAGGCCCTTAGCTTTCTTCTCTTCAGATTTTGCTAATTAAAGTAACCAGTCGTGATCATCCCTATGTCACCCTTTAAAAAAAAAAAAGCAAAAACCCCGTACAAACACATGCTTCTAACACACAACTGGATTGGATTTAGCTCACGTCTTTTCTCAGAAGTTCAAGGAGAATTACATTCAGGTGTAGTACATGCTTCCTATGCCCAGTTGACTCTTGATTTTACTATACTGATCTTATTCCCAATGTTGTCAGTGCTAGCTCAACCATTGGGCAAGATCAGTTAGTTGCCTACATAAGAACATAAGATATACCAGAATTGTATTTGTTTTATTCTCCATTCCTTTCCTTATGATTCCTAACATTCTATTTGCTTTCTTGGCTGCTACTGCACAGCGGGCAGAGGGTTTCAATGAGTTATCCATGATGACACCTAAATCTTTTTCCTGGGTGATGCTTCCTAATGTGGAACCTTGCATCGTGTAACCATAGTTTGGGTTGTTCTTTCCTAGGTGCATAACTTTACACTTGTCCACATTAAATTTCATCTGCCATTTGAATATCTAGTCTTCCAATTTATCAAGGTCCTCTTACAATTTTTCACAATGCTCTTGGGTTTTAACAACTTTGAATAATTTTGTGTCATCTGCAAATTTGATTACCTCACTCGTTATTCCCATTTCAATGTCATTTACGAATATGTTAAAAAGCAGCGGACCCAGCACAGATCCTTGGGGTACTCAACTATTCACCTTTTTCTATTGGAAAAATTGGCCATTTAGCCCTACTCCTGCTTTCTATCTTTTAACCAGTTCCTGATCCACAGTAGTACACTGCCTCCTATCCCATGACTTTTTAGTTTTGCGAAGAATCTCAAGCGGGACCTTGTCAAAGGCTTTTTGAAAATCCAAATACACTATATCAACTGACTCACCTTTGTCTACCTGTTTATTCACATCTTTGAAAAAACATATCAGATTAGAAAGACAAGACCTTCCTTGGTTAAAGCTATGTTGGCTGTCTCCAATTAAGTCATGACTATCTACGTGTTCAGTAATTTTGTTCTTTATAATGGTTTCTACCATTTTTCCCGGTACTGACGTCCAGTTCACCGGTCTGTAGTTTCCCGGATCACCGCTAGAATCCTTTTTAAAGATTGCCGTTACATTGGCCATCCTCCTATCTTCAGGTATTACAGGATGATTTTAATGATAGTTCACAGATTACTATATTTCGGTTCTTTCAACATCCTCTGATGCATATCATCCAGTCCAGATGATTTGCTACTCTTCAGTTTATCAAATAATTGTAATACAGCTTCCCAGTTTATTGATATTTCTTTCAATTCTTCTGTGGCATCACCTTTAAATACCATTTCAGTCATGGGTAACATCCCTACATTTTCCTCAGTAAAGACTGAAGCAAAGAATTCATTCATTCTCTCTGCTATGGCCATGTCCCCTTTTAATGGTCCAATTGACTCCCACAGGTTTTTTGCTATGTATGTACTTGAATAAGTTTTTATTATGTGTTTTTGCTTGGGACAGCAATGAGCAGCAGCAGTCAAAAGCCAAGCAATTACAATTTAAATTTGTATCTGAGACAATGGAGGGTTAAGTGACTTGGCCAAAACCATAAGGTGTGGCAATAGTGTGTGTGTGCATGTGTGCAGGGCCAGCCCGTCCATTGAGCGAGAATGTTTTTTGCACAGGGCCCCGCGTTTCAGGGGGCCCCGCGCAAACAACTTTCTGCATTAAAAGTAAATTAAAAAAAAAAAAAGCTGACTACTGCCGCTGCCGCCGTGGCAGCGGCAGAATCGAGTGTCCCGCGGCCCCCCCCCTGCCCGGCAGAGCTCTCCCTCCCTGCATCAGTCCCTCTCCACGCCGGCTTTCAGAGCCGTGAAGGGAGAGTTTCCCTTTCGTGGCTCTGTTAAGCCCGCCGGGGCTGATTGGAAACAGGAAATGCCTGTTTCCCATCAGCGCTGGCGGGCTTATCAGAGCGCGAGGGAGAAACTCTCCCTTCGCGGCTCTGAAAGCCGGTGCGGAGAAGGACTAATGCAGGGAGGGAGGGCTCTGCTGGGCAGAGGGGGGGGGGCGCGGGACACTCAATTCTGTCACTGCCACGGTGATGGCAGCAGTGGCAGTGGCAGCAGCCAGCTTTTTTATTTTTATTTTAAAATTTCCCTGAGCTGAGGGGGGGGAGTGGGGTTAGGACTGGGAGTGGGCTGTGGGCTGATGGGGGGGGGATTGGACTGGTAATGGGCTATCGGTGGGGGACTAAGACTGAAAAGGGGGAGATGGGGGTTAGGACTGGAAGTGGACTGATGGGAGGTTAGGACTGGTAATGGGCTATGGGGGGCTAGGACTGGAAATGGGCTGATGGAGGGGGTTAGGACTTGAAGTGGGCTGATGGGGTTAGGACTGGTAATGGGCTGTGGGCTGATGGGGTGGTTAGGACTGGTAATGGGCTATGGGGGGGCTAAGACTGGAAATGGGCTGATGGGGTTAGGACTGGAAGTGGGCTGATGGGGGGTTAGGACTGGTAATGGGCTATGGGGGGGGGGGCTGAGACTGAAAATGGGGTGCACAGTGGAGCTATTTGCAGCCATTACTGCCGCTGCAGGTCCCAAGAGGGGCATCAGCAGTGGCAATGGGTGCTGGAATGCGAAGTGGGCAGTCTCAAAGGATGACGTTTGCCTAGGGTGTCTGATCTTGCGCCAACCTTGATACTGCCAACCCAGCCTTGTTTCTCCCCAAACAAGAAACATTCTGGATCTCTAAAACCATTTTAGTATTAAGTCAGCAAGATGGAATTTGCATAGTAAAATGAACTTTTTGAAAACATCTTTATAGTTCCATGACCAAAGGGAAAAAATGGGCAGTCAAGATAACTGAGAAATCCAAAGTGCAAGAACAGCATGCAATTTCCTGCTCATTTCCACATGCAGAAAACAAGGGCTATGTATCTATTTTTCACTACTCCAAGAGATATGATTAACTGAAAGTACAGGAAAGAAATGACCAATGTGTTTTTATTGCTTGGATCATATAGAGATATGATTTCCCCCTGAAGTTAATTTTTCCTCTTTGGTCATGGAAATGTGATGATGTTTTAAAACAGTTAATTTAACTATGCAAATGCCATCTTTTGGCTTAATAATTAAAAGGTTTCAGAGATCCAGAATGCTTCTTGTTCGGGGAGAAGCAGTGCTGGGATGGCAGGGTATGTATGATCTATCAGAGCTCAGCATGCGGTTAGTATAATGGAATTTTTTCATTCTTCCCAAGAAAACAGTAGAGATGCCAGGGAGAACAGTGATAAAAATATGCTTTCCAAGAGGCAAAGGGGCTCTAAGATTAGGGAGGGAGGAGTCTGCAATCACTGGATCAAAGAATAGAAAGGGAAGAAAGATTGATCCAGGGGAGGAGGGGGAAGGAACAGCTAGCTTGCCAGTCTATGACAAGACAAATATCTATGGCCCCTACTGTTTGAACGATCACTCCGTAACTGCAAAAAATGTTTCGTTCACTATCACAATGTTCTGGACTAGAGTATTCAAAACAATTTTCCTCAAAAAATAATACATCCAACAATGGTTTTCTTCGAGGTCTCAGTTAAACATTAGCAAAGCCTTATAGACTTACGTCGTAATAAGGCTAATTGCGTGATCACATCAACGACCTCAATGGAATTAAAACAGAACCCTCTTCCACAGTATTATGTTCCACTATAATAATGCTCTTCTGAAGATGCCAAACTTAGCATAAATTGAAATAATGATGATAACAACTTCCCACAGTGAAAAGGGTCTGCTCTTTCGTACTACTTTTCCAGATTCCCACTATGTTGTTTCCTCAGGGGATCGTAGTCAATCTATGATGCTGCCCGCGCTTTCTCACCCAGCAGTAATGCTATACTCCCGATAGCGGGGAGAGTTCAAACGGTTCTGCCAAAAGAACACATGTGCGGCGTCTTTTGGCAGAACCGTTTGAACTCTACCCGCTATCGGGAGTATAGCATTACTGCTGGGTGAGAAAGCGCGGGCAGCATCATAGATTGACTACGATCCCTTGAGGAAACAACATAGTGGGGATCTGGAAAAGTAGTACGAAAGAGCAGACCCTTATCACTGTGGGAAGTTGTTATCATCATTATTTCAATTTATGCTAAGTCTGGCATCTTCAGAAGAGCATTATTATAGTGGAACATAATACTGTGGAAGAGGGTTCTGTTTTAATTCCATTGAGGTCGTTGATGTGATCACGCAATTAGCCTTATTACGACGTAAGTCTATAAGGCTTTGCTAATGTTTAACTGAGACCTCGAAGAAAACCATTGTTGGATGTATTATTTTTTGAGGAAAATTGTTTTGAATACTCTAGTCCAGAACATTGTGATAGTGAACGAAAACTTTTTTGCAGTCTATGACAAGAAGCAACTGAAGAGCTGATATAATAAGCAGCACTGTGTTTTAATACAGCAGTTTACTCCCGATTTTACCACACTGATTATAATCCCATTACAGTCAGGGTCTGCTCAACCATTAGGCAGGACTAGAGCCCAACCATTAGGCAAGACCAGTCATCTAGAGCAGCAAAGAGCAGCAGAAGTCAAAGCAAAACAGCGGAGGGACTGGGGTTTCTAGTCCCATGGCCACACCCTGTGGCCTTTGGCAAGACACTTAAGCTTCCGTTACCTCAGGTATACTTAGACTGTGAGTCCTTCGGGGACGAGGGAATAAAAAGTGCCTCTTAGAATATATTTGTAAACCGCTCTGATACACACAGTAAAGGGCGGTATATCAAGTGCCTAAACCATAAACCATCTTGACAGCCCACAATCTCAAAGAACTATTAGCATATTATTTCACCCGCAGAGAAGGTGGGCAACTTTCAAATAGCTCATTTACTTGTGAAAATAATTTGGGGAATTCCTCTTATTATGCACATGCACACATGCACACTGAAAAAAAAGCAGGTATGTCCAGCATCAGGCAACATTTCACAACCTGATATGACTGTCTGCAGGGCATCTACATAGACATCCCCAGAAGAGTATTCCAGACCACGGACATTTAGGAATAGCTTAATTGTTAGAGTAGTGGGCTAGGATCAGGGAAGCCATGGTTCAAATCTCACTGTGCTATTATTGTGATTGGGCAGAGTATTGCTTATGGTGGAGTGCCATCTTCTCTAGACCCTCTGGATGTTTTATGGCCAAAAGGAACATTTTCCCAAAGCCTATTCATGCCCGGAGCAGGTATAACCTTAGGCATGACTGGATGTCCAGTAAGTTTGAGATAAAGCAGTGGCACCCAGGTCCTTGGAACACCACAGCCATGCCTCAGACTTGGACATCCACAGACCTGGCTTCTAAAATGCCTCTGAAAACATCTCTGTACCCATTTTCAAACATCCAAAGCATGAATAGGGCTTCTAAAATAACCCCCATGATGTCCAATTATGTGGTAAATACTTACCTCCTGAGAAATTCTCTAAATTTTGGGGAAAAGGGAATTCTTTGGGATAAAACAGATGCAATCTATGTATTTTAAAGTTCAGTGTTTTATTAAATCAGTTAAGGCATAGTACTATAAACCAGCTTTCAATTAAATTAAAGCCATATCTTAACAGAGAGAGAAGAATAAGGTAAATATTCTTTGAGTATATAGAGAAATTGTTTTCTAGAGACTTTTTACAAAGAGGGCTTCCAGTTAGGAGGGAAGAGAAAACGGGGTTACTTACCTGTAACTGGAGTTCTCCGTGGACAGCAGGATAAGTCAGCCACACCTGGTGTCGTCCTCCGGGCGGCGCCAACACGGAATTGCTCTCTGAGCCCGCCCTGGTAGCCCAGGTGGCCACCCACCGTTCCGCCCCCTAGCCACCAGTATGTTCCAAGCTAGTCCAGCGGCTAGGAGCGGTCACTTCAGGGTGCCTCCTCCAGGGGAGGTGGGTGGGATTGTGTGGCTGACTTATCCTGCTGTCCACGGAGAACTCCAGTTACAGGTAAGTAACCCCGTTTTCTCCATGGACAAGCAGGATTGCGTCAGCCACACCTGGTGTCTCCCTAGCTGTATGTGCTGGGGGGAGGAGGCCCGAGCCTGGCCCTGAAGGGATTAGATACTCGGTTCAGAGGTTAACAACACAACTTTATTAACGGAGTAACATAGGGACAAGTGCAACAGTGCAATAGTGACAGTGCAAACAATGCAATAGTAACAGTGCAAACAGTGCAATAGTAACAGTGCAAACAGTGCAAAGTAACGGTGCAACAGTGAATACAGAGCCGAAGGGCACAGACTCATTCTTGTGCACAAGGTCAACAAGGCAGTGCACAGGACAAGTAATGGCAAAGGTCCAACGCTGGCAGGGTAGCGTTCATTCGCGGCTCAGGGCCGTGGAGAGGACGGCCGTTCCGAGCGCGCAACCCTCCTGGAAGCGGAGGTCAAGGCAGTAGTGTCTCTGAAAGGTGTGTGGTGACGACCAGGTGGCTGCCTTGCAGACCTCGTCTAGCGGCACGGCGCGGAGATTGGCAATTGACGCGACCATAGCCCTGAGGTGATGAGGGCCCACTCTGGGGTGAACTCCACTGGCACGGGACGTGTCAAGGCAGTAAGCGACACAGGCGGAGACCCACTGGGATAGCGTCCTTTTATTGACGGGTCTTCCGGGCCTGTTCGGATCGAAGGAGACGAAGAGCTGTTCGTCCTGCCTGACATCTTGCGTTCTATGCAGGTAGATCCGGAAAGCCCTGAGACAGTCGAGGGTATGCAGGCGTCGCTCCTCGTCCGAGGAGTGTGGCTCCGGGAAGAATGTAGGCAGATCTATCGACTGGTTGACGTGGAAGGCCGAAGACACTTTGGGCACGAACCTAGGATTAGTCCTCAGGGAAGCATGGTCGTGGTGCAGTTGCGTGTAGGGAGGATGTGACACCAGCGCATGTAGTTCGCTGATCCTCCTCGCCGAGGTGATGGCCACAAGGAAGAGTGTCTTCCATGAGGTGAATTTCATGTTTGCAGACTGCAGCGGTTCAAAGGGTTCCTGTGTCAGGCGCTGCAGGACGGTATTGAGGTCCCAAGAAGGAATCGGTCGCCTGATTGGGGGCTTCAGGTTGGATAGGCCCTTCATGAAACGGGATGTGAGGGGCAGAGTTCCAATGGAGGAGGTCCCTTCTGGCGTATGGAACGCTGCTATTGCCGAGAGGTGTACTCGGATGGATTGTGTCTGCAGGCCCTGGTCGGACAGACTCTTGAGGTATTGCAGGACGTGTGGGAGCGAGCATGTGGTGGGTTCCAGGCCTTGGTTCGCGCACCAGAGGCTGAACCTCTTCCATTTAAGTCCATAGGATTTCCTGGTGGAGGGTCTCCTGGCCGCTAGCACCACCTCTTGCACTTCGGTGGGGAGCTGGAGATCGGACAGGCTTATCCGCTCAACCTCCAGGCAGTGAGAGACAGGGCTCCCAGGTTGGGATGTCGTATACTGCCGTCGTCCTGTGTCAGTAGGTCCGGCTTGAGGGGTAGCCGTCTCGGTTCCCCCTGCGCCAGGCGTAGCAGCAGGGCAAACCACATCTGGCGTGGCCAGTGGGGGGCAATTAGGATGGCGTTCGCTCCGTCCTGGACGATCCTCTGCAGGGTCACCGGGATGAGGGGCATGGGTGGAAACGCGTATACCAGTGACCACTCCCCCCAACACACGTCGAATGCATCCGCCGCCAGTCTCCTGGCTGACGGGTGTCTGGAGCAGAACAGGGGGCATTGGGCATTCGACTCCGTGGCAAAGAGGTCGATATCCGGTGGCCCCCAGAGCTGGAAGAGGTCGTCGGCTACTGTCCGGTGCAGCGCCCACTCGTGGGGCTGGAGTTGTCTGCTCAGTTTGTCCGCCAGGGTGTTCTGATCCCCTGGGAGGTACGAGGCCCGAAGGTGGCAAGCGTTTTTCAAGGCCAGGGTCCAGATTATTGTGGCCTCCTTGCAGAGGAGGCGTGAGCGGGTGCCCCCTTGTTTGTTGACATAGAACATGGCCACTTGGTTGTCCGTCTGGATGAGAATGGACTTCCCGCGCAGCTGGGGGAGGAACGCTGTCAGGGCATATCTCATGGCCCTCAGTTCGAGGAGGTTGATGTGCAGATGCCTCTCTCTCATCGACCACTCTCCTTGGGTGCTTAGAGATAGCATGTGGGCGCCCCAGCCAGTGTTTGATGCATCTGTGGTTAGAACAACTTGATGATCCCGGGGGTGGAGGTCCTTCCCCACTGACAGGTTGACTGGCGCTGTCCACCAGCGAAGCCGTGTGTGGATGAGTGGAGTCATTTGGATGGTGGTGGAGAGGGTTTGAGAACTCTGGTTCCAATGGTCGCGCAAATGCCATTGGAGTGGGCGCATCCGTAGCCTCGCTGTGGGAAGGACGGAGGTGGCGGCCGACATGTGGCCCAGAAGGCACAGAAGGTCCCTCGCTGACGAGGTTGTTGCATTGGAGGCCTTGCGTGCCAGGGCTGTGATGGCGCCCAGCCTGCGCTCTGGCAGGTAGGCCTTTGAGTTCCTGGTGTCTATCACGGCCCCTATGAATTCCAGTTTCTGGGTTGGTGAGAGGTGTGATTTGCTGAGGTTGATGACGAAACCCAGGGAGGACAGCAGCCTCATGGCTGTCTGTATGGCCTTCTGCAGTTCCTGGGCTGAAGGAGCGGTTAGAAGCCAGTCGTCGAGATATGGAAAAACCGCAATGTTCTGCCTCCGGAGATGGGCAGCTGCTACTGCCACACACTTCGTGAAGACCCGCGGAGCGGGAGACAGTCCGAAGGGTAGGACTCTGTATTGATAGTGCTGGTCTAGCACCTGAAAACGGAGGTATTTCCTGTGGGACTTGTGAATGCGGATGTGGGTGTACGCATCCTGCAGGTCCAGAGACGCCATCCAGTCGCCGGTTTGAATCAGAGGAAGGATGGTGTTCAGTGAATACATCCGGAATTTCTCTTTGATGATGAACTTGTTGAGCCGGCGGAGGTCTAGGATG
This sequence comes from Ichthyophis bannanicus, assembly GCA_033557465.1. NCBI lineage: Eukaryota > Metazoa > Chordata > Amphibia > Gymnophiona > Ichthyophiidae > Ichthyophis > Ichthyophis bannanicus. Next base: position 300,232,821 of record CM066033.1, on the reverse strand, counting down.
GGGCGAACCCCGTCTGTGCGTTTGGCAATGAGAAAGTATCTTGAGTAAAAACCAGAGCCTCTCTCGGAAGGGGGGACCTCCTCTATGGCCCGAGAGTCCAGTAGTCGCAACAGTTCCGTGACCATGGCCAGCCTGAGATTCTGAGGGGTGTCGCTGGCAGGTGGGAAGTTCTGATGCGGAGTGGCTGCAAAGCGTATGCGGTAGCCTTCTCTGATAATCCGTAGGACCCAGGAGTCTGAGGATATTCTTTGCCAATGTGTCAAAAACTGTGTCAGGCGTCCCCCGGTCCGGGGGGTTCGCCGAGGTTTGGCGTCAAAAGGAGGGCCCAGCTTTGCTCGCAGGTGCACTTGCCTTCTTCTGCTTACGGTCCCTCTGTGTGTTGCGCTGGTGCGAGGGTCCTTGGTAGGAGTTGCCCTTGTACCTGTTGTTGCTGCTCCATTTGTTGTTGGAGGGGTACCTCTTGCTGGAGGAGTAGTAGGGTTTCCTTTGAAATTTGCTCTTCTGGGAGTTGTTGTGGCACTCAAAGCCCTCTTCTGCGAGGGTCTGTAGCGTGGTACAGTGCTCTTTTAAGTCATTGACTGTATCTTTCACCTGGTCTCCGAAGAGGGACTCTCCGGAGCAGGGGGTGTCGGCTATCTTGTCATGCGTGTCGTCACGTAGGCCGGATGCCCTGAGCCATGCCCATCGCCTTGCTGAGATGGCTGTTCCGGCGGTCCTCAGTGCTATGTCGAAGGAGTCGAAGGTAGCACTTGCAAGGTGTTTGCTGCATTCCAGCATGTCTGTGAGTGCTGCAGACACCCCGCTCTGGGACCCTTTGGGCAGATACGATAGCGCGGCTTTCAGGTTCGCCATGCATGCATCCTGGAAGAGGACTTGCTGAAATTGGTGGGCCGCAATCTTCGCGTTGAGCATGGCCCCTTGGTACACCTTCCTCCCGATGTCATCGAGGAGCTTGTGGTCCCGACCAGGCGGGCTGTTGGCATGTGTGCGTGAAGACTTCACGCGCTTGAGGGCTGATGACACGACTATGGAGTGATGAGGCAGTTGTGGGGACGCAAATCCTGGAACAGGCTGCACCTGGTACTTAGTCTCGAGCCTCCTGGGAAAGGGGCGGCCGGATGCCGGAGTCTGCCAGAGCCTCAGATGATTGTCTCGGAGTGTCTGGTGGATAGGCAGCGTAAACACAGTCCTCGGGGTGGCGAGGTATTTCAAAACCTCCGGCATCTCATCTTTTTTGTCATCTCGACCTTGTAGGGACAGGGTGGAGGCCAGTTTGAGCAAGAATTTTGGGTAGGTGAGGTCCTCTGGGGGCGGTGGCTCTTCCGGATCTGGCGAGTTCCCTCGCTCCGGGGTCATACCTCCATTGGTGTGGGCCGCAGACCCCACCACTGCGTCTTCGAGATCACCTCTGTCCGCGTCCGGGAGCGGGTCGCTCGAGGGAGTAATGTCTGGCGAGGGCGCCCGGGTGTCCCGGGTGTCCCCAGCCCGTGCGTCTACGTGTAGGGGTTCCTGCTCTGCTGGAGTGGTTTGAGGCAAGTGTGCAGGGGGTGCCCCTGTAGCCTGTTTCAGCAATTGAGACAGCAGGCGCACCACAGAGCTGGAGGTTGATTCGCTGCGTATGCTGCGACAGGGGCAGGGGGAGGCAGAGATGCTTACGTGGCTCCTTCTGCGCTTCTGGCGCCGATGCTTGGCGCGGCGCTTAGACCGTGCGTCTCTGTGCCTGGAGCCTCTTCGTCTGTCGGGAGAGCTGCAGTAGCTGCTGCTGGAGCTGTGGCGGCGGCGTTTTCTGCTGTTTTTGCTCTTCTTAGTGCTCCTTTGATAGTCCGACCGGCTGCCGCTGTTGCTGGACCGCCTTCGCCTTCCCACTCTGCCCCGACGGCGACTGCGATCGTCGGGGCTGCTGCCGCTGGAACTGCTGCGGTCCCGGGAGTGCCTGCGATGCGGAGGAGATCTGTTGCCGCGGCGGGAGGCGTTGTCATGGCTCCCCAACGCCGCCGAGTGCTGGAGGAGCCCGGGGGCGTGGTTGGAGGACCTGCGGCGACCAATCCCAGCCGTGGTGGCATTGGAGCCTTCCGATTGGTCGGGCCTGTTCTCGGAGGGGGCGTGGCTGGAGGACCGATTCCCAGAGCTGGAGGACTGAGCACGGGCGCCATCTTTTAAGGCCGCATGGCTCTCCTTAGTCCTTTCCATCGGCGCAGAGCCGGTAGGCCTCACCTCACCATGCTGATCCACCACGGGAGCCAGGGAAGGTGTTGCAGAAGCAGGCTGGAGACAGTCGGCACCACGGTCGTGGAAGGAGGTCGCAACGGGCACTTCCAGAGCCGGGCCCTGCAGGGGAACCGTCGGAGCAGCAACAGGTACTGGCTGTGCATCCTCGGAGGGAATTTCCTTCAAGTTGTGCCCCCGTGTCTTTAAAGTCCTAGGGGACATTCTCCCGCAATTGTCGCATTGCTCGGTATTATGGTCGGAACCCAGGCAGCGTAGGCAGTTGTCATGGGGATCCGTAGAGCTCATCTTTTTCTTGCAAAGGAGGCATTTTTTCAGACCGGTTTTGGTCATGATGATAGAAGAATATAACAAATAAAATAATAAAAAAATATGGAGAGAGAGCAGGGTCCGTCTTGCTGGCAAGGCGGAAGGAAGAATACTGGTGGCTAGGGGGCGGAACGGTGGGTGGCCACCTGGGCTACCAGGGCAGGCTCAGAAAGTCTCAACTTTCTGAGCTCTGGAGAGCAATTCCGTGTTGGCGCCGCCCGGAGGACGACACCAGGTGTGGCTGACGCAATCCTGCTTGTCCATGGAGAACTGTGAAATTCTTTTAATTAGTTGTTAAAGCCAAGTGACAGATCAAAGGGGCAATTTGAAAGGCTCGTTCTATCAAACCAAGTGCCATGGAATCACCCAGGAAATTAAGAGATGGCCTCAGAAGCAGGGCTGGTCCGTCCATTGTGCGGGAATGTTGCTTGCATGTGGCCCCGCACCTCGGTGGGGCCATACACCTGACTGGCTGCAGAGGGAGCTGGGGAGGCCCAAAGCCACGGCTGACATCTGAACAGCAGTGAGAGTAAAGAGCGGTGTTTGCCTTCTCTCCTGCAGCTGTGATAAAAAGGAACTGGCCAGCACGCTGAGTGCCGGAAGGTCAAACGTGGACATGTCCTGTTTCCCATCAGCGTTGGCGGGCTCAACTAACAGAGCCGCGGGAAAGGGAAACTCTCCTTTCGGGCTCTGAAAAGCAGGCAGCACTGAAAGGAAAGACAAGGAGGGTTCTGCCGGGGAGGTGGGAGGCCGTGGGGCTCTTCATTCTGCTGCTGCCGCTGCGGCAGTGGCAGCGGCTCCAGCTCTTCTGATCATTTTTTTTTTGTTTGTTTTTTTGAAGGCTGAGTGAGGCGGTCTTTTTGAGGGCAAGTTTTTCCGCCCCCAAAAAGTTGTCGCCTGAGGCCACTGCCTCACTTGGCCTCATTATAGAGCCGCCCCTGGCCATTCGGCTGTTGCCACACAGTCCTTAGGTACAGGCTACCCTACTCCCATCCTCCCCTCTCCTGACTGGAGTGGCTGGAGTGGAGATGCATGCCATGAGCTGGTGTAAGGCTCCAACCATGGCATCTATCTGTGCTCTCAGGCCTTCCAGGTTCATGACCATGAAGTCCTGTGCCATGCTGACCATAGAGAAGCCCTACTGTACCTCCTGCTGCAGAGACATACGGTACAGCAGAACTTTGGGTTACAACAAGGACCTGGGCACTTCATGTTGATGCACCTGATCCACCTTGGAAGCAGGCTGGACAGGCTGAGCCCCCAGTTGCTACTGTGCTTATCCAGCCCGTCCACCTGCCCCTTCTCCCTCCACCTCCAGTGTTTTCTCTTCCACCTCCCCCTCCCCAACCTTCTGTATCTCTCATTCCCAAATCTCTCTTTCCCTGCCCTCCAGCTCCAGCTTTGGTGCATATTGTTGCTCTTCTGAGCCAGTCCACAAAACTGTACCTGCTGGCTCTGGGACATGCAGCTGCCCTTCCTTTCACTACACCTCAATGAGGGTGATCACCATATCAGAGCCTTCCTTTTCCTTTCATTCCTCCTCCTTCACTATTCATACTGGGGAGCCACTGCTGTTGCTGCTGCTGCCATCTGCATCAGTAGTGATGGTGGTATCAACATCTGCAGTGGCTGTGGATTGTGGTGGTGGTAGTGGTGGCAGCAGAGGTACTGGTAACCATGGTGGTGGTTGCAACATAGGTGCTGGCTACACTGATGGTGGTAGTGTCAAGGGAGCTGATGGCAGTGATGGTGATAACTCCAGAGGAGCTGGCAGTAGTGGTGGGGGTAGTGGTGGCAGCGGTGATGGAGCTGCATCTGCAAAACATTCTTGGGCTGTGCGTCTGAAGGTGTGTCACAGGCATGTACACATTACAGCTGTGTCTGCACTAGTCTGCTATGCTACCTGCAAGATGTGCCTCCTCAGCCTGACCTATTCAGGTGCTAACCATAACAGAGGTGGCATGTTACAGGGGTGCCATTGCTCTGCTACTTGACATGTTGTGTGGAGCATGTGAGATGTCAGAAGCACCACACAGACAAACATTGTGTGACCCCTGTGTGCACTATTCACCTGTTCTTCTGTTATCCTTATATATGCAATATCACTACCTAGTTGCCACTGTGCTTTGCTACTGTACCAGGCCCTTGTACATCTAGCCACCATAACAATCCCCTGATGGGTCTGTGACCCTTACTTGGCAGTTGTACACCCTAAGGAACCATTCACTGGATGCCCTGGGTAGGGTAGCACTGCACCTGTAGCCCTCAAGATATCTGGTACCTGTGTCAGAGGGACCAGTACTCACCCTATCCATTGGTGCATTTCACTGACTGGCATCACTTTCCTGAATACATTTGTGTCCTACACATGTGTCTGGGTGCTGACAGTGGCACCTGCACAGTGCTCCTATGTTCCACCTCCTCATATCATCACAATCTGCCACTTCTAGGTACACTGACCTGCCTGGGACCCATACACTGCCTCTCTCTAGCCACATAGCCCATCCTATAGGGTCCCAGATCCATGCTTCTGCCCTATTCCTTTGCTGCTGCTCCTTGCCTGGTTGTATCTATGAAAACTGATGTCTGTCAAACACACCTATGGAGCCATAAATGTATTTATCGGTTATGCATCCACGTTCCACTATAGGTTCAGCTTTGTAGCTACATGCACAATTCATGATGGCCAAGACTTTAGCTATGTCCACACTGTAGTAATGCTCCCTCCCTGGAACTTGTTGGCATCCCCCTCCCACCCTCGTGCTCAAGTGTTTACATAGCCCTTCACATTTCACATCTCTTAGTTCAAGATGTTCCTTATAGCGTTCTTCTTTTGCTATATGTAATTTGTTCTCTATTCCTTTTAATATCTGCTGCCAGCTAATATACAAGAATTGAAAGCACACCCATGTGCCACTTTTTAATGGTGAGTGTTGATGAACAATTTGGTTTCTTGCTACCTTGTTTCTGGCAGTTGCAAATGTTTTGGTTATTACTGGCATTACTGTCATCTTTTAGCACATTGGTCATAGTCCATGTCACATTTATGATTTTTATAATTTTATTGTTTCTATAGTTCCTTTTTATCCTTTAGATGTTGGATTATTATTATTTATGTATTTATGTTTTTGTAGTTTTAACCCAATAGGTTTCTTGAGTATATCATGTTTTGGCTCTTCTTGTTTATAATGTACAATGTTAGATGCATTTTATTGATATTTGTTTTTATGGCCTGTTTTATTACCGTTTTATGTTTTGTCTATGCTTGTTATTTTAATGCCCTTGTATGTATCTTTTGGAGGTCATAGTCCCCTGAAGAAGGCCTTCGGCCAAAACAGGTGTTGGGCAGACCTTTGACACGATAATAAAGTTCTTAGTCCTTCCAGTGGCGGTTTGTCCTCCTGCTTTTGTTTGCTTCTTTCTCCTCCCTCCATGTGACATCTATGCCATGTGTGCCATAACTTACCTCATTGCTGCTACATATCTTACCAGAGATGCTAGGGCAATCGGGGCCAGGTCTTCAGCATGGCCCTGAATCTGATCTCTAGTGACTCCAGATGTCAGAAGATGTGGAAATGTCTATTGAGAAAAGTGGAGACCTCATGATTAGGGATACACTCATGTCAGTAGTTCTTCCCCTATCACCACCTGACTTCTCTCAGTCTGTTGACTTTTGGTTGAGGGTTGTCCCTGCCAAGATGCACAGCAGATATTGCATGTAGTCATTGGGGGTGCCCTGGTACATAATGCAGGTCGTATCTTCAACACCTCCCTTCTGACATCTTGGTTCCCAGCATAACCCATGTGTAGTGCTGATGGCTGTCATCTGCGGTTATGCACTATCTGGCCAAAGTGTGGCTGCTTTCCCTCTGTTGTGGTTCTGTGTGCCTGCCCTGCCTGCAGCTATGTGGTTCAGAGAAGAGCCACCAAAATGGTAAAGGGGATGGAAGGATACTCCTATGAAGAAAGGCTAAAAAGGTTAGGGCTCTTTAACCTGGAAAAGAGACGGCTGAGGGGAGATATGATAGAAGTCTATAAATTAATGAACGGAGTGGAACGGGTAAACGTAGATCGACTGTTTACGTTATCAGAATATAGGAAGACTAGGGGACATGTAATGAAGCTACAGGGTAAACTATTTAAGACTAATAAAAGAAAATATTTTTTCACTCAACGTGTAATCAAACTCTGGAATTTGTTACCGGAGGATGTAGTAAAGGCTGTTAGTGTAGCTGGGTTTAAAAAAGGTTTGGACAAGTTCCTGGAGGAAAGGTCCATAAACCATTATTAAGAAGGGACCCAGGATATCAATGCTTGAACCAATACAAGCATTGTGGAACCTGTGTCCCTTGGGGAAACTGCTAGGTACGTATGACCTAGATTGGCCACTGTTGGAAACAGAATACTGGGCTTGATGGACCTTGGTCTGACCCAGTATGGCATATCTTATGTTCCTATGTTCTTATGTGCACATTCTGCTTTGCATGTTCCCTGATCTGGGTGTGGGACCTTGCAAGGTCTCATGCATGCCCATATGCCTCTGCTTGTACATCCCAGCACCCTAACCATGAATCAGCTGTGTCTTGCTGATCTCATGCCTCATGCTCCCTTGCCACTGCTCTGCTTCTATGTGTGTGCCTCCTCTCCCTGCTGGTTTCAGAATGTGCTTCTAATTGTGTCTGTGACTACACTGTTCTCTTTGCGTGCTCTGGCTGCAGATGCTCTTTCATGGCCCTTAGAGGGTGTTGCCCTGGGGAATTGGCCTGTCTTAGCTACTTTATCAACCAGCCCAGGCTGCCTTACTTCCCTGTTTGCAGACTGGTTGTCTGCCAGCTGCTAGGTGTCCCCCTGTGAGCAGTGTCTTTGGGTGTGATGTGGTGCTCTCACCTTGCTAGGGCCACACAGATCCTTTCTAAAATGTGCCTTTGAATGTATTTATTATGTATTTCCTCTGCTTAGCATTGAATCGATGTAGAGAATGAGTTATGGCTTATTGTTCTTGGCCAGAACACATGAGACTGATGTTAATAAATATTTAATCTTTTCATTATTATAAGAGAAGAGGAGTACAGTAGAAATATCAATTTGAGCTTATCTCTATTTTCCCCCTGGAAGAAGAGTGCTATTGTGAATGGTCTTTTGAAATAATTTAGTTTGATTTACATCAGACCAAAGAATAGTGAGAGTGTTTTACAACACCAGCAGAGAGAGTGCTTTGCAATAACTAAGTAATGAGATTACTTTGTAATAACAAAATTTAGGCCTCTGCAGTTTGTAGGCCCAGGGTAAGCCACCAAACTATAAAGGGATACTGGAACTCAGAGAAGAAAAATTAAAGGGCTCACAGACACAGATCTTACTTGATTTTCTTCCTGCTGGAATGGCTGTAATCAGGAAAATGTATATCCAGTGTTTTATTTGTTGTTGCATAATGTAGAACGGTAAAGTTATGTTGGAATACTACTCAGGAGTTGGACTCATTTATTTAACAGAAGATAAGATTTATAAATTGGCATGCCAGTATTTGAACCCTGTGGTGAATGTTCTTTTTTGAAGCACTGGCAGTGTCATTAAAAAATATATACATACAGTATATTCAATGCTGCTATATGTGGACAGTGTTCATCACTAGTAGCTGTAAGATTAATAATAATATTTAGCCACTGTATGAATAGCTATGTGGTTCAATTTAGTGAAGCCTTTTTGTTGGCTAAATTAAACCATTTAGCTACGCAGATAGAGGCTGAATATTGACGTTATATGCAAAGCCAAGAATGCCCTCTCTCTGCTCTGGCATTAGTTAGATGGAGCCAGAGTGTTTAGAGGGAACTTTTGGTGATATTATCTGTGTACTGCCACGAAAACGTCATGGATAGGGTATTTATATGCTTAGTGATGGCTGCTAGACATTTAAGTCTCTTTGACTACTGAATCCAGGTCCTGGAGGCTAAAACCCTCCCTCTACCAGAGAATCTACCACTGGGGTTATAGAGGATTTTGTGAAAGAAGTAAGGAAGACTTAGGGGTATGTTTACTAAAGAGCGCTAACATCGCAGTGGCGACGTTATCGCACGATAAGTAACGTTATCGTGCGATAATTACCGTGCGATAATGTCACTTATCACACGATAACGTCTCCGGCGGTGTTAAGGCGCACAGAGGGTGGAGTAAGTCATTCCAGAGGGCGGAGAGAAGGGGTCAATGGGCGGAGAGTGGGCGGAGAGTGGGCGGGGAGAGGCTCCAGGCACACTAACGCTGTGAAATCAGGGTCTGAAAATTAACGCCAGTGAAAACCTCGCATTAGAGGCACAATTGCAGGAGAGAGAAACCATTTCAGTCTGCAATGTACAGCAAAGGCAGGGAGACCAAAAAAAGTGATAGTAGTGATACATGTGCAGCAACAGCATAGTGCCCAAGTACGAAAGGGCTTAATGGTGAGGCTGCAAATGGGGTACAGGGGGCTGCAGGCGGGACATGCAGTGGGGCAGCTGGGGAACAGGGTGGACTAGGCAGATGCCTAGGTGACACAGGAATGTAGAAACGGAAAACCAGCAAGACAGCAACTGACCAAGGGCAAAGATGTCCACGAGTGTGTGTCCCATAGTGCCACAATGGACATTACCCAGCAAGTACCCCAAAGGGCACATAACATTGGCAGGCAGTGCCAGGGGGAAGCGTGGATGTCTATGCAGGCACCCCTACCCCATATCACGCACCATAGGTAGCCGCCTACTGGCACACTGGATGGCCTGGGACTGCGTATCACCAGAACCACCGGCATAAGGGCATGTCAGCATGGTGGCGGAGGGGTGCTGGTGGTGGAGGGTGCAGTGGCATCTGCCCACAGCAGACCAAGGCCAAGCCCTGTTCAGGTGGGTGGTGTGCAGTGCAACAGACAAGGGCTGTCTGATGAACAGTAATGGTATCCCCAGGGAATGACCTGCCTCTGTGGCAACAGTTCGGTGCAGTACACCCAGCCAGTGTGTTCAGGGGCAGAAGGTCATAGGTTCAAGTCCCAGCTGTGGCTCCTGCAGACCATGCCCCTATATTTTACCCTACAGAGCACATATACAATAAACATGTGCACTCCCTAGAGCAGAGGTTCCCAACTGCAGTCCTGGAGGGCCAAACACCCTTCAGGATTTCATGCTGTCCCTAATAAATATGCATGAGATGCAGTGGTATGCAGTGCCCCCATTGTATGCAAATGTACCTCATGCATATTCATTAGGGACAGCCTGAAAACCTGAATCGTGCTTGGCCCACCAGGACTGGAGTTGGGAACCTCTGCCCTAGGGCATCGGCCAACAGGGGCACAAACACCCACACCCACAGGCTCCACTATCCAAAGCCTTATGGAGAGTCAGGCTGTTGGGGCCTGCGTGGAGCAGCAGCTACCAATACTAGCACCTGCATACCTTAGCAATGCCTGCAGTGTACCCAGGACTGGTGTGATGGCTGGGGCTGCCAACCACCTCTATCTTTGCACAATGCTGAAATAGGTGTGGGAGTGTGTGAATGTTTACCTAGTGTTTTGTGGCTGCCTACACCGTACTGAGCCCCCAGTGCTTGCACTGTCTCCAGTGTTAGCCTACTAATGTGCATAATGAGGAGCAAGGTATTGTGGGTATGGCCCGAACACAGTGGTCTGGGCAGGATGCATCTGCACAGGGCAAAGGGCAATGGCTGGGACATTGTAGTGCCCGACCACCACCTGCACGGACAGGGTGGCCATAGCATGTCAAACTGGGAGGTCTCTCTCACCCTGACTGAACAGTGACCATGGCATGGCTAGGTTCCCCCATAGTGCTATACAGTATTTCTCTCAAGTGATATCTGTGAGTTTCCTTTTCTGGGGCCCAATCGCTGTTGTACTTGCTTGGTGTGTGTGCTCATATCCCATTTTTGGGTACACATAGTTCCTCCAGGAATATGCACTATGTACTAGTTAGCATGTGTATGGCTGGACCACCTTGTAGGGTGCAGTGGGTGGAGACTGGCTGTGCCCTCTGCTGGTGAATGTCAGATAGTGGTGGGGGGCAGCTGAGCTTTTCTAGGCCTACTGCCAGGGCCCTCTGTAATGTGTACAGATTTGCATTAACTGCCCTGTAGGTTGCCTATTCCCCAGCAGGACTGGGGTTGATGGTCCCCTCTACTGCCACCATTGCAGAGATGTAGAATGTGGATCTGTTGGTGGGAGATCCTGTCCCCCACCCTGACCCACAGAGGGCAGGGCGGGTTGGGTGGTGCTACATAATCTGCTTTTGGGTCCAAACACCACCCTTCTCTTATAACATGTGACCATGGCAACCACACAGGATATGCACTATTCTGGGTGCATCATAGTCCACAAGGGCTAGATGTGACTGGGAAATACAGATGGACACAGGTGTATCCTAGGTGTGTCTGCAAGGACTACCTATCACACACTGGCACTGATGGGGACCTGCAGCACAGCCTATCTCAGCCAAGCCAGGTGCTGTGGACCTGGTGCTGGGCGCCCCACCTCATCCTCTGGGTGAGCACAGAAACCGCACAATGTCACGCTCTGTAGCTACTCTGTGCCAGTAACACACACGGTCAGTTCCCCCTACCAGGCCGGGGTGCTATAGAGGCGCATACCCCATCTTGTGATCAGATGTAGGCTGCTGATCTGCATGTGCAGTGCATCATGGGTACGGGTGGGTTTACTGTATCCTGGTAACCACAGCAGACAGTTTGTGTGGTGACCTGCAGTCTTTCTGTAGCCAGCCAGAGGTGTCTAAGACACTATAGAGATGTAGCCCACTGGTTACTTCAATGACAGCAGAGGTCATGGGTTTGATCCCACAATGGTGTTATTTAATAAGGCTGTCTGAGGCTTTTCCTTTTAATTTAAATCAGTGCTGCCAGCAAAAACACCCTCACAGTGCCGTAGGCTAAGGTGCCTCATAAGACGCCCTATAAAGCGCCCTATAAGGCGCCCTATAAAGCACCCTATAGGGCACATTATAAGGTGCCTTGGCGGACAAACCACTTTATAATGTGCCCTATGGAGTGCCTTATAGGGTACCTTATGCGGCACCTTAGGTTACTGCACTGTGAGGGTGTTTTTGCTGGCAGCACTGATTTAAATTAAAAGGAAATGCCTCAGACAGCCTTCTTACATGACACCACTGCAGGATCAAACCCATGACCTCTGCCTCCACAGTCATTGCAGTAACCAGTGGGCTACATCTTTACAGCTTCTAACACTGCGCTGGCATGAACTTAGGGTTAACGCACGTTAACGTGCCACGGCGCCCACTATCACACGATACCGATTCCTTGCAACCTTCCCTCCGGACCGCCCACTACCTTACATGGCATTCTTCACATTAACGCTGCAACTAGCGCCGGTAACATTAAGATACTGAGTCTCCTGCAGAATCATCTTTCCCTACTGCAATCTATTCAAAATAGAGCCTGCATGACTTAACTTCCTTTAATGTCACTATGACCATGGAAACCCATTGACTTCCCTTCTGCGTTGACATACAGTTCAAGCTTCTATTGCTCACCTGCAAATGTATTCATGAGGAGGTTTGTAGGGGAGAGAGAAATGAGGAGCTGTAAAGTGAACTCTGTTCTTTTGGCTAGTTGCTTTTATTTATGCCCTTTCCTCCACTGCTAAATTTCATCTCTTCTCAACATTACTGTGGCATTTGCCTGGTATAGATTTTCTGAGTAGGGATGTCATTCTCCCTCTCTAGCCATTTTTAAATCCCAGAAAAAAATTCACCTCTTTGGGGGTTGGCTACTTCTCTATTATATGTTTTCCTAGAATCTTGTGTTTGCCATGTATGCTTGTCTTGTTTAGATGGTAAGCTCTGTGGAGCAGGACTGTACAGAGCTGCATATGCGTGGTTCTGTTTTAAAAATGTCTAGTAATAGTATTCCTAGTGCAGCCCTGCACAGCAAGGGTAGGCCTAAGAAAGGCTGACACATACAAGTAATAGACTCCAGATTCCAAACATTACGATTTGGAATTTGTTGAAAGATAGAAAACAGAGTAGGGCTAACTGGACAATTTTCTCAACAGAGAAAGGTGAAAAGTGGAGAACCCAGGGATCTGTGCTGGGCGCACTGCTTTTTAACATATTTATAAATTACCTGGAAATGGGAATAATGAGTGAGGTGATCAAATTTGCAGATGACACAAAATTATTCAAAGTTGTCAAAACACAAAAGGATTGTGAAAAATTGCAAGATAACCTTGATAAATTGGGAGATTAGGCGTTCAAATGGCAGATGAAATTTAATGTAGGCAAGTGCAAAGTTCTGCAATTAGGGAAGAACAACCCAAACTACGGTTACACGATGCAAGGTTCAACATTAGGAATCACTACCCAGGAAACATCTGAGCATCATCATGGATAATATGTTGAAACCCTCTGCAGCAACAGCCAAGAAAACAAATAGAATGCTAGGAATCATAAGGAAAGGAAAGGAGAATAAAACTAAAGATATTATAATGCCTCTGTATTGCTCAATAGTGCGAGTGCACCTTGAATATTGAGTGCAATTCTGGTCACCATATCTTAAAAAGGATATAGAAGAATTAGAAAAGGTACAGAGAAGAGTGACCAAAATGGTAAAAGGGATGGAAGGATATCCGTACAAAGAAAGGCTTGAAAGGTTAAGGTTCTTGAACTTGGAAAAGAGATGGCTAAGTAGAGATATGATAGAGGTCTATAAAATAATGAATGGAGTGGAAAAGATAAACGTAGATCAGTTGTTTACTACTTCAAAAAGTAGAAAGGCTAGGGGACACAAAATGAAGCTACTGTGTAGCACATTTAAGACTAATCAAGAAAATACTTTTTCACTTAACGCATGGAATTTGCTACCAGAGTATCTAGTAAAAGCTGTTAGTATAGCTGGGTTTATTTAAGGTTTGGATGAGTTCCTGGAGAAAAAGTCTGTAAACCATTATCAAAGAGGACTGGGGAAATCCACTGCTTGGGACAAGCAGCATGGAATCTGTGTACCTTTTTGGGAACCTGACATGTCCTTGTAAACCTGGATTGGCCACTAAATACTAGGCTTGATGGACCCTTGGTCTGACCCAGTATGGCAAATCTTATGTTTTTATGACCTCTCTCACACTCCCTTTTCAGTTAAATCTATGAATGGCTCTGGTACTAAAACTAAAATAAAATTCTGCCAAACCATTTTGGTTTTGTCTCATTGAGGAAATTTTCAAAGGGATTTCAGCTGGTAAAGGAATGTTTACCCATATAAAAAACTCTTTTGGAAACTGAAACAGATTTTTTGCAGGGAACAGAAGTGGCACTAGAGTGGCCAGGGAAAAGCAAACGTAGGGATTTCTTTTTCAGATCCCCATGGCTGAAATGCTCTCATGGAAGGTTCCCTTTGAAAACTGGCCTGCTGCCACTGAAAACTTATTTAGTCAACATTTCATATACTACATCTCACAAAAAAGAATGTTATTGAAGTGGCTTGCAGCTTGTTGTGCTGTGAAGGCTTTTGTGCATCAGTGATGCTCAGAGCTAAGCTATTAGTAGTGCAACTACTAATAGGGTCTCCAAAGATCAACAGGTCTCTGTTGATGTGCCAGATTAAGACAAACCACCCATCTGGGCAGCAGCAGCAGAATGGGATGGAGCTGGCAGTGGAGGATCACATTTCTGTGACAATGGCAATTACTTGCGTGGAAGAAAGGCCTGGTGATCTACTTCTGTATCTTGTGAAAACCCAATGGATAGTCACAACAAAACAAATTACACTATAGTGCTGAAGGATGAGACTCCCAGGTCAGAAGGTACTCAACTGGCTACTGGTGATGAGCTGAAAACCTTTCAACCAGCATTTATGATGTAGTTGGATCAGAGCCCTCAGGATGTCTGACTGCTGATGTAGCTGCACATGAAATGAGAGTCAGAAGCTGCAAAGATGTCTTACATATTGGGACATAGAACGTACAAAGCTTTATATAACTTATTCTGTTGGTTATCAGTGAATTGAAATGGACTGGCATCAGGAACTTGGCATCTGATGATCACATGGTATACTAGGCTGGAAATGAAAGGCAAAGAAGAAATGGTGTTGAATTTATAATTAAGAAGAAACTTGCAAGAACTGTAATGAAATACAATGCAATCAGTGTATGCTTAATTTCTATTTCTCTACGGGGAATGCCCATCAACACAACTATTATTCAGGTATATGTTCCAACAACAGCTGCAAAACAGGAAGAAGTGGAGGAGTTCTATGAACAAGTACAAACCGAAATTGACAGAACATGCAAACAAGATATCCTGATAGTTGACTGGAATGCAAAAGTTGGCAACAAAGAAGAAGGCAAAGTGGTTGCAAAATATGGACTTAGCAACAGAAATGAAGCTGGAGAAAGACTGATAGAATTCTGCAGGACCAACGATCTATTAATCTCAAGCACCTTCTTCCAGCAACACAAATGGCAACTGTACATATGGACTTCACCCAATGGATTGTACAAAAATCAAATTGACTACATCTGTGGAAGTCAACGTTGGAAAAGCAAAACCTGGAATTGACTGTGGTACAAATTGCCAATTATTAGTATGCAAACTCAAGCTAAAGCTGAAAAAGAGCAAGTCACTCATAAATGTAGCAAAATATGACCTTGAGAATATACCACCAGAATTTAAAGACTGCTTGCAAAATCAATTTGCTGCTCTGAATACAAATCACAGAGCACCAGGAGAGTTATGGGATGATATCAAGAAAATTGTGTTTGAAGAAAGTGAGAAGTCTCTACAAAAGGTGTAAATGCAAAAAGGGCCAAAATGGATGACCGAAGAAACTCTGAAAATTGTCCAAAAAAGCAGAGAAGCTAAAGCCAGAAAAGATAAAGAAGATATAACTTCTACGCCCTTATCATCTGTTTATCCAAATTACAGAAAAAAATTTTTGTCGGAGTTTGTGCCGACAAAACTTTTTTTCTGTAATTTGGATAAATAGATGATAGGGGCATAGAAGTTATTCCTTTTGTGTAAAAGTATTAATGCAGATAACCTTTATGGTCTTAGGATTATTGTAGAAAAGATAGAGAGACAATCACAAAATTCAACAGATTTGCAACGTGCAGCAAGACAAGACATGGAGAAGTACTACAATGATGCATGCAAGGAAATAGAATCAGAAACTATTGCAGAAAGACTAAGACTGGCTTTCCTAAAGCTACGAGAGTTAAAGCTTCGAATTGGAATGCTACAAGATGCTCAAGGATCCATGTTGAATGATGCTGAGAAAATAAAAAAAGGTAGGAAGAATATTGTGGTAAGGAGAGTGTAGCACAGCCCTGGGAAATAGAGGAAAAAGGAACTTTTGCTTCTTTAAGGGGGATGGGCTCACCTAAACACCTAAATAAGGGACACCTGTGGGTGGAGCCAGAGGGGGAGGCACACTGCCCATCATTTAAGGTTAAGCAAACAGAAAGTGATAGACTCGGTAGAACTGTTAGAAGCCTTGGAGGTGTTGGAAGCCACGGGAACAGCTTGAGAAGCAGCAGCTGGGGAAAGGCCAGAGGACAGGCTGAGTACTTTCCTTCTAGGAGAGAGAAGGGCAAAAGGCTGGCTGTAAGAAAGCTAGAACAGGAAGGCCTAGCTTCTTCTGAAGAAAGACAAATCTTCAGGCTGAGAAAGCCCAGGAAAGCTGGAAGAAAATCCTGCAGTGATTCCCTGAGCAGCTCTGACTCAGAGGACGCTACCTCCAACAGATGTCACAGCTGTGAAACTCCCACAGTTAAGCTCCAAGGAAGGAGAGGAAAGTTGGAAAGAGTTAATGCTTATAACTCTGACTCAGATACTGAGGAGATAGTTATACCTGCTAGCACGCAGAACAGGAAGAAGGGTTTTGTAGATAAAGCCAAGCAAACAAAGCCTGTTAATGTTTTACTAAGAGAAAGAAAGGCAGTTCAATGGGAGAAACTGTTTAAGCTGTTAAAGCATATAAACCTTAAAGTACCTGAACGTATTCAAGTTCCACAATCAGGCAGTGCAGAGGAAGAAATGGAGGTGGATTATAAGGCAGATGACCCTGATTCCACTTGCTCTGAAATGGAATGTGCTCTATGTGTTACTGCTGATTGAAAGAAGTAAAATACTAGGAAGAATCTCAGGAAGCAGTTCTCAGGTTCATGATAGCTGAAAGCTTTGAAAAGAGAGAAAGTAAATCTCTTAGTCTAAAACTTGCAAAGCTCTGTCTGTTGAAGAGAAGTAGATGATGCAATTGAGTTCTGTGCTGACCAGCTGAGAAGTGTTTTAAACTGAAGCAGCTAAAGGGAGCCGACAGAATTACTGAGTTCCGTTGTGTGCTTTAACTGCAAATAAAGCTGTTGTTTCTGAGATGAGAAATTTCCTAATGAAAGAAGTAAAGACATTTGCTTGTAAATAATACCACTGAAACACACTGTTTGTAAAGAACTTTATTTGGGAGAAAATATCCTTGTTTTCTGTTGCTGAGTTTGGAATCTTCTACAAAGGACTGTTACTAAACTGCACCAAGTTAAAAAAATCAATAAAAATTCCTGTGTTGCTTTAAAACCACTTGGACTGCTTTTATACACAACTACACGTTTAAAGCTAAAAGATACAAGATGGGAGCCCGTCTTCACTAGGCGACCGCCTAGTGGAGGCGCGCCCGCCACAATATACATAGTCATTAGACCATAAAGATCAAGTGGACCAACAGCCGTTTCAACATGTTCCTTATGATCAGGAGTCATTGGTGATGAAAAAAGAAGTTGAAGCAGCAGTGAAAGCATTATTAAAGAACAAAGCACTGTGTATTGATGGCATTCCCATTGAAGTATTACAGCAGTTGAATGCTGCTGTTGCCATACTAACAAGGCTCTGCCAGGAAATTTGGAAGACAACATCATGGCCAACTGACTGGAAAAGATCTGTGTTTATACCAATACAGAAAAAAAGTGATCCGACTGACTGTGGAAATTATCGCACAATTGCTCTGATCCCACATGCCAGAAAGATCCCACTCAAGATCAGCCAGCAGAGACTACAACCATTCCTGGAACAAGAACTACCTGAAGTGGAAGCAGGGTTCAGGAAAGGGCGAGGAACGAGAGACATCATTGTGGATGTGAGATGGATCCTTGAAAAGACTAAAGAATACCAAAAGGATATCTATTTGTGCTTTATCGACTATAGCAAGGCTTTTGACTGTGTAAACCATGAGAAACTCTGGGCCACATTAAGAAGCATGGGTATACCAGAACACCTGATAGTTCTTTCACAACCTTTACATTGATCATGAATCAGACAGAGCTTAAAAATTCCAACTTACCCCTGCCTACCGATAGCCAGATTAATATGAATAAAATGCAGCCTCTAAAATGCTTGTATGCAAATGCTAGAAGTCTAAAAAATAAGATGGGAGAGTTAGAATATATAACACTAAATGAGAGGTTAGATGTGACTGGTATCTCAGAGACATGGTGGAAGGAGGACAACCAGTGGGACACTGTGATACCTGGGTACAAACTATATCGTAATGATAGAGCTGATCAAATTGGTGGAGGGGTTGCGCTCTATGTTAGAGAGGGCATTGAGTCAGAAAGGATTAAAGTTTTGCAGGAAACAAAATTTGCTGTAGAATCTCTATGGATTGAAATTCCATGTAAAAAGGGGAAGGTGATGGCAGTGGGGGTGTACTATCGACCGCCTGGCCAGAATGAACAAATGGATGATGAAATGCTCAAAGAAATCAGGGAAGCTAACAAAAGTTACAGCATAGTAATAATAATGGGTGATTTCTATTACCCCGATATTGACTGGGTCAGTGTCATGGCAGGACATGCTAGGGAGATAAAGGGGTATGTTTATAAACTGCGGTAACGTAACAGTGTCTACGGTAACGCACATTAGGTAACGTTAACGCACGTTAACTTAACGTTAACGTTACCTAATGTGCGTTAATGTTACATAACATGCGGAAACCTTACCGGCTGCGTTAAGGACCGGTGAGGGGTGGAGAGAAGGGGTCAATGGGCGGGGAGTGGGCCGGGAGAGGCCCCTGCTACACTAATGCATTGATCTTAAGGCAAGAACATTACCATGAGTGAAAACCTCGCGTTAGAGGTACATTTGCAGGCGAGAGAAACCATTTCAGTCAGCAATGTACAGCATAGGCAGGGAGCCCAAGAAAGGTGATAGTAGTGCTACCTGTGCAGCAACAGCATAGTGGTCAGTTATGAAAGGCCACTATGGTGATGCCGCAAATGGGGGATATGGGGCTGCATGCAGGACAGGCAGTGGGTGCAGCTGGGGTGCAGAGGGGACTAGACAGCCGCCTATGTGGCACATAGGAACACAGAAACAAACCAGCAGCAAGACAGCATATGACCATGGCCTAACATGCACATCAGTCTGTGCTCTACAGTGTCGCATCCAGGGGACACATGGCCAGTAGGTACCCCAAATGTCACACAGGAAGCACAATGCCTGTAATGGGGCAAGCAATGCACATCTGGGGATCAAACCTACAAGGGTCCCTGCACCTTCCACAGGCTACGTCCAAAATAGACCAGACACCCAACTAAACGAACACCCGTTACTACAGCTCCTGGAAGGCAGTGTAGAGTGTGACCACACGTCATCTGAAACAGATGTACACCCAGTAGTCCAAACCGGGTACATCATACCCGCACTGCATGCCCTAGCCAGTCCATAGTCTGCTGGCATAACACCAGCTATCTACCAGGTCCACCCTAGCCAATAGCTGCGGGATCAACAACCTGATACCCAAAGCCAGCATCAGCCCATGTGGAAGGGACATAACAGTGGCAGGCAGAGATGGGGGGGATGTGGGGATGTACAGGTAGGCCCCACCACCCCAGAAGCCAGACACTAGGCACCTGCCTACCTATACAGTGGATGGCCTGGGACAGTGCACCACCATCACAAACAGCATATGGGCATGTCAGCATGGTGTGGGAGAGGGTGTTGGTGGTGATGGGGCAATGGCTGGGACACTGTAGTGCTCGACCACCACCTGCATGGACAGGGTGGCCACAGCATGTCATGCTGGGGGTCACTCTCACTCTGACAGAGCAGTGACCATGGCATGTCTATGTTCCCACATAGTGCCACACATTATTTGTTTCCAGTGGTACCTGTGTGTTCTCAGTTTTGGGGCCCAAGCACAGAGATACCTGCTTGGTGTCTGTGTTGTGCATCCCATCTCTGGGTGCACAGGTGTTCCCCTGTGAGCATGCACTATGGATTGGTTAGTGGGCTGTCTGCAGTTTGCCTGTGCATGGTGGGAGCACCTTGTAGGATGCTGCAGGTGCAGTCTGACTGTGCTGTCTGTTGATGAATGGCAGACTGTGGTGTGGGGCAGTTGAGCCTACCCCAAGCATCACTGCTGGTCTGCAATGGTCACATGTATGGCACTGGCCCAGCAGCCCTGGAGGGCTGTCATCCGTCAGCAGGACTGTAGCTGCTGGTACTGCAGCCATGCTGTAGGGTGCAATCACCTGTCCCAGCACACCCTCATCTACAAAAGGGGTGATTGAGGCCCATTGGGATATATAGCACATACCACTTCAACCCATAGTGGCAGTGCTACATCACCCTCATGTGAGTCTAGACACCCCACTGCCCTGATAACAGGTACCCATGGCAGCCAGACCTTAGCACTGGGTACACACTAATCTAGGTGGTGTCTGGTCCCACAGGATCACATGCACCTTCAGTTGCACTGCTGGGAACACCTGTCACACACTGGCAGTGCTGTGGATGTGCAGTAGGACCTATCTCTAGCACCACATGTACTGTGGACCTAGTGCTCGGCGCCCATCCTATCCCTCAGGGTGAACATGGAACCTGCACAATGGCATGGTCCATAGCTACTCTGTGCCAGTATCATGCACTGTCAGTCCGTCTTACCACGCTGCAGTACAGGAGAGGTGCAGACCCCATTTGGTGGTCAGCTGTAGGCTGCTGTTCTGCATGTTGTGGTAAGGAGGGTGCAGCACAGCCCTGGGAAACAAAGAAAAAAGAAAAACGTTTTCTTCCATAAGAGGGATGGGCTCACCTAAGCACATGTTCCAAAATGAAAGCAGTGGAAAAACCCACACTTGCAAAGCTAGGCTGAGGCCACACCCAGACTCCAGGGCAACTATAGGAAGTGATAGGAGACACCTGTGGGTGGGGCCAGGAGAGAGAGCACGCTTGCAAACATTTAAGCACAGGCAAACAGAGAGAGCAGGAAGCGTCAGCAAGACCGGCAGGAGAGAAGCAAGACACGGGAACAGCTTGAAAGACTGCAGTCGGGAAAGAGTCAGAATCCAGGCTAATTGCACTCCTTCCAGGAGAGAGGAAGCGAGAAGGCTAGCTGTGAGGAAGCTGGAGCAGGAGGTCTCAGCTCCATCTGAAGAGGAACAAGTCTTCAGGCTTGGAGAGCCTAGAAGGGCTAGAGACAAACACTGCAGTGATCCCCCAGGCAGCTCTGATTCAGAGGACGCTACTCCTAGGAGACGCCCTTGCTGTAAAAGGTCTACAGTCAAGCTCAGAGGTAGGAGGGGAAAGTTTGAGGGAGTTAATGTGTGTGACTCTGACTCAGAAATAAGTATACCCGATTCTGAGGAAGAAGCTGTACCTTATGGGACGCATGCCAGGAAGAATGCTTTTACAGATAAGGTAAAGCAAACAAAGCCTTTAAATGTTTTACTAAAGGGAAAGAAGTCTGAGAACACTAATATAATCCCGGGGAGAAGAAGGGAAATTCAGTGGGAAAGACTGTTCAAGCTTCTAAAGGAAGTAAAACCTGAAATCTCTGAACCTGTCCAAGCCCCACAGTCATGTAATGCAGAGGAAGACATGGAGGTGGAATTCTGTGGAGAGGAACCTGACTCCACAGACTCCCAAATGGAATGTTCTCTGTGCATAATCTCTGACTGAGAATAGCTAAGGGTTTAATAGGAAGAAAACCCAGGAAACAGTTATCCTGATTATTGTAGCTAAGAAGCTTTAGAGAGAGAGAAGGAAATCTCATGGTTAAAGCTACAAGAACTTGTGCTGAGTGAAAGTTTAAACACAGCGGTTTTAGTTTCTGTGCTGACAAGCAGAGAAGTGTTTTAAAGTTAAAACCTGAAGCAGCTAAGGGAAGCTAAAAGGTTGACTGGACTCTGCTGTTAAATACTAGTTCAATTATGTTTGTTTCTGGAAGAAGAAATTCTTTTGTTAAAGAGCTGGAAGAAACTGCTCATTGATAACACTGCTGAAATACACTTTTTGTAAAGAAAGTTTATTTGGAGAAAACATCCTTTTTCTGTTGTTGTGGTTGGAGCCTTCTACAAAGGTCTGTTTGCAGAGCTGAAACTTAAAACGAAAAATTTAATAAATTTTCCTGTGTTGGCCAAAAATGCCACTTGGACTGCTTTTTGCACGCAACTACACATTCAGAGGTCTTAGCCCTGAAGCTTAAAGCAACATACAAGATGGCCCTCCGCTTTTACTAGGCAACCGCCTAGTGGGGGCGCTGTCGCCACAATGTGCAATGCATCATGGGTGCTGGTGGGGTTATCCTATCCTGGCACACAGAGCAGATGGTTTGTGCAGTGACCTGCAGTCCTTCTATACCCAGCCATTGCTGTGCAACAGGCCATAGAGGTATAGCCTACTGGTTAGTATACTGACATTCTAGGTGGAGGTCATGGGTTCAATTCCTTGTTGTTCCCTCCTGTCCAAGGCAGATATTTTGCTTGTCTGTGAGAGTCATATCTTTGCAGATCCATGCTGCCAGCCCATAGTACCCTTACCACAGTTGCCAGCAATCCGTATAAGGCGTTATAAGGCTCCTAATTAGGCATGTTACAAGGCACTTTATTGGCACAGTACAAGGAACATTATAAGGCACCTTATTAGGCACAGTACAAGGCACGTTATAAGGCGCATTACAAAGGCACGTTATAAGGCACCTTATTAGGCACAGTACAAGGCACGCCTTATAATGCGTGTTACCTGACGGCTTGCCATAATGATGCCCCGCCCACGCCTTTATATGGGTATCTGTACCTTTACCATGGAACCTAATGCGAATGACATTACCGCAGTTTAGTAAACATACCCCATAGTTTTAAAATGGGCCTGCACCTTAATGTAAAGAAGACAAAGATCCTGACAACTGGAAAAATCAATAAGTACATTGTTGATGAAGGAGAAATTGAAATAGTGGACACTTTAACCTGCTTGGATCAATAAACAATAAAGAAACAACAAGCGGTTAAGAAATCAGATGATGCATTGCTCTTGGCAGAATAGCTATGAAGGACCTAGACAAGATTCTCAAGAGCAGAGATGACTCTCTCTATTCAAAGATTGGACTTGTCCAAACCATGGTATTTTCACAACATGTTATAAATGTGAAAGTTGAGCAGTGAAAAAGATAGGAAGAAAATCAATGCCTTTGAATTATGGTACTGGCCAAGAATACTGTTTATATCATGGACTGCCCGAACAAACCAGTCAGTACTAGGAAGATCAAACCAAAGCTTTCTTTAGAAGCTCAGATGACAAGACTTTGACTTTCATACTTTGGACACATCATGCGAAGAGAGAGTTAATTAGAGAAAGATATCATGCTTGGCAAAGGTGAAAGTCAATGCAAAAGAGGAAGGCCAGCAACGAGATGGGTTGATACAATAACAGCAGCTATGGATCCCACTCTCAACAATGAGCCGTCTGATTGAACACTGAACACAGTTTAGGATGGGTATCCAGAGGGTCGCCATGAGTTGACACCGACTCAACTGCACTTAACAACAACAACAACAACAACATCGAAGCAGTTTATAAAATCTTGGATAAAAGAGAAATCATACAGAACAGGCCCTACAAAGCATAAATATGGACATACAATTAGAGCCAAAGGGATGGGGAAGAAATTACACAACAATAATTACCAAATGTCTTGAACTATAAGGGGAAACAATATCAGAATCCTCATTGCTCTCATCACATTTTCCCTCAGTATCTTACTGTTTTTATATTTTCTCTTCTTTTCAAAATATCATTGCAGTATGTGACTGATACAAAGCTGCGCATGGGGAGAACAATTTATTACTTTCTCAGATATTCTCATTGGTAGATCAAGAAGACTTACTGTACATTGTCATGCAGCGAGGGCTGATGAGAGCCCAGTTGAGAGAAAAGAAGGTGTTTTTCACAGAGAAAAAGACTTGCAATATTCCCAGGAACCAGCTTGAGGGAGCAAGAGCGTCTTCAGGGAGACTGAAGAGCCACGCCCAGCTGGTCACGAGGAAATACCAACCAGCTTCCAATCCTCAAAGGCAGGAGGCCTTCATAAGGGGAGTGTGGAAGACTGGAAAGGAGGAAGGAGAAGAGGCAGAAGGAGTACCAGCAGCCTCGGAGACAGAAGCACCAGCAGAAGCAGCAGCCCAAGCAGAAGCAAGGGGAGAATCACTGGCAGCACCGAGAGAGAGAGGTGGAAGTGGAAACCTGACTACTCTAGTGCTAGGGGATTCCCAGGAGGGAGAGGTGATTTCTCAAGAGCTGAGGAAGGACCTAAGGAGATGTCAGCTCCAGCCAAACCGAGAGCTGTTTGCCTTCAGAGGCAAAAGCCCTGCTGTAACTGCAACCTTAAGCCAAACAAGAATCAGCTGGAGAAGCCAAGCCACACTGAGTCAGAAAGCCAGAAGCTGGGCTTGTACAGAGGCAGGCCTTCACCAGGAGAAGGAAGTCAAAGGCTACAGGGTAAGCCTAGCCGTCATAGAAAAGAATTTCACCAAGCTGCTGCCTGGGAAAGGCAGGCAGTGGAAGAAAGCCGGTTACTTGAGGATTGCTGCCATACAAGGTATGAGAAATGTATGCCTAATAAGAAAGTTGTGAATGGTAAAAGTTATGATAAAGCTGCTGTAAAGCCTCTAAGGAAAGAGGGTACCTTAAAGCCTAACACAGCAAGTGGCCGACGCCCTAGGCTAGGCCAAGGACATTGGGAGCTGCTACAGAAAATATACAAAACCCCTGAATGTGTTTTACAAGAAACCAGGGATATAGAATCAGAGCTTTCTGATACCGTGCCAATGCAAGTGGAACTGGCAGGAGATTTGTCTGACCAAGAGATGGACTGTACACTTTGCATTTCTGAAAGTTTAGAGTCACTGCCAGACTTGTGATTGGGTGAATTGCCAACAGAGCATTCTTTATTTGTTTGAGCTCCTACATTCCTGTGAAGTATAACAGTTTTTGCTTTGAACCCTGAGTTTGTTTTCTACCTGCATTAAGGACATTTGCTTTAAAGTTGTAACCCACTATTTAGAACCACTGTGAAAAAAGGGAAATAAAAGTCTTATTAATTCCCACCACTCAGCTTGATTGTTTCATTGAAGATTGGAGCTAAAGCAACTACAAGGACCAAGAGCCATTTGGGCCTCTAGAAGACTCTCCAATCTCAACCTTATATTTTTGTGTCCCACCTGCCCTGGCATCCACTGGCCACCAGGGAAGTGTTGCTGACAACATTCAGATGCATTAGGTATTTCCCTGTCTCCAGACAGCTTGCAATCTCAGGGACTATAAATGCTTTAATTGCCATTTAAGATGTGTTAATTGGCAATAACATGCATGCATGTTAAATAATGAATTACAGAACATGCAAATGCATGCAACACAGCTCTTTATTATTCAAACTGAATAATGCAGCTTGCATTAAATTCCCAAAGCTGTGTTACTCACTTAAAGTTAACAACTTTCAATGGTGTGAACTTTGCCCCGGAAGCATCAGTCTGCCATTTCAGAGGCCGATGCTCCTAGGGAGCAACTGAAAAGAGTCAGTAATGTATAAAAAATAGCCCCCTCACCACTGATCCCTTTGAAAAACGGTGCTCCCACAGACCAGTCCAACACTGACTGGCACCTGGTCCAATTTAAATATATAGAGCTGCCCTTTGCCTATCCCATTCCTATTTCTGAAACGGTAATAAAAGTCAGTCCTACTCTGTACATCCCGTACGTCTTCTACATGACCCCAGGACCTACGTGAGTTTCGCTGGTAGGTAGTAGGGGCCAGGAACAATTACATAGTAACATAGTATATGACGGCAATAAAGACCAGCATGGTCCATCTAGTCTGCCCAGAAAGGTGGTAAAAGTAGGTGCACCTGCCATTCTGTGCAGGTCGCCCTTCCCCAAGCCTTTGTTTAGGGGTATACCCATTGCTTGATTTTATCCTTATGCTAAAAAGGGATCCACTGTGTCTGTCCCATGCCATTTTGAATTCTGTCACTGTATTTGTCCCCACCACTTCCATCGGGAGGGCATTCCAAGCATCCACCACCCTTTCAGTGAAAAAGTATTTCCTGACGTTGCCTTTCAGTTTACTTCCTTGCAGCTTCATGTTATGCCCTCTAGTTTTAAAGCTTCCCTGTCTTTGAAAAAGGTTTGTTTGTTCATTAATACTCTTTAAGTATTTAAAGGTCTGAATAATACAGTATCTCCCCGTCTCTCCTCTCCTCTCCTCTAGCATGTACATATTTACTTCTTCAAGTTTCTTCTCATATTTCTTTTGGCGCAGGCTCCAAATCATTTTGGTCGCCTTCCTCTGAACCATTTCCAGCCTTTTTACATCCTTTGCAAGATATGGTCTCCAGAACTTAACACAATATTCCAAGTGAGAACTCACCAGTGACTTGTACAGTGGCATTAGCACCTCCTCCTTTCTGCTGGTAATTCCTCTGTATGCAAACCAACATCCTTCTGACTTTGGCTAACGCCATGTCACACTGTTTTGCCACCTTGAGATCGTCCTTCTCCTCGTCTGGGCACAGCAACCTCTCTCCCCCTATCACATATCACATATAATTCCCTTGGATTTCTGAATCCCAAGTGCATGACACTACACCTTCACATTAAATCTTAACTGCCAAGCATTAGATCATTCTTCCAGCTTTTGTAGATCTTTTTTATGTTATCCACTCCCTCAGGGGACTCCACTGTGTTGCAAATTTTGGTGTCATCTGCAAAAAAGACAGACTTTTCCATTCAGTCCTTCAGCAATATCTCTTACAAATAAATTGAAAAGTACCGGTCCCAGGACTGATCCCTGGGGCATGCCATTAATCACCTTCCTTTCATCCCAGTGAGTTCCATTTACCATCACCTTCTGTCATGTCAGTCAACCAATTTTTGAATCCAGTTCACCACTTTAAGATCCCAACCCAGGCTGTTCAGCTTATTGATAAGCCTCCTATGAGGAACAGAATCAAAGACTTTGTTCAAATCTAGGTAGATCACATCCATCACATGCCCTTGATCTAGTTCTCTGGTCACTCAGTCAAAGAACTCAATCAGATTTGTTGTTGTCCTTTGGTAAAACTATGTAGCCTCGGATCATGCAACCACTATTCTCTCTTTCAGGAGTGCCTCCATTACTTTTCCCACCACTGAGGTAAGGCTTAGTGGCCTGTAGTTTGTCACTTCTTCCCTATTACCACTTTTGTGAAGAGGTACCACATCAGCTCTTCTCCAGTCCTGTAGAACTTATCCTGTCTCCAAGGATCTATTAAAAACATCCTTTAACGGCCCTGGAAGAACCTCTCTGAGCTCTTTCAGTATCCTGCGATGTATCCCATCTGGTTCCATGACCTTGTCCACTTTCAGTTTTGCAAGCTGTTCAAAGTCATCATCTTCTGTGAATGGTGTAGTATCTACTCTATTCATATTTGTATATTTGTCAATCAGAGGTAGTCCTTCTCCTGGATTTTCTTTAGTAAAAACAGAACAAAAGTATTTGTTTAGCATTTTTGCTTTTTCAATGTCACTTTCCATGAATCCGTTCTTGGCACTTTTGAGTCTTGCAACTCCACCTCTGATCTTCCTCTTCTCCTGAATACTCCTGAAAAACATTTTGTCATCATGCTTTAGATCTTTAGCCACCTTTTCTTCTGTCTTTACTTTTTCTATTCTTATTTCTCTTTTTGTCTTTTAGCTTTATCCTGTATTCTTTTCTGTGTTCCTCTGTTTGTGAACTTCTAAATTTTGTGAAAGCTGTGTTTTTTGCCTTTATTTGTGCAGCCACTTCTTTGGAGAACCAAATAGATTTTATTTTCCTCTTGTTTTTATTTACTTTCCTTACATACTGTATGTATCTGTTGCCCCTTTTATTACCTCCTTTAATTTAGCCCACTGCAAGTCTCCTACCTCCTCCCATCCTGCCATCTCCTCCTTTAGGTACTTGGCCATTTTACTGAAGTCAGCGTTTTTGAAATCTAGGACTTTGAGCTTGCTGTGAATGGGCTCTGCCTTGGCTTTTATCTCAAACCACAACGTGTGATTGCTGCTGCTCATATGGGCACCCATTCACACATTCGACACGCTTTCTCTGTTGGTGAGTACTAAATTCAGCTTCGAAGTTTCCCTGTTCTCAGTTGTTGCTGCCTCAGCGACTCCCTTTTAGGAAATGGTTTCTGTAGTGGAGAATAAAAGATAATATACAGAAACCAACCATCTGAAATGCAAATGCACAAGTTTTTTTTTTAAAAATCTCTAATACCAAAGCACAATGCTTCATTTTATCTGTTGCAACAGAGACCACACAGCCTAGCTAAGTGTGATAAACCCCTCCCAGAAACACGTCCTTATACCTTTTCTGAGCTAGAGATAGACATAGGAATTGGGGGGGGGGGGGGGGGGGGGGGGTTTTGACTAGATTGTAAGCTCTAATGGGAAGGGACTGTCTCTTAAGCGCTACGTACGACTGGTAACGCTTTACAAATGCTCAGTAGTACTGTAGAAGTATCCGGAAACTTTCTCATGGTTATAAACTACTTTATTTGCTGAGGGGCAGTTTCTCTGAGAACTAGCAGGGAGGCACATGAAGGAGACAAGGTATGGGTGTTGTGAGGGGAGGGGGAGAGTGTTTATGTGAAGGGTTTGTTCTTCAAAGAGGCCTGGTCAATTTCTTCTCGGTAACAGTTGAGGCTCCTTAGAAGATAAGGAGTTCGGCTGTGTGTGTGAATTATTACACATTCAATGACATCCTGAACATAATTGCCTTTGTGAGAACAAAAAACTGCTATTTTGGTGTGTGTGTTCAAGGAGAAGGGTATAGGAACGTGTTCAGATCTGAGCTGAGGGAAAACGTTTGCCTGGCCTTTAATGTATCAGAAGCTAATGTATCAGAAAATATGTTTTTTTTTAAAAATATATTATAGAATGTAGCTATTCCCAATATATGGTTTTGTTAAACAATACAGTGTTATAATGGAAAAACAAAAAAGTATCAGCTTGCAGCTGTTCTGGGAATGTTCCCACAACTCACATAATTATCTCTCAATGCCATATACTGCTACAGGAGCAGCTTTCTTTAAAGAGGATTTTTCCTATAACACTAATATATCCTAAAACTGAGATTTCTAGAAATAACTATTAGAACTTATTAAAACTTACTATTACTCTTAAAGGAACCAGCAGGTAAAAGATCTACATTTGCTGGTTATTCCAAATGACAACTCTCTGTGTCCCAGTACGTATCAGTAAAAGAAAAGAAAGAAAATGTGGAGGGCCTTTTGAGAAACCTGTTATTTCTCCTTTCTCATGGTGACCACAGGATCCCAATAGGAGTGCTGTGTTACTAATGCCAATGGTTATCCGTCAAATGAGGGAGCATTCCTATATTTGGCAGCCTGACCCCTAGTGGTAGTACTACAAGACTATTACTAGGGCCTGCAGCCTCTTTTGACCAAGAGGGAGCCCCTGGGACAGTAGTTTTTGAGGACTGTTCTTGTTCTCCATCATCCACCAAGAAGAAGAGAGATGCCAGGGAAGGCTGTAGGAGATGGAAGTGTATTTATAAGGTCTGGTGCTGTTTTTTATTACAGGATTGTGAATTAGGTGTGCGTGATTTTTTAAAAAAGGATTGGAGATTGTGGGTGGGAGTAGGTGTGTTGGTGAGAATTAGATTTTTCATAGGATTGGAGATCATGGGTGGGGATATGGGATATATGGGTGGGACTTTGATTTTTATTACAGGATCAGGGATTGGGGGGTAGGGTGGTTCAGGGGCTTCTACATTTTATGGAATGAGCATGGTGGTGGATCAGTCCAAGGAGTGTTCTTGTTTTTTAAGGGACTGGAATTGAGCTTTTTTTTTTTTACTTTGTGACCAATCTTTTAAAATATAGCTGGCCAAGTTGGGGTCTGTTATCTTTGTATTGCTGTGGCTGGGAATGAGAAAAAAAATTGCTGTGGGACTCTCTAATCTGCTCTGCTACGGTGGGTGGCTTAGTGGATCCTGTGGTAAAATTAGTGCACATTAAAAACTTGCACGAACCTTTCTTCTTTAGTACCTCATAAATTTCTCATTAAATTCAAAAAGCATTTACAGATATTATTGATTCGCAAACATACTATTTTACAGCAGGTTAGTAATTAGGGGCTAAGTTTGTGACTTACCCATTATAAGAAGGGGCCTAGGCAGGATTGTGAACCTTGGATTTTACTGTTTGCCAGCCTGCTTTTTACACCATTAGGATACACCTTCAGTGTTCAAAATGATTTGGGAAGTATCATATATCAAGGTTAACGCTCCACTTCTTACCTAAAAAGGTGTATTTTTTTTTTTTTAGGTAAGAAGTGGAGCGTTAAACTTGATATATGATACTTGCTAGTATAATTCGCTCTGAAAGGTGATCGCCTTTAGTTTTTGTCAGCAAAATGATTTAGGGGCATGTTTACTAATTGCAGTAATGGCTTGTGTACCTTTTAGTGTGCACTGACAGGCCTGTGGTAAACGCTACTGCATGTTGCAATCAGCCACTGGGGTAAAAATCCCATGCTAACTGCTTAGCCTGCAGTAGTTGGGCACTGGGTGGTGAATGGGAAGGGAGTGGATGTGTCGGCCAGTGCCAGCTAGCATGCAGGATGGCACCATGTGACAGATCTCATGACTGCCAATCAAGTGGCTGCACCTAACGCCACCTCAAGAGTTAGCATTCGGGGCAGCCCTGCTACCAACAATCTGGGGGCACAGCCACTAGCCTGAACAAAAACAAAATGCCAGTGCTACTGCAATATTTTCCCCAACCCCTCAGCATTGACTCCTCCCCCAAGACACAAACACTCTATTTGGTCCCCTCTACTGATGACACCCCCCCCCCATGGATATGACCCTCCCAAGCACACTCTCTTTCAGCACCACTTCCTTCCAGAAAGCAAAAAGAAACCCCGTACGGCAACCTCCCTGAACCCAAACCCCCAAACCAGCGATGGCGAACCTATGGCACGCGTGCCAGCTGTGGCACGCGAAGGCCTTGCAGCTGGCACGCGGGAAGGTCCGCAATTAAGATATGCGGCGCGGCGGGAGGTGAGTGTGCTGATGTCCAGGGTCGGCCCGTCCATTGAGCAAGAATGTTTTTTGCACAAGGCCCCGCGTTTCAGGGGGCCCCGCGCAAAGAACATTCTGCTTTCCTCAAAATTACATTAAAAAAAAAAGCTGGCTCTCTGGCTGCTGCTGCTGTCGCCGCGGCAGAATGCAGTGTCCCGCGGGGCCCCCTCTGCGCCAGCTGAGCCCTCTGCCCGGCTTTCAGATTCGCGAAGGGAGAGTGTCTCTCCCTCGCGTCTCTGTTAAGCCCGCAGGGGCTAATGGGAAATTTCCCATCAGCCCCTTTAGATGCGAGGGGTTGATGGGAAATTTCCCATTAGCCCCTGCAGGCTTAACAGAGACGCGAGGGAGAGACACTCTCCCTTCGCGAATCTGAAAGCCGGGCAGAGGGCTCAGCCGGCGCAGAGGGGGCCCCGCGGGACACTGCATTCTGCCGCGGCGGCGGCAGCGGCAGCAGCCAGAGAGCCAGCTTTTTTTTTTGGACTGCTAATGGGCTGGGGCTGGGACTGGGGCTGGGGCGGGGGGGCTGTTAGGACTGCTAATGGGCTGGGGCTGGGGCTGGGGCGGGGGGGCTGTTAGGACTGCTAATGGGCTGGGGCGGGGGGGCTGTTAGGACTGCTAATGGGCTGGGGGGGCTGTTAGGACTGCTAATGGGCTAGGGGGGGTGGGTTAGGACTGCTAATGGGCTGGGGGGGGCTGTTAGGACCGCTAATGGGCTGGGGGGGTGGTGGGTTAGGACCGCTAATGGGCTAGAGGGGGTGGGGGGGGGGTTTAGGACCACTAATGGGGTGGGGGGGTTAGGACCGCTAATGGGGTGGGGGGGGGGGTTAGGACTGCTAATGGGCTGGGGGGGTTTGTTAGGACTGCTAATGGGCTGGGGGGGTTAGGACTGGTAATGGGCTGTGGACTGATGGGGGCTGTCTGGAAATGGGGTGATGGGGAGGTTAGAACTGCTAATGGGCTGGGGGGTGGGTTAGGACTGCTAATGGGCTGGGGGGTGGGGGGGGCTGTTAGGACTGCTAATGGGCGGGGGGGGGGCTGTTAGGACTGCGAATGGGCTGGGGGGGTTAGGACTGGTAATGGGCTGTGGACTGATGGGGCTGTCTGGAAATGGGGTGATGGGGGTGGTGTTAGAACTGCTAATGGGCTATGGGGGGTGGTTAGGACTGATAATGGGCTATGGGGGGGGGCTAGGACAGGAAATGGGCTGATGGGGAGGGGTTAGGACTTGAGGTGGGCTGATGTGGTTAGGACTCGTAATGGGCCGTGGGCTGATGGGGGGGGGGGGTTAGGACTGGCAATGGGCTGATGGGGTTAAGACTGGCAATGGGCTGATGGGGTTAAGACTGGAAGTGGGCTGATGGGGGGGTTAGGACTGGTAATGGGTTATAGGGGGGGGCTTAAACTGAAAATGGGGTGATGGGGGGGTTAGGACTGGAAGTGGGTTGATGGGGGGCTAGGACTGGTAATGGGTTGGGGGGTTGCTATGACTGGAAATGGGCTGAGTGGAAAGGGAGGCTTGAATTGCAAATAGCTGATGGGGAGGGAGCTTGGAATGGAAATGGGCTGTGAGGGAAGGGAGCTAGGACTGAAAATGGGCTGATGGAGCAGCTAGGATAGGACTGGAAATGGGCTGTTGGGGGGAGTTAAGATTGGAAATGGGCTGTGGTGGGGGCTTGAATTGAAATGGACTCATGGAGGGGCTAGAACTGAAAGTAGGCTCATGGGGGGGGGGCTTGGACTGGAATTGGACTGAGTGGAGGGGAGCTATGATTTGACATGGGCTGATGATGGGGCTAGGAAATGACTAGAAGTGGGCTGATGGGGGGCTAGGATTGGAAATGAGCTGATGAAGGGACTCAGACTGAAAATGGATGGGGGAGCTAGGACTGGAAATGGGTTGATGGTGGGCTAGGACGGGAAATGGGCTGATGCAGGGACTAGAAGGGAATGGATGCTGGGTGAGACTGGAACTAGAAGGGAGCTGATGTTGGGGGAGGATTAGAATGGGATGGGGCTGGGAGAGTAAAATGGAGAGGGGAAAAATATTTTGTGTGGGAGGGATGAAAAATCTACAATTGGCCTGGTATTGGGAGAGTAAGTGGGGATTGAGGATGGAGGGGTAAAATTTGTGTGGATGAAATAGGAATGAGGAAAGAGCAAAAGGAGAAAGATTAGTATGTTAAAGCAGATGTAGAGAGAGAGAATGGAAAAAAAAACTAGAAGAGAGAAGAAAGAACAAATGGACAGCATACGATGGACAGCAGAAAACATGAAGAAACCAGAAGAAAGTGGCTGGAGCAATTGCAACTGAAAAAAAAATGCACAAAAGGTAGAAATATCTCTTTATTTTGAATTTATTAACTGGAATATGAAACCTCTGGGAAATGTGCATCATTAACGTCTGTGCTTTGTTTGGTACAAAAGGAAATTAATTTATAGTTTTATTTCTACAGTGTTGTTGTACATTCCAAGTTTGGCTTTTGGGGTTCCCAGTTTAATTATTGCCTTCCTGTTTCTAAATTGAATGAAATCATTAAAACATTATAAATTGCCAATAAATTGAAATGAAAACCAAAGGATTGTGAATCAAATTGATTCTCTGACAATACAAAGATTCCAACCTTTACAAATGATGTTACATAGTTCAGGCAACTTTATAAAGAGTTTTTAGATACTAAAATCTTGTTATTAAGGTTTAATTGACGTGCTGGCACTTTGAGGAAATTCTTTGGTTTTGTGCGGCAGTTTGGGCACTCGGGCTCAAAAAGGTTAGCCATCACTGCCCCAAACAGACCCTCCTCCAGCTCCCTGGAAATGTAAGTGGGTCATAGCAGTAATACTGTAAGACTATAGCTAGGGGTTCCCAGACTGGTTTTAAAAGCTGCCAGAGCTAAGGCAGGAGCAGAGGGGATTGCCCCACCCCATTGACTACTAATGCCCCCATTAGCGCCTTGTTAGGGAGGATTTATTTGGGGGTTTGGGGGTCAGGGGAGTTGTTGCATGTAGTTCATCTTTGCTGTCCAGAAGGATGGGGTTCTGAAGACAGTCAGAGCTGGGGGGGGGGGGGGGGGAAGCAATTGGGAGGTTTTTGCCATGGGAAGAGAGGTTTGTGCTTGGGGGGTGGGGTGGGAAGAAATTGTGGCCACAGCTACAATGTCATATTTATTTTCCTTTAGTCAAAGATCTCAAAAACAGAGGAGCAGAAATAACAATCCCAGATTGACAAACTCACTCTCTAAATTCATTCGGCTAACTATTCTAAATCAGTCTATATAGCTGAATACACAACAGAGAGACCTTCAGATATTTGTGCTAAAGACTATACTAGAGGAACAAATCCTCCATTCTTAAAGTGCCAGTGGTTTCATTCATTGGTCTCATTGGTTGAGTTTGAATGGGATAGAATACCTTACAATAAACTTAAAATCCATGATCCCTTCCTTGGCAGGTAGAAAAGGAATTCAGCTCTTGTGTTCGGTGTGCCTTATGTGCTAAATGTGGGGCAGGTTCTCGGCACACCTCCTGCACTTCATGCACAGGCTTTGCACTTACCGCACGTCTGCAAAACATGCCCCTTAGTTAGGTAACTAGATAGCTCCTGTATTTCCCCGGCTGACACTTGTTTACTCCGCAGTGGCTAAAAATATGCACGGTTTATCATCACAAGTGTTTTTTTAGCCAGATAACAACTTGGAAAATATACGCTTGCAGTGCGACACTTCCTTTGTTGATAGATTTAGGCTCCTCTGTGTGAGGCATGCGTTGAGGTGAATGGGTGAAGGGGCATGTAGTGTATGTGTGTTGGGGGTGGTGTGTGTGTCTGTGAGGATGATGTTGGAGTATGTATGTATGTGGAGGGGATGTGTAGGTTTCATGGTGAGGGGGGGGGATGTTGTTTGTGGGATGTGTATGTGCGTGAAGGAAGGGTATGTCTGTGTCTGTGGGGATGATTTAGGGTGTTTGTGTGTGTGGGGCTATATGTGGCTATTCCTCTCTTTTCCCCATGTGCCCCTTCTCTCTCATCTCCCCTCTACCTCTGTTTTTCCTGCTCATGCGCTCTTCATCTCTTATTTTCCATCCACCCTCCTATTTCCCTTCTGCTACCTTCTTCCCATTTAAATCCTGGTCATTATCTTCTACTTTTGGCATCGGCCCCTCCATTCTTCAGGTGATGGGACCTGGATTCTTGCAACCCCATGATTCACTGTTTCTGCCCACAGTCAGAGCAGCCTAGGTGTATTTGTGCATGCACAAACATGTGTACAGATAGACAGATGTACACAGACTCGACAACAGGTACAGTACTCTCACTTTTTGTGGACCCGAGGAGGTCAGGGGCATGAGGTGCACAGTTGCGTTTTCAGATTTATGCAAAGTGTTTTGCCGCTGTTCTTCTGCCCACAGGGCTAGGGGGCACAAAGAATGCAGGCACTTTGTATCATTGTACAGTACCTGATAGGTAATATTCAAAGTAAAAATATGCAGGTAATTTCTCTCTGAAAATTAGTGCCAAGATCTGTGAGAATGAAGGTACCTGTGTCATAACTGTCCATATATGTTGTAGCATTTGACACAGTATATTTGTCATGGAAACAAAGGGAGTGGTGGCTATCTGACGCAAAGCTGGTAAGACAAAAATATCCATGAATAGTGAATAAGCCGCTTAGAAGACAACAACATAAATAGGTCAGTACTTCTCACCCTTGCCTGGAGGCACACTTACCAGTCAGATTACTAGAGTGACTATCACGAGACAGATTTGCATATATTTAAGACCTATTGTATGCAAATCTATCTCATGCATATTCATTGAGGTAATCCCAAAATTCTGATTGGCTAGGTGTGCCTCCAGGAGAGGGCTGAGAAGCACTGAAATAGGTTATGGTAAATGCAGCCATGCAAACAGCTATTGTGTACACACTGCAGACATATACCACGCAAACATAGCAGGCCAGGTTGATATGATTAGGGCTGCCACCTCAGCCCAGGTCCATTCTAACAGGTTGATCCAATCCTGGTTAGCCCCTGTTGTAATCAAAACCACAAGTCCCAGTATGCAATAGGGTGAAAACCAGGACTGGATTGGCCTATTCATTTGCAATCTGACAACCCTAGATATGATCAGCTTTAAACAGCAACATAAAGGAAAGAATCCAGGGATGGAAACTGAAACATAACTGAGTGATTGTTGCTCGTATGGAGGCAGAGAGACAGTGACTTGGCCAATGTCACACAGAGTGCAACCGGAAGTGGAGCTTGCACAAACTATTAAGTCAAATTTCCTGCTTGTGACTTTTGAAAGACAATGCGGCATGTGACAGATATGGAGCTGCAGATAGGGAAAACAATTTACTACTTTATCTCATATCTGTTCATTGGTAACTCAAGACAAGTTGCATTCACATACAGTAGGCATTTGCCTGTCCCCAGAAAGTCTAGGGTCTAAGGGTCTAGTTACTAATTGGCAATAGCATGCAGATTTCTTACTGCAAGGCATGTTCAATAATAATGAACTACAAAGCATGCAAATGCATGCAACACAGCTTACAATTATGCAAACCGACTAACGCAGCTTGCATTAAACTCCACAAGCTGTGTTACTCATTAAAAGTTAACAACACCTCAAGAGGTGTTAACTCCTCCCATCCCCTGGAGCGGCTAATATTAATGTATGGGATGATGCTCTTAGGGAGCAAGTGAAAAGGGCCAGCAGCACTGGAGGGATTCATCCGGTTTGTGTGAATTGGATCTTAGCATTTCTCTGCGTTCTCCAAACCGGTGTCTACAGGTCACTACTGCAATGGCACTAGCAGGAATCAAAGCACTCGAAGATATGTTGATGGCATCAGGGGGATAGCAGATGCCCCAGATGCCATCAACATACGAGTACATTTGGGTGCGTTGAAGCCTGCCAGTGCCGCTGTGGCAATGATACAGTCTGTAGGCACCAGTTCGGCAAACGAGGGAAACGTTAGGAACCAGTTCGCGAGAACTGGTGAGACCCAGCTGATTCTCGTCGCAGACTGAACTGGTTCCTGACAGAATTGAATCCCACCACTGGCCAGCAGTGTAGAAAATATAACCCCCCACCCTTGATACCTTTAAGAAACTGTGTCCCTACAGACCAATCCACCACGCCCAAGATACCTGATCCAATTTAAAAATGTAGAGCTGCCTGTACCTATCCAGTCCTATCCTGTACCTATCAAGTTCTGATCCTGTAATAAAAATCTAAGTCCTACTCCCTGTATCTCCCTTTCTCGTGCATTCCTCCAGGACCAACCAGAGCCTCCTGCACTGTTTTTCTGAAGTTTTTGAGATATATGTCGTTATATTTTGTCTGATCATAATTAAATGCACTACATACTTTTTAATATACAAACGCTCAGGACCGTACCAATCTAGAAATGCACCCTGTGCGATTATCAAATCTGGTGCCCCCCTCCACCCTAGACACATGTAGTAACACACTTTTTTTGAGCTTCCTGGAAGCCCCGTGATGATATCTATGCCCTTTCTGTGCTTGAGCCCCATGCGGCCACACCACTCGCACAGCCCTTGGTATGGTCTTGTATACACTAGTAATATGGACAACTATCCATAGAGTCACCAGGACTTGCTAGCACTTAACAACAACACAGATATTAAAGTTATGCTTTTAACTGCACCCTTTTGCTTGTTTTCATCTATAGCATATTTTAGATCTTGTGATTTGAGTTATTCAGCTGACTGGTGCAAATCCTGACTCTGTCAGTGAATTAGCAGTCATTACTGTGTGTGTTTGTTGATTTGTATTTGTTATAGATCCATTTATATTAAATACACTGGTCAACATTGAAATCGTTACTGACTTTAAAAGGTCCTAATCTGTAGTATCTTCGTGAGCTGAACACGAATATAACATTAAAAAAAATTTATTGGCTCTCGTTTTGAAGATATTGCATGTAGTTCATTTTTGACGTTTCACCGTGTAAATTTATCCAGTAGGACATCAACAACATCCCAAATAAGCCTTGAATGATGTAGTATTGCATCACATTGCATAATACCAGCATGCACACATCATCCAGAGTTGATTGCATCATTTTCTGATGCAATGCAATACTACTGCCAGACGGCTGCTGAAGCCATCTGACGTCAGCAGTGTACTATACGCAGTCGGAAAGGTTGAGCATTTAAAATATTTCAGACTGTGTGTGATACAGTTTAAGCTACTGTTACATGTAACTTTTATTAATCATATAATTTTAGCCATTTACGTACAATACAGAACGGTAATGCCGCGAAAGTGCGCTAATACCGTTGACAATTTCTGCTACGTTTGTGGGGAAGTGACATTTGCCAACCAGAAGAAAAGTATCATTTCTCAACTGAAGAAGGCATATCATCTTTACTTCGGATGCAAGATTGGTGACCAAGACAAGCCTTGGGCCCTGCATATATGCTGCGCTACATGTACAACACAGCTTTCACAGTGGTTAAATTGCAAAAGACCATCAACGCCGTTTGCAGTCCCCATGGTGTGGAGAGAGCCAAGCAACCACATAAATGACTGTTACTTCTGCTTGGTGGTTCCTCTTTCCAGCGGAATAACAAAGCAAAAGAAGTCGAGCATAGTCTACCCAAACATTCCGTCTGCATTGAGACCAGTTCCACATGGTGAGGGACTTCCTATTCCAGAACCTCCATCAGAATATTCTCTTGATTCATCTGATGAGGACAAGGGTGAGCCAACCTGTTCTTCTCCTGGTCCGTCAGCATACAGTGACCCAGATTTTTACTGGGATGCATATCAACTCCACACAGAATAACACAGGAAGAACTACATAACCTGGTTCGTGATTTGGACTTATCCAAGAACAAGGCAGAATTGCTAGGATCAAGACTCCAACAATGGAATCTTCTAGAAGAAGATGTCAACATTACTTTATATTGAAAGTGCCACCAGCAGTTTGAGCCTTTCTTCAGAAAGGAAAGTAATCTGGTATTCTGTTCTGATATTGAAAGCCTCATGAATGCCTTAAAAATCACTCATGACCCACAAGACTGGAGACTATTTATAGACTCTTCGAAACTGAGTCTGTAGGCTGTGCTTTTGAACAATGGAATCCGTCTTCCATCTATTCCAGTAGCGCATGCCGTCCACATGAAAGAGACATACGATAACTTAAAGCATCTACTGACTTCCATTAATTATAACAAGTATAGCTGGCACCTCTGGGGTGACTTGAAGGTAGTTGCCCTTTTAATGGGACTGCAGCAGGGATATA
Source organism: Ichthyophis bannanicus (assembly GCA_033557465.1). Taxonomy (NCBI): domain Eukaryota; kingdom Metazoa; phylum Chordata; class Amphibia; order Gymnophiona; family Ichthyophiidae; genus Ichthyophis; species Ichthyophis bannanicus. The sequence continues at coordinate 300,193,630 of CM066033.1, read as the reverse complement.
TAAAATACATGTGTTTCTTATGTGAGTGGGATAGCCGAGCAAGGGATTGGCACTACTTGCGGAAGGAATGGAATTGCAGACAAAATGTAACAGTTGGAGAGAAGAATATCCAGCACCCAGCTCTGGTTGAGGCTCACAAAATCCTGCTACCACCCCTTCACATCAAACTAGGTTTGATGAAAAACTTTGTGAAAGCCATGGACCGCACTTCGCCAGCGTTCCGATGCATGCATGAAAAATTCCCTCGACTCAGCGAAGCAAAGATTAAAGAGGGAGTTTTTGTGGGTCCTCAGATTCGAGAGCTCTTCAAAGATGACCAGTTCAACAACTTGCTGCAGGGTGATGCGAAACAAGAAAGGAATGCTTTTCGCCTAGTGTCAACAAACTTTCTCGGGAATGTTAGGGCAGAAAACTACAAGGAGCTAGTAGAAGACATGCTGATGCAGTATCAGAAACTTAGCTGCAATATGTCTCTAAAGATCCATTTCCTTGATTCCCATCTCGATTTCTTTCCTGACAACTGTGGTATGGTTAGTGATGAACAGAGCGAACGTTTTCACCAGGATATCGCAACGATGGAGCAAAGATACCAGGGAAAATGGTCCACTACAATGCTGGCTGATTACTGCTGGACACTCCCCAGAGAAGCTCCCGAACAGCTGTACAAGACACAGGCAAAAAAATCTAAGAAGTAGTCTATGACTTGTTTTTTTTACAGGTATTAACTGAAGACCTATTATATTTACTATTGACATGCATTTCGTGATGTAAACATTAATTCTTGTAGATTACAAAAAACTAGAGCCAACTTTGCAATTTCACTGTCATATTCATGTTCAGCATAAAAAAATTGATAAGAAATGACTATTTTTATTTCAGTAACATGACTTTTGTAAAAATTTGTTGACCAGTGATACCGGAACTAATTTAAAAGCAGGTAAACAGTCAATATGGAAGAAGCATGCTACTACAATATTTGGCAAAGTTGCATAGCATCATGTATATATTCAGGGCTGGCTCAAGGAGTTGTGATGTCCTGAGCCAGCCTTTGCTTAGCACCACCACTTGGGGACTGTCTGACAGTATGAGTTACACAGTAAGAATGGCCCAACACCAGAAGGTGCCTTTATTGTCAGATTATTTTATTCTTCTAATTGCATTGGTCCTGATCTCTCTGTACTACTTCCTCTTGTTGGTATTTTCCTAAGTCCTTTTCGAGGATCTCATTTCTATTCTCTTTTTCTTCAGTCTTCTGTTGCCTTCCCTACTTCCTCTACGTCTATCTTTTGACATTCATTCTTCAGTTTCGTCATTCTTCTCAGTTTCTCTCATTTGCCTTTTTATATACCTATAACTAGATTTCATTCCTCCTTTTCCCTTTCCAGTCTTTGCTCTCCCTCTTTTCAACTTTCAGCTGTTTACCAGCTTTTACTTATCTACTCTTACTCATTTCATAATCTTCCCATGCCTTGTCTCTTCTCATGCCTTCCCCAGCTTCCTATTTTCTTCTTTCTTTCACCATCGTTCTAGTCTCCCATTTCTGCCCTCTTTATGTTTATGTTTATTTAAAACGTTATATACCGCCCATTACAAAAGTATCTGGGCCGTTTACAACCAAAGTAAAATTTAAGAATTTAAAAAATGCTGCAGAAAGAGAAAACGAGCGCCAAAAAAACCCTCTAAAGGAATAGGGAGAGACAGAGACAGTAATAGAGAGGGAAGAGTGGAACAGTAGGTGGTAACAAAGACAAAGAACAACAATGGGGGGGGGGGGGTAGAGAGGGGAACTAAAGAGACATAATTTTTGGAAAGGGGGTGGACGGGGGGAGGAAGAAGTGGAGCTATAGGTCAGGAAAGAGGGTGGGAAAGGAGGGAGGTCAAAGGCTGCGCAAAAGAGATGAGTTTTCAGTTGTGTTTTAAAAGATTTAAAAGAGGGGTCTAGTCGAAGGGCGGGAGGGAGCGAGTTCCAGAGTCTTGGGCCAAGGAAGTAGAAAGCTGAGGACCAGGTGGATTCCAAGTGAGCCTGAGATGGGCAGGGAAGGAACATGCGGTTGATGTGAATGGATCGGAGAGAACGGTGAGGGGTGTGGAGGTGAACCTCCCCTCCCCAGCCTCATATTCATTCCTCTTCATCTCATCCCCTCACTCATCTCAGCTGCTTCCCTGTCACTTGTCCCCTCTCCACATCCAGAAGTCCTTATATCATAAAAACATAGAAAACCGCAGATAAAGGCAGTACAGCCTATCAGATCTGCCCATCCATGAGAACTATTAGCTTCTATAATCCCTTCCCCTCCCTCAGAGATCCTCTGTATTTGTTCCATGCTTTCTTGAATCCAAATACATTTTTTATTTCCACTAGCTTCACTGGGAGGCTGTTCCATAAGAACATAAGATATGCCATACTGGATCAGACCAAGGGTCCATTAAGCCCAGTATCCTGTTTCCAACAGTGGCCATTCCGGGTCTCAAGTACCCGTCAGGTTCCCAAAGGTATGCACATTCAATGCTGCTTGTTCCAGGTGTAAGCAGTGGATTTCTCCAGTCCTCTTTAATAATGGTTTATGGACTTTTCCTCCAGGATCTTGTCCACACATCCACCACCCTTTTCGTAAAGAACTATTTCCTCAAATTGCTCCTGACGCTGTCCCCCTTCACCTTCATCCTATGACTCCTCATTCCAGAGCTTCTTTTCAGCTATAAGAGGGCCATCTCCTGTGTACTTATACCATAAAGATATTTAAATGTCTCTTTTATATCACCCCTCTCCCATCTTTCCTCCAAAGTATAGTTATTGACATCTTAAAGTCTATCCTCATATGCCTTCTGATGAAGACTACTGACTATTTTAGTAGACTCCCTCTGGGCTGACTCCATCCTTTTTATATCCTTTTGAAGGTGCTGTCTCCAAAAGTATATACAGTACTCCAAATGAGGTCTCACTAGAGACTTATAAAAGGGCACTATCACCTCCATTTTCCTGCTGGCCATTCCTCTTCCTATGCACCTAAGAATCCTTCTGGCTTTTGCTGTCACATTTTCTACCTGTTTGGCCATTTTAAGATCATTCAATAGGATAATTCCCCAGTCCCACTCTTCTTTTGTATTGAAGTACTTCAGCCCCTATACTGTACTGCTACTTGCATTTTGCAGCCCAAAAGCATGACCTTGTATTTTTTAAGATTAAATCTTAGCTGCCAAATTTTTGAACATTCTTCAAGCTTCATGGGATCCCTCCTCATGTTATCCACAGCTTCCGGTGTGCCTACTCTATTGCGGATTTTGGCATCCTCCACAAAGAGTCATATGTTTCCTGACAGACCTTCCGCATTATCAATTACAAAAATGTTAAAAAGAACAGGACCAAAGACCAATCCCTGCGACACACTATTGGTAATGCTCCTATCTTCAGAGTGAACTCCATTTATTACTATCTTCTGATGCCTCCCACTCAACCAGTTTCATACCCAGTCAATCATTTTAGGATCCATTCCCAGGGCACTCAGTTTATTTATAAGTCACTGATGCAGAATGGTGTCAAAGGTCTTTCTGAAATTCGAGTATACCATATCTAGTGCTCTCCTCAGATCCAATTCTTTGGTCACCCAGTCAAAAAAATAATCTGATTCATCTGACAAGACCTACCTCTGGTAAAGTCATGCTATCTCGGATCCTGCAATCTCTTGAATTTCAGAAACTGCACCATCCTCTGCTGTAGCAGCATTTCCGTTAACTTACTTAACACAGAGATCAAACTAACCAGTCTGTAGTTACAAACTTCTTCCTTACTTTCACTTTTGTGGACAGGAACTACATTCACACATTTCCAGCCCTCCAGGATCTCTTCTGACTCTAAAGAAGCATTGAAAAGGTCAGCCAGTGGATCTTAAGTTCTTTCATTACTTTTGGATGAATCCTACCTGGCCCCATCACTTTCTCCACTTTTAGTTCAGCTAGCTCCTCATGAACAGCCTTCTGAAAATAGTTTGACTTCTGCTTTGCTTTCATTTCTATTTGTGTTTGTTTTCTGAGGTCCCATTCCCGGCCCTTCTTTTATGAACACAGAACAGAAATATTTGCTAAGTAATTCAGCTTTATCCTCATTGGCATCTACATAATCCTCCCCTTCATCCTTGAGTCTGACAATGTCCCCATATTTTACTGTATTGGCTATTCTTTCTTCCATTTGTACCTTTGATTTCCAGACTACTTTACCAGTTTACCTTAATTTCTCCAGATACTTCTGTTTGTCTTTCCCTTTCTGTGATCTCATAGATTATGAAGCCTAGCATCTTTTTCCTTACTTTTTCAGCTACTTCTTTTGTAAACGATAGTGGCCTCCTTCTCAGGGCCGGCCCGTCCATTGAGCAAGAATGTTTTTTGCACAGGGCCCCGCGTTTCAGGGGGCCCCGAGCAAAAAACATTCTCCATCATCCCAAGTAGATTTAAAAACCCTCGGCTGCCACTTCTGCCTTGGCAGGGGCAGAATCAAGCATTCCGCCGCGGGGCCCCCCTCCCCCTTGCCCAGAAAAACCTCCCTGCAGCATCAGCTAGCTCTGGAGTCCCAAAGCGCGGGCTTTCAGAGCCGCGAGAGTTTCCCTTTCTCGTGGCTCTGTTAATCCCGCCGGGGCTGATGAGATTCCCCATCACCCTCGGCGGGCTTAACAGAGCTGCGAGAGGTCAGAGAAGCTCTCTCTTCATGGCTCTGAAAGAAGCCCGTGCTTTGGGACTCCAGAGCTAGCTGATGCTGCAGGGAGGCTCTTCCGGGCAGGAGGGAGGGGGTCCCCGCTGCAGAACGCTTGGTTTTGCCGCTGCCACGGCAGTAACGGCAGCAGCAGCCGGATTTTTTTTTATCTACTTGGGATGATGGGGGGAGGGGGTTAGGACTGGTAATGGGCAATGGGGGGGGGGCTAATACTTGAAGTGGGATGATGGGGGGGTTAGTACTAGGAATGGGCTATGGGTGGGCTAAGACTGGAAGAGGGCTGATGGGAGAGGGTTAGGACTAGTAATGGGCTATGGGGGGCTAAGACTGGAAGTGGGCTGATGGGGAGGTTTAGGACTGGTAATGGGTTATGGGGGGCTAGGACTGGAAATGGGCTGAGGGGGGGTTAGGCTGGTAATGGACTGTGGAGGGGGCTAAGACTGGAAATGGGCTGATGGGGGGTTAGGACTAGTAATGGGCTATGGAGGAGCTAAGACTGGAAATGGGCTGATGGGGGGGGGGTTAGGATTAGTAATGGGCTATGGGGGGCTAGGACTGGAAATGGGCTGATGGGGGGTTAGGACTAGTAATGGGCTGTGGGGGGGCTAAGACTGGAAATGGGCTTGCGGGGGGTTGCTAGGACTGGAAATGGGCTGAGTGGAAGGAGGGCTTGAACTGCAAATAGCTGATGGGGACGGGGGCTTGGAATGGAAATGGGCTGAGTAGAAGGGGGCTTGAACTGCAAATAACTGATGGGGAGGGGGGCTTGAAATGGAAATTGGCTGTGAGGGGAGGGAGCTAGGACTGGAAATGGGCTGAGTGGGGGGGAAAAATATTTTGTGTGGGAGGGAAGACAAATCTACAATTGGCCGGATATTGGGAGAGTAAGTGGGGATTGAGGATGGAGGGGTAAAATTTGAATGGATGAAATAGGAATGAGGAAAGAGCAAAAGGAGAAAGATTAGTATGTTAAAGCAGATGTAGAGAGAAAATGGAAAAAAACTAGAAGAGAGAAGAAAGGACAAATGGACAGCAGACGATGGAGAGTTAGCAGAAGACACAAAGAAACCAGAAGAAAGTGGCTGGAGCAATTGCAGCTGAAAAAAATGCACAAAAGGTAGAAAAATATCTCTTTATTTTGAATTTATTAATTGGAATATGTCAGCTCTGGTAAATGTGCATCATTAACGTCTGCGCTTTGTTTAGTACAAGAGCAAATTAATGTATAGTTTTATTTCTACAGTGTTGTACATTCCAAGTTTGGCTTTTGGGATTCCCAGTTTAATTATTGTCATCCTATTTCTAAATTGTGATTCTTTGTTTGGTGATGGTCTATGTTCTGTTCATGTGTAACTGGGCTGAGGTATTCTGTTTATATAATTCCTATTTGACATTGCCACTTGTTCTCGTTCCCCAGTAGGTCATGTATTGTTGTTCTCTGAAATGTATTGGTTTAATATTTGCAGTGTTTCCTTTTGATAGGTAGGGTATGGTGCTTTGTGAGTCCTAGTAGTGCTGTTAGGATACGGCGGGTTTGCTATGGGTTCTAAATGGGCAGTGTTTGTAGCAGTTCCTAATGTGTCTGGTGGTTGGCACTGGATTATAGTAATGTAGAAATATTTTAGTCTTTCTTTATCCATACACTCATTAAGAGGCATGTTTACTAAAAGTTAGTGTATGGTAACATTATGCAAATATTTATGCAAATGAGGTCCCTTATGCAAATGAGGCCCCGCACCAAGTCTCCGCACATGGCCCCGCACCCCCTTTGGGCCGCCCCTGCTCCTTCTCCTCTTACTTTTATTTATTTTCCTAACAAAAAGCTTTTTGCACTGTCCTACTTCCCCCAGATATTCCCATCCAGCTAATGACTCCTTGAGATATTCCTCCATTTTTGCAAAGTTAGTTTTCCTGAAGTCTAGGACCTTTGTAAACCATCTCCATCTGTGTCCTAATATTGAAGCTCACCATCCAGTGATCACTGCATACCAGATGATCGCCCACTACAACATCAGAAACACTCTCCCCATTTGTAAGCAACATATCCAGTATTGCTCCTTCCTGAGTGGGTTTGTTACCAGTAGCTGGAACAGTTTTCTTTGTAGAGAATCCAGGATCTTCCTATTTCTCAATTAATTTCTGACAAAAGTACTTCTCCTTTCTTAGTAGATGTGCTGCAACAGTTTGAAATGTGAGAAAGAAACAGGAAGTGCCTCTTCTTGGGTTTCAAACCTTCTGGGCAAAGAAGCAGAGGAACAGCATAGCAGTGGGAAAAAAATATCCTCTTGACATTGTGAAGGGGTGAGCTGGTAAGGCAGATTTAGGTGCTCTTAAGCTTCGGAGCCCTGAGCCAGTGCCTTCCTGGCTTGCCTCTTAAGCCAGCCCTGTTTGTATGTTTCGTATACCGCATTCCTTTTACTGCTAGAATGTTTCTTTCTTTCTTTATTATAAAAGATTAAAAGGTAGATTTTAGAAAAGTTGTTTAGGGGAAATCTTGGATGTACGTGTCAAAACATCCAAAATTCTGTGGGAGGGGCAGCAGTGAAGGTGAACACAAGTAAACGCTGTCTAAAATTGCCCTATCTCTGACCCAAAAGATAAAGAGGCACATTCTGTTCTCTACATCTCCGGGCTGCCTCTGAGGTGGAATAAGGTCCCTATCTACCCGGCCGACCCTGGACATTTAGGGCTGACCTCAGAATAGGCTCTTTACATCCAGGGAGATGACCCGCTCTCATTCTGCTCTCCCTCTGCCCCTGTCTAAAGCTCCCCATACAACTCAGCTGTACATACAGGGAGCCTTTTACCGGTAGCTGCATTTGCATGAACAGTGGGGATGTATGTCACGGCAGGTCGTATATTCCCTTTATTCGTGCCACTGAATGACTCCCATAGCATCTGCCGTGATATAGAGTAGGACAGGGATGTGCAGAGAAAGGGGTTTTGCACGTGGAGAAAACTGTCTGATTTCAGAAACATGCACGTGTCTGCTATCACTTACATGTCCCGGCCTGCCATTTTAGAAACAAACCTAGTAGAAACAAAAAGGAGCTGATGTCAACTAATTAATGCTGGAATATTTGTATTGAGGAACCAATGCTCTCGTAACAAGAGTTTTTACAAACCTGGTGAACCATTCCACCTGATGTGCATAAACACAACCTTGTGCCATACACTTAACCACCCAATTAACAAAACCATTGATGAACTTCTTTACAACTATAGCAGTAAAACAGGGAAAAACTTATGGAGTTCCAGATGTATTGCAGTAAGCCCTGCAAATCCAAATTTCTTCAGTCGGTGCAGCCAGTGCGATCTTCTTCCAGTCAGCATGAGTCAGTGGAACCAACGTGATCTTCTTCCAGTCAGCGCAATCAGCACGAACACAGCACTGCATTTAGGACAAACCAACATTCATGCCCTGTATCAATGCTCTATGGCAGGAAGAACTCTGTCTTAATCAATGAAAGCTTATTGGCCAAAAATTTTATCAGGTGGTTAGCCATATGAATAAAACTCAGCTGTTGTGGGATGAATCCATTCATTTTGTCATTTCATTGATTAAGACAGAGTTCTTCCTGCCAATAGGAAGCCCAAAAGGGCAATGGAAAGTTACAATAACAGAATATAAAGCAAAACTCAACTGATATAGCATAAGAGAAGGGGAAGTGTATAGAAGAACAGTATCATTCAGGACTAACATGCAACTGAGAAACAAAAGGTAAAAATGTGCCAAGGGTAAAAGTAAAAAAAAAAAAAGAAAGAAAGACCTGGGCATACAACTGTGTCTTTATTCCTCTTTCAAATTTGTTATAAAAACTCTCCAAGTGAGAGGGAGAGAATTCCAGAGTTATGGTCTCTGATAGCTAAATGCAGTTCTTCGGGAAAAGATAGCCTTAGCCTGATTTTAGAAGGAACCGTTAAAAGATTTGCCTGAGAAGATAGTAAGAGTTGTGTTGGGCAGTATGGAATTAAGAAAGGGTTAAGAAAGACAAGGGATGTCGGTATAATAAGCACAATTGATCAGCATCAAAATTTTTAACCAAATTTGGCGACTGGAAGTCAGAGCTATTCATCGTGCAGAAGTGTTACATGACTGTGCTTCTTTGTACTAAAAAGTGATCTTCACAGTCACGTTCTTGGTCAACTGGAGTTGTCTATAGATGGAATTGAGGCACCCCAGACAGTAAAGAATTTCAGTAATCTATGTGATTAATAACTAAAGCATGGAGAAGAGTATTTAATGATTTGGAATTCAGATAGGGTTTCAAGGACATCTTCATAGTGTACATACATGACAGGGGTCAATATTCAGCCAAGGAGGTCAGTGTTCTTTTTAAATGCCGGCCGCTGTGGCTGAAGTAAATCTGGATATTCAATGTTGGTATCTGGATAGTGGCTGGCACTAAATATCTGGATTTAATGCTGACTGACAGCCTGCTATTCAGATAGCTAACGCCTTTTTGCTGTCCTAACTTTATTTGGATAATTATCTGGTTACTGGGCTGAAAATCGCCACACACTGGATAACTCTGGAGCCTGACCTCACTTGCCCCACGGATCACCCTGGCACTATCCAGATAGTGCTGGGGTGATCTGCAATGATTGTTTTCAGCAGCATTATCTGGAAAATGAGCTGAAAATTAAGGGATGGCCTTGGTCAGTGGCACATATCTGGGGAGAAGGGCCTGTTACCCAGAAAGGTGGCTTTGAATATCAGGCCCTACATGTTAATACTGGAAGCCTCCTTGTAGTAATGGAGGGAACCTTCCACAATCATATTTTCTAAAGTGATTGCTCAGTACAGTTAGAATCACTGCAGTCTTCCTCTCCCACACTGGCACCTGTTCATAATGCCTGTGAGCACCTGTGATTGTATGGACTCTATACTGCACTGGGGAAAGCTCTCCAGAATGCCGTAGGTCTAATAGGAATGTAGGTGCCACCCTTCCTAAGAGGAGCAGAGCTACTGTGCCACAACATAAGAAGATACAATGTATTTCTGGTCTAGTAATTTCCTTCTCTTCCTCTGAGACTTCAGCTCAGTCAGAAGCAGGGCCGGATTTACCTTGAGTGAGGCCCTACGCCAACAAAAATTGTGGGCCCCCAGCAGGGGCGGCCCAAGGGGGGTGCGGACCTCATTTGCATAAGGGGCCTCATTTGCATAAATATTTGCATAATGTTACCATATACTAACTTTTAGTAAACGTGCCTCTTCATGAGTGTATGGATAAAGAAAGACTAAAAGATTTCTACATTACTATAATCCAGTGCCAACTGCCAGACACATTAGGAACTACTACAAACACTGCCCATAGTAAACCCGCCGTATCCTAACAGCACTACCAGGACTCACAAAGCACCATACTCTACCAATCAAAAGGCAACACTGCAAATATTAAACCAATACATTTCAGAGAACAACAATACATGACCTACTGGGGAAAGAGAACAAGTGGAAATGTCAAATAGGAATTATATAAACAGAACACCTCAGCTCAGTTACACATGCAGAACATAGACCATCACCAAACAAGTAATCACAATTTAGAAATAGGAAGACAATAATTAAACTGGGAATCCCAAAAGCCAAACTTGGAATGTACAACACTGTAGAAATAAAACTATACATTAATTTGCTCTTGTACTAAACAAAGCACAGATGTTAATGATGCACATTTACCAGAGCTGACATATTCCAATTAATAAATTCAAAATAAAGAGATATTTTTCTACCTTTTGTGCATTTTTTTCAGCTGCAATTGCTCCAGCCACTTTCTTCTGGTTTCTTCATGTCTTCTGCTAACTCTCCATCGTCTGCTGTCCATTTGTCCTTTCTTCTCTCTTCTAGATTTTTTTCCATTCTCTCTCTACATCTGCTTTAACATACTAATCTTTCTCCTTTTGCTCTTTCCTCATTCCTATTTCATCCACTCAAATTTTACCCCTCCATCCTCAATCCCCACTTACTCTCCCAATACCCGGCCAATTGTAGATTTTTTATCCCTCCCACACAAAATATTTTTCCCTTCTCCATTTTACTCTTCCAGCCCCATCCCATTCTAATCCTCCCCCAACATCAGCTCCCTTCTAGTTCCAGCCTCACCCAGCATCCATTCCCTTCTAGTCCCTGCATCAGCCCATTTCCAGTCCTAGCCATCCATCAGCCCATTTCCAGTCCTAGCAACCCCCCAACCCAATACCAGTCCTAGCCCCCCCATCACCCCACTTACAGTCCTTAACCTCCCATCACCCCATTTTCAGTCCTTAACCCCCATCACCCCATTGTCAGTTTAAGCCCCCCCTATAACCCATTACCAGTCCTAACCCCCCATCAGCCCACTTCCAGTCCTAACCCCATCAACCCATTTCCAGTCAGCCCCCCATAGCCCATTGCCAGTCCTACCCCCCCCATCAGCCCACAGCCCATTACCAGTCCTAACCCCATCATCCCACCTCCAGTTTTAACCCCCCAGCCCATTTCCAGTCCTAGCCCCCCATAGCCCATTACCAGACAACCCCCATCAGCCCACAGCCCATTACCAGTCTTAACCCCCCAAAGCCCATTACCAGTTCTAACCCCCCCCAACAGCCCATTACCAGTCCTAACCCCATCAGCCCACCTCCAGTCTTAACCCCCCAGCCCACTTCCAGTCTTAGCCCCCCCATAGCCCATTACCAGTCCTAACCCCCCATCAGCCCACTTCCAGTCCTAACCCCCCCCAAAGCCCATTGCCAGTTCTAAGCCCCCCCAACAGCCCACAGTCCATTACCAGTCCTAACCCCATCAGCCCACCTCTAGCCTTAACCCCCCCAGCCCAGCCCAGCCCAGCCCATTTCCAGCCCCAGCCCCCCAATAGCCCATTACCAGCCCTACCCCCCCCCAGTCCATTTCCAGCCCCAGCCCCCCCAATAGCCCATTACCAGTCCTACCCCCCCCATAGCCCCTTACCAGTCCTACCCCCCCCCATAGCCCATTACCAGTCCTACCCCCCCCATAGCCCCTTACCAGTCCTCACCCCCCCCCATAGCCCATTACCAGGCCTACCCCCCCCATAGCCCATTACCCGTCCTACCCCCCCCCATAGCCCATTACCAGTCCTACCCCCCCCCGGCCTAAAGTAAAATTTAATTTAAAAAAAAAACCTGGTGGCTGCCGCCGCGGGGCCCCCTCTGCTGCTGCGGGGGCCCCGTCTACAAGCTGGTCGGGTCCGGTCCGGTCAGGTCGGGTCTCTCTCCCTCCCTCGCTGCAGGCTGCGAGAGACGCGAAGGGAGAGCGTCTCCTCGCGTCTGTGTTAAGCCGGCAGGGGCTGATGGGAAATCCCATCAGCCCCTGCGGGCTTAACACAGACGCGAGGAGACGCTCTATCTTCGCGTCTCTCGCAGCCTGCAGCCTGCAGCGAGAGAGGGAGGGAGGGAGGGAGGGAGAGAGACAGACCCGACCCGACCCGACCCGACCAGACCAGCTTGTAGACGGGGCCCCCGCGGCAGCAGAGGGGGCCCCGCGGCGGCAGCCACCAGGTTTTTTTTTTAAATTGAGTTAAAAAAAAAAAACTGGTTCTTTTTTTGTGCGCCCCTGCCGGCTGTGGGCCCTACGCCATGGCGTACATGGCGTATACGTAAATCCGGCCCTGGTCAGAAGTAGTCTTTATTAGGTTATGGCATTGTGAATCTTTATTTGCAGCTACCTTGATTTTTCTTTATTTTATAACCCTTCAGCTAACTCAGTCAGTGATGTCATAGTCCTTAGCCAGGGGGTCACAGACTGCAGCTCCTTCTGAAAACAAGTTTGCATGTACTATACATTCAGCCAGTAGGTGTCACTGTTGAGCAATGAATGAGATTAAGAACATAAGAACATAAGAAATGCCATACTGGGTCAGACCGAGGTCCATCAAGCCCAGTATCCTGTTTCCAACAGTGGCCAATCTAGGTCATACGTACCTAGCAGTTTCCCCAAAAGACACAGGTTCTGCAGTGCTTGTACTAGGCCAAGCATTGATATCCTGGGTCCCTTTTTAATAGTGGTTTATGGACCTTTCCTCCAGGAACTTGTCCAAACCTTTTTTAAACCCAGCTATACTAACAGCCCTTACTACATCCTCCGGTAACAGATTCCAGAGTTTGATTACACGTTGAGAGAAGAAATATTTTCTCCTATTTGTCTTAAATAGTTTACCCTGTAGCTTCATTACATGCCCCCTAGTCCTTCTAGTCCACGCCTCCACCCAACAACTGTGAATGCTCTTCTGCATGACCCAGGGATAGAATACAAGTCTTCTGCATAGCTACCAGGCTGACCTTTTGTAGTTTTTATTTTGCTTTCCTGGGTATACACTATGCTGCTTGTGCCTTTTGCTTTTATGTTTAAATCGTTTTTATTGAAAGCATCAAACAACGATAACATTAGAAACGGCCACCCCTGGCCCGTGGGGACACTTACACAGCACCAGGGGAGGGGGACCATCAAAATACAGTTATAGTTTACACTATTTTTCCTTTATATCCATAACGATCAGTTCTAACCCCCGCCCTCTCCATCCCCCCCTACCTACAGGAGCAAAAATCATGAATCAACCAAAAACAAATGCATGTAATTCGATATAAATATAGATACTTGTATGGATGCCCAGCACTCAACTTCCAGCTGGGGAAACATCAAAGCCGTGACCTCCCCCAACTGAAAATTTGATTTAACACGAGGGACTTGAAGGCGTTAAGGATGTCAAATGAAAATGCAGTTCAGAGCCATCAATTTATTTTAAAAATTGTTTTGCTTTAAAATTTGTTTAGGTGAAATTATGCGACATGGTTCAACTGTACCATGCAATTGATGAACATTGCTTTATGGGAACGCAACAGTACTTTGGCTAAACATGACTTACCACCTTAAACCTACAAAGTAGTACATTTAAAAGTAATTGTAGAAAATATTTTTTGCACTCAACACATAATTAAGCTGTTAGGGGTGCATATTCAAAGTGATTTAACTGGTTAGAAGGATATTCAGCTGTACTTAATTGTGTAGTGACACTGAATATCCTCTACTACCCAATTTTTATGCTCTGACTCTAGCCGGCTAGCATCAGGAGCAGCACTGGGGGTTAGTTGGTCAGCAGTGATATTGAGCTTCTGGCCGCTTAACCCTAATTGGCTAAAGTTAGGAGAGCTGCATATTGCTGCTGTCCAATTAGCTAATCGGCTAACTGGGCAACCCAGATATTCAATGTTGGCGGTTGGTATTGAATATCCGGCTTTAAATTAAACAGCAATGGCCAGCTGCTTTAAGTGTGCTTGCCACCACTGCTGAAAATGCCCTCCTTAGTGTGACTGGGTTTTGAAAAAGGTTTGGACAAATTCCTGGAGGAAAGGTCCATAAACCATTATTAAAATGGACTGGGGCAAATCCATTGTTTACCTCTGTGTTAAGCAGCATGGAATATGTCTACTTTTAGGATCCATCCAGGTACTTGTGACCTGTTTTGGCCACTGTTGGCCTTGATGAACCTTTGCTCTGACCTAGTATAGCAAATCTTATAGTTTTATGTTCTTAGCAAACATGTCTTTTGGGTGCCCTCTGCTGGAAATTACATAAAAACTGCAACGTTGTACTGGAAAATTAAGAATTGTGCTTTGAATATGAGTGCTTGTTGAACTTTAAAAATAGAAGACGAAAGCAAAGAGGACATATGGTTAGTATCGGGTGCTACTTGTGTAAACCCTTTGTTTTATTAATTTAGTTGCAGCTAATCCATAATTTTGGCCATAGATCTTGATGTTCATTCAAAAGCTCAGCATCTAGAAGGAAGCAGGAGACATTCTAGAAGTGAGGTCAAATGTTATGCAGATAGCAGCAATATTTATGCGCTATTTGGGTAACTTTAATCATTTAGTAGGGCTGCATATTCAGCAGTCCTACTTCAATGGTTAGGGCCCATGAAAACTGGACATAAAGGTACACTGATAGATTAGGTTAGCTTTACATAGAGGCTGTCTGGCTGATTATTAGCCTGAAAGTAGCTTAGTGCACTTTGTATCTGAGTAAATGCCCACTTAGCTCAAGGACTTAAAAGATTTAATGATCAGTGGCATAGGCAGAACTGAGTTTTTGGTGGGACGTGGGATTAATATGGGTGGGCAAAAGGGAGTGCAAATGTTGCCACTACCTTCAGTTCATATCTCATTTGACTGTTCTGCTGTTGCTGACTGGGTGGGCCCGATGCCAGAATGGAGGGGCCCTGGCCCCATCCAGACCCATCCTTGGCTGTTAAGTGCCATCGAGTCGGTGTCCTCCTGGTGATCCTCTGGATAGTTGACCTAAGCTTTGTTTGGTCTTCAGCCAAGCAGCTCATTTTGATAGAGTGGTATCCATAGCTGCTGTTATTGTATCAATCCATCTCATTGCCAGCCTTCCTCTTTTACGGTGACCTTCTACTTTGTCAAGCATTATGTCTTTCTCCAATGATCTCTCTCTTTGCATGATGTGTCCAAAGTATGAAAATCAAAGTCTTGTCATCTGAGCTTCTAAGGAAAGCTTAGGTTGATCTCCTCTAGTACTGACTGGTTTGTTCTTCGGGCAATCAATGATATACGCAGTATTTGTCGCCAGCACCATAATTCAAAGGCATCAATTTCTTTCTTGTCTATCTTTTTCACTGTCCAACTTTCACATCCATATGACATTATTGAAAATACCATGGCCTGAACAAGTCAAATCTTTGTATGGAGAGAGATAGCTCTGCTCTTGAGAATCTTGTCTAGATCCTTCATGGCCATTCTACCAAGAGCAATACCTCATCTTATTTCTTGACTGCTAATCCTTTCTTTATTGACTGTTGATCCAAATAAGTTAAAGTTGTCAACTATTTCAATTTCTTCTCCATTGATTTTGCCAATTGTCAGGATCTTTGTCTTCTTAACATTAAGATTTTTCCTCGCCCATCTTTAAGGCGCAGGGGCTAAGTGGATAGCATCAAAAATTGCTGCTATCTGATTAGCCTAGGCGGCTGCTGGCGCATCCAGCATAACCTGGATTTTCACTTCCATCGCTGCGGATGTGAAAATCGGGGTTAAGGGGGTCAGTGGGCAGGCTATGTGCCGACGCAGCGCATAGTCTGCCTAGATCAAAATCGGGCCCTATGTTCCTTGATCTTGAGAAGCAAATCTTCAGATCCTCTTCACTTTCAGCCAGTAATGTGGTATTAACAGCATAGCGAAGGTACACTTAGATTATGAGCCCTTCGGGGACAAGGGAATAAAAAAAAGTACCTGTTAATATATACATACATGTAAACCCCTTCTGATGCATAAGTCAAGGGCAGTATATCAAGTGTCTAAACCATAAACACAGTTTCTCCTGTACTTGCTATGTTAAGTTGTTTTATTTAATTTACTGCAGTTTAATAAGATTTATTTTCTGCCTAACCTAAACAAAGGCTTGAAGTGAATTATATTGTTATACCAACAATAGAAAAAGCTCTTTGAAAATAGCAGAAAATCAAATGAATATATACAAAAACAGTATGTGTAGTTCATATTATAGTTTCATGTGTAGCAAAACTACTATGTCCACCTAACTCTCTTGCCTCTTCACTCTCGTCGTCTCTTTACAACTCTCTCCTCTCTCCTCAAGGTGCCTCCACCTCCAACCCCTTCTTCCCTTTCTGCCGAAATCTTAGCCAACTATTTCCATGACCAAGTCCACATACAGTCCACATACACTCCATTTCCCGAGATCAGCTCCATCCCCTCTTCCCCC